>OW971895.1:8402500-9002500 GCA_943193645.1 Acentria ephemerella
AGAGGAGTCCATATGTGAAGATAGCTAGTGAAGCATGCAACGTACTGCCCTAGCCACCTTGCCGGCCCAAAAAGTGCTTTTTCACGCCTCTTTTAAAGGAACCCATGTTATAAGAAGGAGGGAATACGTCTGCTGGTAAGGAATTCCTTGCTCTAGCTGTGCCACAGAGAAAGGAGTCACAAAATCTCTTAGTGCGTAAAGTAGACGTGGCTACAGTGAAGGAGTGACTCCGTAGAGCAGCACGCGTACTCCTTAGTAGGAAAGGAGAGGGAGCTCTGAAGGTTTTGTGAATTACGTGTATAAGGGGTCAAGCTAATATCAAGATATATCTGATGATATCCAATAAGCAATACCAGAAGCACTTTCTACGCCTGTTTCATTCAGTTATTGTAACCAAGTGCCAAGGTAGTAAAGATGTGTCATGTCACTGTTGACTAAACAGTCTTAAAAACTAGATATTACCAAAATACAAAAAATAGGCTTCATTGTGAGCCTGACTCTGAAACACACTAACACTTCATCTAAGTGCATTGTATCTTTTTCTATCAGTATAATAACGAAAAAGACAGCTAGCATATCACGCATGCAGGTCTTAAGAAGCACTCTCTACATGGCTTCTGAAATTGTCTATGATTCCATTAAAATTGTCTTGATTGGGGTTCTTTGACAGTTCTCATGTCTGCTATGATTTTATTTAAACATAATGTAAGAGCGGGTAGACAGAGATTTAATTACTACTTTACTATTACTAATCACAATTAGGACCAGTGTCTTTGAGTAGAAAGACAACAGGATCTCCTTATCCAGCGAAATACTAAGGCTTATGGCAGATATTTTACCAAAGGGAGGCACAAAAGGTCCCAAAGGCCGGCTTGCCTAGAGGTCAGAACCGGCTACTATGACCCTTGGCCGAGAAGTCTACTCAGCCGGGATTCCCAGCTTTTAGACTCAGTCGAGCAGATGTTTGTAAAATAACACGATTGATATTTCTTTGTATATTTCTTCTATTGTAATAAAAAATATATAATGTTTCCAATTTTGTAAACAGACTAAATTTAATATAAGATCTTTCATTAAAATTCGACCCAAAGTCACCTGTGACGTCATTTTACGTTTATAAAGTGAGGATTGTAAGCATATTTACTCGCACCATTAAACATGCCGATTAAAATAAGTCAAAAGTGTATGCATAACATAAGTTTCGGCTAAATTGAGGTTTCTAAAAGTCATTCTATACTTTTCATATTGAATTGAAATGAAAGAGATGCAAATAACTTAATTTATTTAAGCCCGAACATATGACAATCGGGGCCATCAAGTCTTTCGTCTTTTATGCTAATATTTTATATATAATATAACAGAAAATCAAAATACTACTATGATGTTGCACTCAAAACTATTATCTAGTTCAAGGTAATAATTACTTAAAGTTTTGTTATGATTCTAGAAATATATTTTTAATATTAGCGATTAATAGCTCGTTTACTATGGCTTACCATAGGTCGCGCCTTCGATTTTCGGTATAAGCAAATATTAGTATGACGAGTATGAATATTTCTGCACAACTCATAGTTTGTATGTTTATTATAATATTTCTGATATTGTATCTGATGTCTCATCAAGCCCAAATTCAGCATCATTAAGTTTTTGTGTATATATAAGTAACAAAAATATACAGACTGGTGAACCACTGTCTCTACCAGGATCCAGGGACCTTTGGCTTATCAGACAGGGGTATTCCCCCAGTATCAAAGTATAAAACCCAGTTTAAATACAATACTAACAATGCTCGCACAAAATGTCTAAGTTTTACCATATTAAGCCTATTTACGTTCTGCTACTGGGTATAGGCCTTTCCAAACATTTAATAGAACTTAGTAAATTAGTCTTCTTAAATTAAGTACTACTTAAATATTTGACTTTGACTTTGACCCACAGTACTACTTAAATATTTGACTTTGACCTTGACCCATAGTACTACTTAAATATTTGACTTTGACTTTGACCCACAGTACTACTTAAATATTTTGACTTTGACTTTGACTTTGACCCATATGGGGTCGCATGATGAATTTGTACTAAACACCCAACGTGGGGGATGAGGTACAAATTAGGAGTAAAAGAGGTTACAATACAAAAACAACCGACACTAACGATTTAACATGGCTTCCGAAAGAGAAATCAGAAAGTTTGCTTGAAAAGTATAAAAACGTATTGAAAATTTTTCATGAACAATGATGTTGAATGATGAATGACTTTAACATACAATTATGATCTGTAATGATATTTCAGATACTTCAACTTGAGCACAATTAACGGAGCGGTGAAAACGTATTATATTACCCCCCTTCGATATAGTGGGGTAGGCTTTTAGTTGTCGTTCTTATGGATGGCGTGATACCACAACATGCTATCGAGTTAATTAATTATAAATAGTGATGACGTATGGAACGGAGAAGTGGCCTCACAAGTAAATTACTCAAAGAGCAATGGAGAGGGCTACTTGGAGCTATCTGCGTGATTTAATCAGAAAAAACAAAATCTGCAAGAGTAGCGATGTGGAGGTAGCCCAAAGAATTCCGAGCACGGAGGGCCATTGTGGCAAAAAGTCTTCGAGTAGGGACAAGATGCGGATAGCGCAGGACCAATCGGTTTGGATATCCATTTAGGTGTGAAGGCCATTGTGGCGAAAAGGTCTTCGAGTAGCGATAAGCTGCGACCAATCGGTTTGGATATCCATTTTTGGAAAAATTTAACCTGGTTTGGAGATTCATTATTTTACATTTTTACATTTGACTGGTTCGATTCACGGCTCTGGTAAATGACTTTTTGTACGCAGTTATTATTATCTAAAAATTAAGGTATGTTCCCTTCAAGTAAAGTTACATTTAGGATTGTTTTCCTTTAGGAATTGGTTTCTTTCATCTAGATCATGAAATAAAAATTGTATTTCGTTCTTCCTACCCAATTTCAAGATTCTGTAAAATTTTTAACGATAGCTGCACAAATTTATATTTTGACACTCGTCAAGTTTAAGCGTCAAGTACATTTAATAGATAAGTAGTTAAAGTTATATTATTAGTTGTAGATTGATGTTATAAGGATATTGCCATTCTATCTCTTCCTTTTTTACTAACTGTATTTTTATGTGTTATGAATATTGTACAATTATAAAACAGTGTAATAATGAACAATTGTTATTGGCTTGTTAATAAATAAACAATATTTTGGAACACATATTTTTATATTCCTTTCTTACTTTGATTATTAACTTACTTCTACTTTAAATTTTCTTGACTTATCTCTGGTTCACTGGAAGAGAATGCTCAATAGCATTCAATGCACCAATTGTATATAAATGTGTGCAATAATTTTTAAATATAAAATGAATTAATTTATAACATAAATAAATAACTTTTTTACTTTCAATATTTCCTCATATTAAAATTGTTATTCTATACGTTTGTAATTTATTGAAATGGCATTCACCATTTCAAAATAATTATAGTCTTTTATACTTATTCTTCACATTAAGATTTAAGTGCTCAAAATAATTTAATATATCATAATCATCGACATCCCAATATACGTCCCTCGCGACGTATATACTTTTTCACAGGTGTGTAACGCTTGATTTTAAGCAGTATAGTTTAAGCAGTAAGAGTCCATTTGAAAAAATAGCTTATTCCAGCATGAAAAATACTGCCCTACCTTCTCTCTCTGTCTTTGATTTTTTAAGTCATCAATTAAAATGCTTAGTCCGATCCAAATTTTAAATCACAAAAGCATTTTTTTTATTTCAAAGAAAATTGAGATTAGATAATAAAAGTAAAAAGTAGTTTTAATTTAGATAAAATATTTTAATTTAGAGATCTTAAAGCCAAACGATCTTTCTTCATTCCCGCCGAACTCCGTCCAAAGCCTGACGCCTCCGGGATAATTTGATTAATTTTCGACTGGAACAAAATAGGGGCGTAATTAAAACTAGTGTAAGTGGTTCGTGCGATAAGAGAACAGTTTTGGATGTGTCGCGTCTGTCAGCGGCGTATCGGCTTACTCTATGACAGTGCGTTCGACGTAAAACTGTGCGACTAATGGTATTTTGTTGCTGATTTGTGACTGGCCCTTGTAATACTTACATGTTACAATATTGTTGGTGGTATTCAATTTTCAACAGCCATTTACATCTCTCTCCTTAGCAATGGCCTTTCTACTTGGCAAAAATACATGAAAAATAAAGTTTGAGCCATAACTTTACCACGCTGATGCAACCGATAAATTGTTTTTTTTTTATTTATTTATTATATTATTAATTTCATAGACCGTTACGTGCTTCGGTGACCGCTTATTGGAGATGTATGCTAGATGGATTTATAATGAGATTTCAGGGTGGAGGTTTGTATGATTGCTTATATGATATATGTATTTAAATATATAACAGAGACAGAGAGGGAAACTTGTTTCATTATTCTGTTCAAACATGTTTGCAGGCTTTAACCAAACACCAAAAACATATTCCATTTGGAACATTGGATTTTGACTAATTAATGTTTGTATGTTTATTTAGAATATTTTTCTAGTATTTGTTACAAAAACTCATAATGAAGCTTGATAAGGCCTTGGAATTTTTTTTAAGTTAAAGATCTAAATTGGCATGAATTATAAGCTTAATGCATTTTATATGTTTAATATCAACATGTCTTCATCACTGACTATAATTAGTTCTCAAACCTAGTAATTTATAAATTGTAAATTAATAAAAATAAGTAACAAATGTTTAGTTCAAAAAGTCGCACATGTTTCAGTCGAGCGAACATTACGAGTCATCTTGAGGCATCTAACCCTAAGTAGGTATATCAAGAAGTCGACTTTGACACGAAATTAGAGACTTAACATTTACTATTACACTCTCAACTTTTAACGCCATATTAAACGGGTGCGGTTAATTCTACATCGAATAGTTTGAAGTTAGACATTTGTTATTAGATCTGTGTATTCTTGATAAAGATTGTTATTTAAAAATGTTTTCTTACCTAAAATCTGTTTTGAGTGTTTGTTTAAAGTATAATAATGTACAATATGCTACCACAAAGTTTTATTGACTTGCCTCTGCATAAATTTCAGTCAACTATTAAAAGATGTTTGATGAAAAAGGGGTATTACAAGGTGGAAGATTATTTTAAAGATAAAAATTTGTGGCCACTATAATTTGCTTCTCTGCACTTATTTATTATATTTTGCAATATTTAAAAATAGATTTTTGATTGCACTGTAAAACAAAATATGTATATGTTTGTAATACTAATACTAAATGACATAATTGATTTGTAAATGTCATTATAAATACTAAAAGTTGAGAGTTTCTTGCGCCGTTTCTTCTCTACTAATTCGTCGAAGCGGTAGTAGGGTTCATTGGGAATATGCATACTAGTGTTAATTTATTTAGTACATATTTCAATTCTATAACTGGGACATTTTTAAATGCCCGGTTGATACCCACTTAAAGTTATCACTATTGCCTTTAATTACATTTATTGGTTTTTCTCATACATATTCCCTGTTGTGACGATTTTAAAGAACTTAGTAAATGAGTCTATTTAAATAAAGATATTACGACTTTGACTTACCAATAATAACACCATTCACTGTCTTTTGCCTCGAAAAGTCCTCTATAACACATGTCTACATATTTTTTAATTATTTTTATATTTTTCTAAATTTAACAAATATGCCAATATCGATTACGGGTCCTTTTCAAGCGTGCCAGTGCTGGTGCGGTCAAATTTAATGATGGGTGACCACCTGCCCGCTTATGTATATAACATGGAAGCCCAATATCATGTGTCACCACGTCACTTACCGCTTATTTCGTGTGAGACGCCCAAAGGTCGAAGTGAACAGTGACACCCATCATGGCACTACGAAAGATCTCTTAAAAGTAATAAATGATAGCTTTCTGCTGACTGAGAGGGAAGTGAAAACTCAAGGTCTCTTACTAATATCTCGGTATCTCTATACCAAGATACTGACTATATTCACCGAGATACGTCTAGATTTATATATAGATATATATTCTTTGAAAAACTTCGTAAATACATTATTATCAAGAACCTTAATTCCCAATGTTGCTACCAATCTTCATCGTTTTGGATAGAATAACGTCGGTAGGCTTGGATGCTGTAATACAATAAATTGATACGTTAAATAAATTACTAAAGATTTACATACACCATCTAGGAAATAAGATGGATGTAATCGCTACACCCCTTCAGCCTTTCCACAACTCAGTGGAATACTCGTCACAAAGACATGTTAATTTTCCAAAATACTGAAACCATAAATCTAGTGAAGCAAACGGATTAAAACGAGAAATAAGCGTATTTATTGTTCAAGACTGTACACATCTGTGAACGTACAATATCAATAGAAGAATCTTTCAATTGTAAAGAAATACCGCAGAGAATTAATAAAAAACAGACGATACTTACGTCACTTTTATATATCGTTATTTTCAGCACTCTACTTTCTTACAAAGATATAGATAGATAGATAGATAAAACATTTATTTCCATCTCTACATTACACACAATTCATCCAGACAATACATAGATTAACAGACAAACATTTAATAAAGGTATTAAAGATATGCATGTTTTAAAAATTGATAACCTGTCCATCGACATCGATTTTTTTTTCGCTGTGGGAAATCTCTTTCAGAAGCTCCTTTTTACCCAACGAAGGTTACATTGGATGTGTGAGGCTCTCACGCACTAAAACCCACATCGACCCACTACCGCTTTCTTTCGACGCGCGGGACGACGCCCGCAGACATTTCGCCGAATTTTTGGCTGGCGGTATGGCCGTAAATTTGATACCAACTAAAGTAAATATGATGGCAAAAAAGGGGGACATGTAAGGGGAACCCCCTTCAATTTGACTCTGTTATTTAAAGTTGGACATGTCATTCGTAGGCACACCAACTGGGCAGTGCAAGCCGAGCATCGGTCCACAACAGCGCCCGAAATCACGAGGTATTATGGCAGTGACGTAAGCTCTCGCTCTACCTCCTCCTTTCTTCCACTACCTCACAGTACGTGAGGACCGCCTGCCATGATCTGTCGGGAGGGAGAGGTCATCACCACAACAGCTGACAACGCACGCCATTTTTCCGGCCACGCTAGGCTCACTTTTAGCGCATATTGCACATCCTCGTCGGGGCAATTGCTACTGTGGTGGCAGGTGGCAGCGGATTCCCTTCCGGTGATCCGAAACAGATATCCTCCGAAGCACCCGTGCCAAGTGAGACTATGTGTCATGAAGGATGTCAGAATCCCGTGCTGTCTCTCTACTCACTTCTTGAAGACGGGAGTGACCACCCTGATTGTGCAGACTCCAGCGCTAATACTTGTGAGTCTCTTCACCCATACTCCTAACGCTGCCTGCTGTAGCTCGTCTTGTAGAGCCTCGAACACTCCCGGCATCGGGTCTTGTCCTGGAGAGCGTGCCTCCTCATGCCAGTAACACCAAATCAAGGGACCTTGCCTTCAAGTCCAGGAGACAGATCATTTCAGCATTGCTCTTCTGTCATGACATCGAAATACCTACTCCAAGAAGCTATATATTAAAATATACCAATAATTTATTGGCTTTGAGAACTTGAAATGAGAATCTGGTAACCATCAATTGAATGTGCTTGATTTACTTCAATAGTTTATCCAATATATTTATCAGTATAACAACTCATATTCTACGTAACTAAGTTATCGCCAAGTGCGACCCGACGACACAACAGAAATAATTCATCGAACGAATACATAAATCAAAGGCAATACTTACTTGCAACTTAAGTTGAACCCACGATATCAAACAGCCAACACAATTAATACTTTATCCCTTGGACATACAGTAGTGTAAGCTTGAAGTCAGCAAACTTGCTGCAAATATACGTTGGCAGATTCCGAATTCAAATTGCCGCCTATCGCAGCACGGTGATTGGTCAGGGCGCGCACGGCAACGATATAAATAGTGCGGTTTGTACTAGCGTTCGGCTAATATGGAATATGGGATTGAGTAATAGTCGAAATTCTACTAACTGGGGTGTTTTCAACCCACCTATGCAGGTGAAGGGTTGATTGGACCTATTAATTATTTTAATTTTCAGTTGAAAATGTGCAGACGGATGTAACTCTACATTAAATCATACACAAATTAATATACAACAAAATGAATATAACAAAAAATTGTTTCGAAATTTACATAATGTATAAAATACAACAGTGAAATTCGAAAGACTATTTACCGAAGCTACCGTCATGTGTATTCAATTATGAGCCTTATAACTAAAAACATAGAATCAAGATACAAGAGTTCAACTTGCAAAACTTCGGATAATGTCACAAGTCTATTTGCTGCTACAGAAGAATCAGAATTGGTCTCTTTATTTTTATATTATGTTTGTGGATATTACAATCATAATTACCTGTTAGATGGTAGATTCGGTTGCAAGGAATTTTCTCGAAAACTCAATGAGTGCTTATATTGGTTCTACACAGTCAAATCTCCAGATATCTGCAAATGTTTTGTTAATTAATTTGACCCCAAAAGTTGCATAGAAATGATTTCTACAATATTTTTTGCTTAAATGTCCGCCAAGTACAAGTTAAAACAACATTAGTAAAATAAATAAAAATTATACTAATACACTATCTTATAAACAGAGAAAATTATGGAGAAACGGTATAAGCAAATTTTATAATTTGCAATTATAAAAAAAACATATTACAATAAAGTTCCGCTAAATCTCAATTTACAAGATAAAAATCTTGAGGGTATATCTCATTTATAGCTAGGTAAGAATATCATTTCTAATAGGACTTAGAATTAAGTTCCATTTACTAGGAGTCTTTGTCTTGTAAGGTATTCCTGGTTTCCCTGTATTTAAGTGTGAAGCGAAGAGTAGCCAGTTTATTTAAAATGCATGGCAGAGTTTGACATTTCGTCATCTTCGTAATGCTGGAGCTTTGGTTTCCAGGTAAGTCGTAGTACATTTGCCTGTGAGAAAATTTTTCAATTAAAATATATTTTCATCCAATAATAGCCTCTTCCACACTAGTCAACTCAGAGCTGTGAAATATGCAGAAGGCTTGACGCGAGTGGATAGTGTGGCGACGTGTGTCGCCAACTGTTCTTGTTCGAACTGGCGTTGGTAGATACTAAAGCGTGAAAATCTGGTTGTAGGTAGAGTTCTAGGTAGAGTCGAGAGATATTTTTAACTTAAATTATTATTTTTCTAAAATAATTACTAAGAAGGTTGCCATATTTTTTAATTTTACATAATCATTATCATATTGAGTACTGTCAATAAGCAATGCCGTACTATCACCGTCATTACAAGTTATTTGGAAAATTCCCCCTGTTTATAAGCCATGGTTATCATTTCCCATGGTAAAAAAAACATAGAAGTGATTAAAAGTTGGTAAGAATAACGATCCCAACCAAAAACTGCAACATTACTTACAATTACCACAAAACAAATATATTCTTAAAGATCTTAAAAAGCAAAGTTATAAAAAGTTGATTTGTCTTGTAACGGTTAAGGATTCATTTTGTCCGCTTACATTTAATCTCACCAATTCCGCTAATAGTTCGTGGTTGTTCTAATAGAGAGCATACAAAGGTGTCGCTACTCAGGCGTCCGTCATGCGATTATCCTACGTTTGTGACACACAACGGATTTATGGGGTAATAAATCACCATTTCAATATTAGACGCGACGATCGTTGTAGGCGCATTTGGAATTATCTAATTTGTAACAGATTTAGCACTAGTTACGTGTTTGGATAAGTGAGAATTAAATAATGTAGCATCGATATTGAAATCACTCATTGCACTAATGTTTTGAATTAAATCAACAAGTAAATCCTGCAAAGACCGTATCACGTAACTATAACCGAGATCCACTCGATTTGATTTTATATGCGATTTGAATTCTCTAGACTAGAAATGTAAATGATTCCCATGCTCTGAACTGACAACATTTTAAAAAGAATATTCCTTCAAGGCCAAATAATAAAAGTTGGTGGTACAAATACTATTGTACTAGACTGTTTAGTAATTTATTTCCGAAATGTTCATATCCTTTCCAATATTATGGCTTTTCAGCCTATAATGTCCATTACTGAACAAAGAATTTTGAAATAGAACTTATTCTAAGTAATAATATGACAAAATCATGATGCGTTGCGGCGTAACTGGGCAAAATATCAAATTATTTTATTAGTAAGGCTTATGCATGTAGTTTTCGCTATTGCACCATGATTATGAATTAGTAAGTCGCCAGATTAATTTTGCCTCGTCAACTTGTTAATCCTATAAACAAATCAATGAATCCTTCTACGGATTTTCTCGTTTCTTGATCCATCTCGAAGGGAAACCTAGCATAGCTTGCCTCATACACAAAGTACTCCAATACGGCCGTGAGGTTTGGTTTTCTCTGCTTCCTTCTTTGTAACTTATTCGAAATTCTTTACCTAGTAACTACTTGAGTCAAAAGTGATATTCAGAAAGGCACCTGCTGTGTTGGGATTACGACATCAAAAGGGCCATGCCGGGCAAAACGACTCTAAGTTGCACTTAACCATGGTAAGTAGCATAAATTATAAGTGGCCTACATGCAATGAAACGAGAAAGCCTGACGAGAGAGAAAGACAGTGAGTGAGAGATCTAGAGAGGAAACGTGCAAGCCATGAACCGTATACATCAAATGCGACAGTTCCTAGTGATCCACTAATGATCCATTTGACAAGCCGAATCCATTCGGACAATGTGCAATTAATCATCGCACTAACATCCGTTCAAGATACTCAATAAGCCATCATCATTGATCGGGCTGTTTTGATATCTATGCCCATAAACAAATGAAAACATAGAGATGTCTCTGGCTTCTATCTGTGTTGTCAAGTTTTGGTATATTGTAAGGGTTTCATATTGGTTTCTTCTTATATTGGTTTTTATACATTATTCAATGTACCATGTTCATATCTCCGTCTTCTCCAAGGTTAGTATTATATAGAGAAGCATTTGTATTTAATTTTATATAATTTTGTTCTTTTGATATTAGGCAAACGCAATATAAGTTAATGTTATTTTTCATATTTTGTTACAAACTAGATGTAACCGTTAACCTTTGCTACTAAGTCCAATTATGTAACAAAATTTGAATGGTAACTAAAACACTGATGATGATTGCATTATAAAGCATAAAGCACGTCGATGTTTCCGTATGTAATGTTAATGTCTCAGCTGTTCCTCTACAAGCAAAGCCTCCTTTTAACGACTAACATAAATCAGTAAACAAAAATGTCTAAGAACAATCCAGCGATACTCCCTTGAAAGGCGCCAAAATTATCACCGACATACCATAAACAAAACGCACACCGCAATCGTTTCTGTGTGACAACGTAACTCGCGAAATCGTGGAAACAATGGGCCAACATCCTCACCTGCTCATACAATCCGATAATAACACAAGATTATTATTAGACATGAATTATTGTCGCAATTAGACGCGACAGAGGGAAATGGCGACAGTACAAAGCGCAGGACGCGGTGGACAGCTGAGCGAATAAATCAATCACGTGGGTGGTTGTACATCGGGCCGTGTGTGCAACTCAGCTTTTTACGAATTCTCTAAGGTTTCGACCTAAACAACGAAGCCTAGATGCAAGAGTTGTATATTATCGTACTAAATATTAAAAATTAAGAACTGACTTCAAAACAGGAAAAGGCAAAAATAATTCCAAAGGCAAAAGTTATCCATTTTGATATTATGCTTCACTTTTTATTGTTTCTGGAAAAACTAAGCACCAATTTTTGGAATTATTTTGGCATTAAATTGAAACTTTGCCTTTTTAGTGTTTTTAGTTTAGTTAAAATTTAATTACTCTTAGTGATATTTCCAAAAATGATAATAATATTTTGTGGATCAAAGCAGTACCCATAGGTATATTAAATGCAACAAGAAGCAAAGATACACATATTTCCAAATTAAATTATAACGGTAAATAATTGTTTACAAATAGAAAAACCATCAATAAAATCTTGGTACTGGGAATTAATACCTATTACAGCTCTTCGGGTATTTGAATTGCGTTGTACCTAAACAGAATAAGGTAAGTACCCTAAGCATTCCATTGTATCACTTTAATGATACGTTATCACACCTTACGCGACAGACAATACAATCGTAAAATTACCGAAGCTAACCCTTCACACCCATATCACAGTCGCGACACGATTGCATTACTAACGACACTCGACATACAGACAGACAAATAGAATTGTCAGGCCCCCGGCAATTAGTTCCACGCTAGTTCGATATGAAATACAGCGGTGCGGATCAACCAAGACATATAGATTGGGGAGGGACACACTGCTAATTAGAATAGAATCAATTGACATAATCCAGAAGGAGTCTGTAAATTTTGGGGTATTCAATTGCTCGTGTTACCAAGAACTTTTGTTGATCATGAGCAGTTTTAAAGTAAATGGTAAAAGTTTTTTCACTAACAGTCCTTATCCACTTAAAGAATTTCACCGTCGTCCAACTCTTCTCCAATGCCGGGTGAAGGAGTAAATTTCTAGTAGTAATTGGGACGAACGGTTCGGCTGTGGTCGAAATTCCTTCAAGCGAATACAGGCTTTCCATATCTGTCCCATATGGAACAGGCAGTTACAGCTGGCATATTCAGATATACGGTTTTTGAAGACAACGATGATCTTGATGATGAAAATATGCAACTTATTAATGGAGAACGATCTTCAGCTGATAACATTGATCCTATGCATACTAGTATTGTAAATAAATTTCTGCTGATGTATCGACATGTACTAAATGAGTAGCTAAATACTAATTTTTATTTCCCCTGTTCTGCATATTTTCAGTAAAAAAGGAAACTACAAAATATTTGGTGTAATTCATAAGACGTGAACTTAAAATTATCAAAAAGTAAATCTAAAATTAGTTAATCCAACGCCTGTGTGTTAGAACAACTCAGGCCCTATAACATATGCCAAATCCATGGTTCAACCATTTTGCATTCGGCTGCTCGTTCCCTTTTAGATGACGTCAATATGCAACAACCAACTCCATCTACAAACGTCGTAACTTTAAAATCATACCCAACTGATATTAGATCGAGGCAAGCAGCTTCTAAAGTTTAATTCAGATTGAAATATTTTGGGGTTTAATCCTTATGATCGCTCTCGTGTTCAGATTCAGTGTCAGGTTGTTTCACTATGAAATATAGTTTCGCCTTCATTGAATCCGTGATAAATTGATGCGTAGGGAAGGTGGTTATTGAATAACAAGTGTGGCTTGTTGATCGCGCGTCATTGGTAGGCTTTGTGCTGTGATGTGCTTTAGTGTATCGGAATTTGTAATTGCGTGGTTTTGTTTCGTTATTACTGTAATAAGTGTAAGATTGATTGATATCGGTTTGTGGTTTTAGATTATTATTGCACGTTAATTTATTGGCTGTAATAGTGATTGTTATGTCAAGATAATGATGAGAGGTTAAGATCAAGGATCAAAGTCTTTTGAAGCAGTTTTTTTGAGTTTTCTTGGGGTCTTCATCTTCCAATGAGAATAAAAACTATTTAAATTAAAGGAATGCTTAAAATTTCATTCAGAATTTTTTATTAGAAAATAAAAGATTTTATTAAGGACGTGAAGAAACCAATATGAGGCTATAAACAAATTATTCGATAGCAGAATACGCAGTCAACCCTCAAATGCTGCCATAAAAATATACACCCGAACGTCCCTACACGCGAAAAATTCTCGACCGTAATAAAGAAATGCGATAAACTGTGCAAAAAAACGACGGACATGAATTCATTGGTATGACATTTGGGGTTTCGTCGAATGGTCACGGTTATGGCACTGAAATTTTTCCTCTAGACATATTTCCTGCTTATAGTTTTATGGGATCGGCCCCCATCTTTTATTGGTCGCCGGGAATCTTGTCAATCCTATTACGTAGGGTCGTTTTTGCTCCCATCCGCTTTTTAGGGTAACGACGGTATTGAAAGTTCGGATTGTTTAATTCGTGGTCGTTGAGGCCGTGTTGGCGCTTGATTAAATTTTTGTCAGTTACGGGTTGGAATAATTGTTTTTATGTTTATCAATAATACTTTTGTGCTAAATGTTTTCGTTTTTAAACAAAAATATAGAGATACCATGAATACACAGCATTACTCGCTATTTTTTAAATATATATTTGGCGAGTATTTATAAAAATAAACATTTATTAAAACATCATAGACATAACAATAATAAAACTTTATATTTTCTTAAAAAAGAGGAAGTAAGAATTAAATTCGCTTATCAGGTTTTTAAATTATTATTCAAAGTCCAAATGGTGTTCTAATGCAAAAATTAACTAATTTTATGAACAATTAGGATAAAGTTGGTTACGCTTTTCTTTATATATTAAATCTGCCTCAGAACATATTATTTAATGCTGGGTTATATATAGTTAATTATGTCACCGTTAAATATGTAAAAGAAAAGGATTGCGTTTCAAAATTATAATATGAAACTGATTTAGATTACACCGATAAGTAAATGATGAGTTAAGTTCAAGACGTATGGTATTAAATAAATGCGTGATATTATTATGTGATAACTAATTAATTATTTTTACATTATTCTTTTATCTCGAATACTCGCTATAACAACAATGGATGATATCACTACATATATACACTTTTTTAAATTCTACATCAAAATGTCATTATTGTTAATTATTGTGACGATTTAAAAGAACTTGGTAAATGAGTCTATTTAAATAAAGTTATTTTTGACTTTGACTTTGATTGGTTTCCATACAATTTTCTTTGAATAGGATTGTTAAAGAAAACATGTTGCTGATAATCAATTATTACTTTGTTAATAATCCAATACCTGTTGCTTTCGTTTCTGCAGCTTTTCATCAGCAAGTGCATTCTCTCGTTCAGTAATATTTCTATCCTATGAGCATTCAAAGTTAAATTGGGAGTATACGTAGTAGTTATAAAAAAAACAACCTCTTAAAACGACTTTAGAGAGATGTTCTAATTAGTAAAGTTGCTATAACTTATCGAGGTAGAGCTGTATTTAGATAGATTGTATCGAGATCGATCAGTTTCATTTCTAAGCTGTTAAAATAAATCAATAAGCTATAACAATTTCAGTTGGCTCAAATTGTCATAGCTTACTTTAATAGATTACCACCTTCAGGACTTGAGGAAAGTTCTTAACAAAGCTTTTTTCAATAATAATGTACCCGATAACAAAATTTAAGCTTCAAATTAAACATTTGCGTTAACAATTTTATGATTGCATCAATAAAATTTCCGTTAGTTCTCAATGTGATTTTACACACGAATAACCCTATCCTAATTAAGCTAACCAATAACAATCACAATTGTAGAGCTGTTTAAATTCAAATTCGTGTAAGATTTACGCGGTGCGGGCCCATTAGGCGGCGTGTACGGCTATCTTCAATCTTGCTGGCCACAGCGGCATGCTACAAACAACTAGTGCTAGCAAACATTAGCTAGAAAGCGTTGCACTCGTGACATCTAAATTTCGGGTTGCCGCTGCGGATGAGAGAATCCAGGAGTAGGCATATTATATAAGCGCAGAAATTGAGCATATCGTGGAATTTTAAGCAGATACATGGTAAAAATAATCCACATGCAAAGTTAGCTATTGTAACTTGATTCAAACGCTCTTGCAGAAGGGAATTTTCACGTCTTCTTGAAAGAATCCAAGTTAGACAATCTCCCATGTTAAAGAAAGGAGATTTTTTAATATATTAAGCTAAGCAAAATACTCGACACCACCTGATGATAAGCAGTACTCCCCAGTCCTCTGGATATTTCTATAATATCAAGTATTTTTTTAACATTTTATGAACTAACATTGTAATACGTATTATAGAATGTAAAATTTTACCGATTTCAAAAGCAATTTCTTCCAGTAGACCTATGGAAGTAGCAAAACAATGCATGCAAGTAAGGGCAGACTCAGTATTTAAATGTTTACATTTAAATAATTTAATTTAAATACTAATACTTGTTTACTTTTAATACTGTACTTAAATAATGATTTAATTGACATAAAATATAACGCTCATGCACACCATCTCAATCATCCATTTGCCTCCGAACTGGGAATACATGTATCTTGAAATGTCACAGATGCTGGTAATATTTATTAATCCAAATACGGAACAAAGATATAACGGAAATTAGATAGATATTAATATATTTTGAGGAATAGCTCCTTGTCGCTCCCAACTTTCGTAGCTCCGTGCCACATCCGAGGGCGACTGTGAGGCGACAAAACATATCGGCGGTCGCAGCTCCTACACGCACAGATGCGAGTTGGACCGCATCAATTACCTCTATCAGAATTTAGTTTGCTGTGAGTCTAGTGCAAATCTCCGGACACAGGAGGAACGTTACATTTCAGTGTAAATAAAATAAGCTTAGTTACAAATGAAAAAAGGTTGAAAATGTATCTTTACTTTATTTAATAATTTATTGTGGTCAAAGAACAACATTAACATAAGAAATGAAAAATAACGAAAAGGCCATCAATGGTGAGACTTATTTCTAAACGAATATTCTTAAAACACACCTGCAACACAGTGCTCTGAAGAGCTTTTAAACCTTTCCTACTCAGAAGTACGCGTGCTGGTCTGCGGAGTCACTCCTACACTGTCGCCACGTCTACTTTGCGCACTAAGAGATTTCGTGGTTCCTTTCTCCATCCCACAGTTAGAGCATGGAATTTCTTACCAGCACACGTTCATACAAAATAGGTTCCTTTAATAGAGGCGTGAAATAGCATTTTTGGAGTGGCAAGGTGGAGGTGGCTAGGGCAGTTTGCATGCTGCACTGGATCTTTCTATATGGCCTCCTCTACTGTTTATCATCAGGTGGTTTCGAGTTATTGGCTGAACTTTTACTTCACTTCCTTCTTTGAATCATTTTCCATGAAATTTGGAGACAAGATAGATTGTATCCTGCAAAAGTACATGGGTACTGGTTATCATTGAAAAATATATATTTTTGTTATTGAAACCCTTAAAGAAGAGTTAAACATATTTATTATATAATTAATATATTAAATTCTTTGTGAGGACTCAATTAATTAATCCTGTCAAATCATAAGCTAAATTTAAGACTTTATTAGAACTAGAACATTGAACTATCTTTGAATTTTTGTAACAAGTTTATATGTGTGGTAAATCTCTGAAAACCCTCACGAGATTCCTTAATTATGGAAGTCTGTGCCCAGCAGTTGAACATATACAGAATGTTGTAATATCGAAAAGCACAAAAATGTTCTATCAAAGTAAGTATGAGTTGACGGTTCAAATAATGAGTCAATTTTGACACAACTCCTACATAACGAAGAGACATCAAACACTCAAATAATAAGACAAAGGCCCTGAATACAAAGAGGACATTATAAGAGCGAAGGGTGCACTCAATACTGGAGTCGAACCCGCGACATCCATTAGGCATTATTGAAAATTTTAATATCAAAAATTGCCGCCACAAATCGACCTTTACAAGGCACGATGCGGTAACTATGAAATTTTTCGCTATGATTCGCAAACTATGAAATTTTAAGAAAATTATGGAACTCCATTATTTTAAAATTTGACTTACAAGAATTATTAGACAGGAATTTAAACTTGAAAATTTATTTGTAGATATTGAAAGTATGATTAAAACTAAAAAATGTCACCAATTCTTGACGGTCCCGGCGTAATGGCGTATGGCACTTAATTTAATAGTGATGTAAATACATTATTTAAGATGTAAAATAGTATGATGTTTTACTGTGAAAATTAAAACTGGTTTTTTAGCCAACTGTCTGAGTGGTCAGTAATCTAGGTATAGACTACTCGGCGTAGAAACCCGGGTTCCAACGGGCTAGGCATAATATTAGTGTTATAAACACGAATATTTGCTATTGGTTTATTGATGCATATATATCTAGCTAGGTTCACTTCGTCATATTTTAATATAAAAGTACATACTACATTATAAATGATTTTCCGTTATTTAGTCAAAATAACGAAAGTTCTTAATAGTGCTTACTTTGGGCTAAAATAATAGCTGTGAGTGTAAGAATATCGTTATTGTTATTATTGTTTGTTTTAAGCTTACACAGTATAATAATAAAAATATCACACACACCACCACATACCACGACCGCATTCGAACGTCACGACTTTTTTCGGTGTCATCAAAATCGTAAGGTGTAAATGTCATTAACTAGAGCGCTTTACGAGATATCACGTTATTTTTTATTTCGCAAATGCTTTTGTTTTTTTCCTTCGTTTTTCAATTTCTGTTATTCACTGTCTCGATTTGAATGCTTGAAGGAGGGCCATTTTAAGATCACTTCCATTTGTCGGCCAATCCATCAGGCGATATCGGTGGGACTTGTTATTGTTAACAAATAAATTATTCTCATACTACCAATGATGTCATATCTAAACTAAAAACCGACTTGAAAACACTTGAAAGGTAAACGCAATTTAATGTAAGTAGTTATTCCTTTTTATGTCTAGGAGGATCAAACATATTTTTGTTTTACAGTACAATATTTTATACATCTATACGTATCATCATTTCTGGTTTGATTAAGTTTCAATTCAGTTTGATAACAGCTTAAATTTATTTTAAAATTGCATTTTTAAATAGTCCATATATTCTTATCGCCCAAATAGATAGATGTAGTCTTTAAATTTGTGTATTTTATTGTAAGTTTTCTTTCAGAATGTTGCCATTTTTACCACTGAATCCACTAATAAAACAGAATAAAAATGAGTCGAATCAAACCGTTTTTAAGTTTTAGCGAGACGAGCGAACGTCTGTATATTTTTATAAATAAAAAGATATTCAATACACTTGAAATTAATTGTCATAAAGGTGAATACAATCATTAGTGCAAGTGGTATTATGTAGCTTATCCTCTTATGTAAGAAGGTATATGCCCAGACGTGTATAGGCAATAACTTAGGCAACATATTTAATGGCAATTTATATATTCATGTCATCGAATTGCATCCAATGCCATTTTATCGTATCAAATCTAATCTCATCGTATCAACTTCTAATAAAACAGTGTTGAGTCAGCGTGATTGGCCCAAACTGCTGATGTATTTCACCCATGAAGGAACCTCTGTGCCCAGAAGTGACTAATCATGATGATCTAAAATATCTATTTCTTTAATTAATTAATTAGGCAACCGAGTATAAAACTAAATAACTAGTTTGTGAAGAAAATTGTGAGTGTGTTCAATCAGTAATTACTAGTACGAATATCTATTATTTTGACTAATAATCATAAAGGCTCTACACTCTTTACAAAAAAAATTTAATCCATTTTTTCAAACATAGATCTCCTATTGATAACTCTACCATACACTTTGGACGTACCAAAGGACCCGACAATAGTCTATAAACACACTAAAAAAAGTTCACACATCTGTCGTTCTATCCGAATTAACCAAATCCATACTTATCAAACGAAAAAATTCGATGCCACGGCTTTTTAGAATCAAAACCCAACGCGTCCAGCTGTGAGCCGTATCGAACTTACGGAACGAGTAAGGGTTCCTTATAGTTTCGAAAAACCCATACTGCAAATAATTTACATAAATAATAATATATTCCCCTCACTTACACGTAACAAAAGTAAAAAATAACTTTATTTAAATAGACACATTTATGTATGAGAAAAACAAATAATGTAATTAAAGCCAATAGTCATAACTTTAAGTGGGTATCAACCGGTCATTTACAAATTATCCCAGTATTAAAATATGTACTAAATAAATTGTTAGTTTTAATTTTAAAATAATATTTCTTTTAAAATTAAATATAACACTAGTATGCTTATTCCTAATTAATCCAACTACCGCTTCGACGAATTAGTAGCTGCAGAGAAGAAGCGGCGCAAGAAACTCTCAGCCTTTAGTGTTAATAATGACATTTACAAATCAATATGTCATTATGTATTAGTATTACAAACATATACATGTTTTGTTTTACAGTGCAATCAAAAATCTATTTTTAAATATTAAAAAATATAATAAATAAGTATAATCTAGCTAATTGTCTTATATACTAAATAGCGGAGAACTATAGATCGTAATATGTATTTAAATAAGAGAAATATATTTATAAATTAAACTTTGTAATGTAATGAGAGAGAGGTTAATTTTAAAATAAATCATTTATATGTAGCTATATACTGTTACGAGTCAGTTACTTTCTTGTACTGTATCAGTCTTAATAAATCAAATTTAGTTGGAAATAAAACTAAGCCCTGGGTTTTATATGATTAGTACATGAATATATAAAAATATTAATATCATATGCTTAATTATATAAAACATATACTGAACCCCGCAATGGTGGCGTGAACATCCCTCAATGTTTTAAAAATAAAAGAACGCAGCCTTTCGCGACCTGTGTTTAACCGCTGTCAGGGCTGTCAATCACGTGGCCCCGCCTGCAAGCCGCGTTTGACAACCCTGGATTTATTTATTGTTTCACTTGTTTTTCGATGTTGTTTTTTACTAGACACGCGTGCTTTTTCGATGACGTGTATTAATTTGCTTATTAGAAAAGCAAAGCTGCTTTCGTTTTGGTTATTTCAGGATGGGCAGTCGGTGTTCGAATTTCAAGCTACATTGTTCTGTCTGATTAGTATAGGCTATAGGTTCAGAGAGAATCCATGCATTGCTTGCGTAAATTACTTAAAAATCTGTCAAAAAACAATATTCTTGGTATACATATATAGGATTGTTCGGCTACCCTTTTAACTTGTATTATGACAGTGTTTGGAGAGAGATAGAGTTCCTATAAATAGCTAAAATTCCTCGTGTTGTTTCACTTTCACAGATTTTGCGTTTTTCTAACATTTAAATTAAACAATAGTAATTGTGTTAAATGATAAAGTGTGGGTCACAAAATAATTAACAAAGAGGGATAATATCGGCCCCGCGTTAGCAAAGCTGTAAGGAATTATGTTGCTTCCTTTATTTTAAATTTGTTAATCTGTAAGGTCAAAACATTTTAATTTCAGATATGTCATTCTAAAAAGGTTACTTGGATATTTCAATTGGGCCGTATTGGTCCGGCATAATCACTAGGCCCCACTAGTCCCCTATATACACCTAAGCATTCCCACAGATGGGCAAAGGGCTTAGGATTGGGCTTCCAAATCTTTTAACTTTATTTTGTGATACTGTATTGTTTACAAGAAACTTACACGACCAATCAGGCCATTTGATGTAACAATGCAAACACGATATTAGGAACTTCCATTTTTTCTGGATTTCAGGTGTCAAGCTTAAAATACTCAAACAAAATATGTTCAAGACAAAAAATGACAGGTTCGACCGCAACGCCACGAGCGACCTGACTGACTGACAACCGATATTTATATCTGCACCCATAATAATTACCGATTATTAAATCATCAATCAACATTAAAATATTTTTCTACGAAATAACCTTAATTGTTAGTTAGGTTGTATTGATTAATTCTCTCGTGGATCATATTTGTGTGTATACTTATCAAAAATTATCCTCTATTATTGATTAAGTAAACCAAAAATAGTTTTAAATGACTGGAAATGACTCTACACCATCTGATGAAAGCAAAAGAGAAGTACATATGTGCAACTATACTCAGTTATTTATTATAGTTTCAATTTACATTCAAACCATTAATTTGTAACTTGGTTTCAATTTTCCTTTCTGTTGAACTTGCAAGACATGTGTCTGTCTTTTCTCCTAGAATAGTATTACTAAATTTCAAAGTGTTAGCAAAAGGTTTTTTAAATAAACCTTTTTTATAACATACTATATATAACAAAAATAATCGGGTTAATTTTTAGGCTGTTTTCCAATACTCAGATAACCTTCAACAAAAATGACTTTGACAAGATTTGTATCTAAAATATGTCAAAACGTCAAAATTATTCGCTGGATAACTGTTATCTGACTATTGATTAATCGGGCCTAAATGTAATAAAAGCTACAATCAAAGTGTTTAAGTATAGTATTTATTATGTGTCGCATTATGTTATTACGGTTAGTAAGATCGCCAGAAATCTAAGAAGAGACTATGGGGCTGGACTCTTAAAATATTAAAAGCAGACAACCCACGAATTACTCTTAAGACTATGGTATATAAACTTTATTTACCATAAAACGTATAAAGATAATAAAAAACATTACTCTCCTTTGCATCAACCGCAATCGGTTAAAAAAGCCAACTCTACAAAATTACCTACACCACGAAAGCTTTTGAAGTGCCGTAAATGACATCTATTGATATAGCCTTAACGTATTTGAAGGATATTTTTTGTACAAAATAATGTTATTCAAACTATCTAGCGATGTGTGAAGACGCAATGTCGTATTGATGTTTTTTTAGAAAACATATGTCACTTGTTTAGCGATCGGTGTAATACACGTGAGAAATAGTTCTAAAGACTAACAATAGTTCATTTAGAAAAAAAATAGCATCGTCATACTCGCGAAATCTCTAAACAATTAAAATCCAATCGGGTTGATGTCCCTCTTTTGATTTCTTTTATGAATATCTTTAAATAAAAGTTCAGTACATAAGCAACAGTATAGTTGAGACTAATAGTCTTTAGACATACGTATGAAGAGATGATATAGTGATCAATAAATTCTCCATATAAGTTAATACTGTACCTTAAGTAATTTCAAATAAAACTGTACCTTAAACAATTCCACATAAAACTGTACCTTAAGCAATTTCAAATAAAACTGTACCTGAAGTTATTCAAATAATACTGTATCTTAATCAATTTCGCGCATGCACAAATTAATGATATCATAGTAATTAGTGAGTATAGCACAATTGATTAAAATGCATACTAAATTATTTTTCATAATTTTACATTTATAAAAAATGAATTGATAATGAAAAAAAAAATGAAATGAAATGAAATGATGATGAAATGTGAAAATCTGTGATCTATCTGTGTAAATTATTTTCAGAATTATAAGACACTGCAAAACTCTCTTGGGTGACTGTGAACGTTCTTACGAAGCCCAATGTGAGCGGCCAGGTTTCGCTTCCATACATCAGCACTGGCAACACACGCGTATTGAAGAATTTCAGCTTGACACACTGCGGTAGATAGGCCGGAATCCGTGCAAAAATCCGAACTTTGAATGTCTTACCAAGTTAGACAATTCGTCCTAAGTAAACTTACTCGTCGATAATATCCAGGGCTTCACCTTTACAGGAGTCTTATTATTATTATTTTTTCTATTGTTTTCTTGAAACTTTACAATTTTACAGTATATTATAGAGCTGCGACTCGTGAACCGTGATGGCATATAAGTTTTGAGTGTCTACGGGAAGTTCGTTTATATAACTAGGAATAAAATAATTAAGACTTCCAAGTGCCATATTAATTATTCGTTTTAGATAGAACATACATCTTATTTCCTACATTCCGTAGATTATGCAGCTTTATAAATAATTATTTAAGTTACTTGCATCGTTAAATTCAGTTAAGTTTTTAAATTTTACTTAATCGTATACATTCATAATTCTGCTGGTATTTTAAGTAAGTATTACGAATTTAACATAAATTTCGTCATGCCCATGTTAAATCTTTTGAAAATTTAAATTTAGCAGGAACGCTGTCGCAATTGTCTACAGCTCAATTATTGTCGAATAAGAAATTCAATAAACGTAAAACTATATCAGTTTCAACCTGTACACCAGTTCCATATTGGCTTAAGGTTATTCAAAGCTTACGTTACGGGTTTGTGGCATGGTTTTATTTTCTCGTCGAGTTGCGATACATATACCGTGTGGCGCAAGTGAAGATAAAAATATAGTAATACTTGGAAACCACAGAGAAAATCATAGACGAAAGATAGATAATTTCCAATTGCTGTAGAAAATTGTTATACCCTTATATAGTTGTTTGTCTTCTGCAGATTTTCTTTTAAATATTATATTTTTAATAAGACAGTATTAGTAAAGTAATAAGTATTTTTGCTCTTCTCAAAATAACGCTTTTATGTCACTTATTATAAAGATTCCAGTTGCTTGAGTTAAAACATAGAGTTGTGTACATGTTGACTCAACAGTTTCCTTTACCTAGCAATAAATATTTGCAGTAAAGAAATAAATATTCTCTCAATATCACAGGAAAATCATGTGTTTTCTGTCAAAAACATGAAATTACTGAATTACTGAATAGTAGTGATAATTAGTTGCAAAGGTCTCGCTCGTTAATGTATTTTATTTTTACCTTGCAGTCGCCTTTCTATCTCATATATTGTACAGTTCTCATCAATGTCCATAACATTTGATACATTTAATTATTTTTTAAGCTATAATTCAATGCAAGCTATTATAGTTAATTTTCTACAGCGTTCAATTATTTTTAATGTTAATCTCTAGATTTAAAAATCATAATTTTCTCCTTCGATATCAGTTATCATGTACACAGAACTACGCTTGTATCATACATACCAACCTGTCAGTACTTCTTATTTCATTCCATTGAATACTAAAACAACGCTTAACTTTCATAACATTCTCTCCTTTCAACTCTATAGACCACCATCGAAAGAGGGATGTCTGGATACACGTCAAACGTCATTGGCGTGGAAGACGGCCCTTCGGTTCTGATATTCATCTTATAAATATTGTAGCCGATTGTATGTGCTCGCTTTAACAACTACACAAGCTATACCATTATCAACTGTATCGATTACCTCGTTGAGTTTATTTTCAAATTGATTAGCTTCTACGTTAAGGCACCCGGCGTCTCGAAGATTGGCATTAACCAATTATAACTTGAGTTTTGATATTACTCCTTAGGATTTTGATTTTTCGATCGTTTTATTGTATCGGTTTGACGGGCGTTGGTTGCTTGTAATTAAAATGGCGATTCGTTTTGTTTTGTTTCTTTTTATTTTTAATTCGCTGTCGATCAAAGCTTGGATTAAACTCGAGACGTGTGGAAATTTCATTAGAAATGTTAATTTTAAACTCTGACATTTGATTCTGATTGGAACGATCCTTTTGTTATATTTCAAATATGGAGGATGCATTATTTATATTTAGCTTACTTACATCCATAATGGGACTTTATCCTTATAACAAGCTTATTTATTTCCAGATAAATTCTAAGAGTCAATATTTGTGAATTGAAAAAATAATGTTATATATTTACATATTACTATTTATATACCTCTGTCATATGGTGGAATGATGCTTAATTTGGTCATAATAATTAAATGGTGTGAGTGTGATAAAACTATGGCGAATGCGGCATGGAAAAAACGAAATAGATTGTGTTATATTGATATTCTTAGAGTACCATTAGTTTTTGTATTATGTGATTCTCAACAAAATAACGTATTGCTTCCATTAAAGGAAAATATTTCTTCTAGCTGTCTGTTGCGTTCTCCTAATATATTTTTTATCAAAATCAATTATATTCTTAGGAAGCCTATAACATAGCGTTAAAGACATACTTTAAGACCTGTTTCAAGTACAATATGGACTTGAAATATAATATCTTAAGTTCGTTTATTTTAAATAAATTAAATTCAAATTATTTTTTTGGAATCTAATTGGAATTGCAATTTATCATTTGTCTTAATTTAAAATCTCAAAAAATTAAATAAGACCTAATATCTTTTATAGAAACTTATATCAGGAGTACATTTTGCACTCTATCACCTATACACAATCTCACATCTTCACAAAACCAAGATCTTGACCGGAACACCCACCTTCAGAGAAAATTTGCATCAATACTATGCCATTGCAACCGCATATATTACACTAACAAAAGCAATAAAATCACCGACATTTACATAGTTTGTACCTTTCGAATGACAATAATAATGTTACCATAAAAGTTTGAACGATTTAAAATCAATACGATGAAAGAGGCCCAGAATTCCGTGAACAGAATCTGTAGGAACCCTATCGAGATATGGTCAGCCACTTAAAGACCAATAACGTTGTTGAAGACACGACTAAATAAAAAGATGTCCAAGGTTTGGTATTGTATTGAATCGTCCATTTGTACAGTTGAATCGATAATGCTGAAAATAATCACGTAAAATTTTAGGATATCAATAGAACCTCAGAAATAAAAATTAGTTAATACGACGAACTCAGATGAACTGTTCAAAATCACGGGAATGATAAAAACTGCACAAACCTTGGGGTTTTCGGAAAGTTGATCGATGTTGTTCAGTTGTCTTAATTCAGATAGACTCTATGAGTTGCAATGATGATATTGAAATTTAGAGTAAGCGTCCTATTCTTGATCAGATTGATAGTCATGAACAGGGTGAAATTGAAGTAAATGATGGAATGTCTACAGATTTTACAGCAATAGAAATCCGGGATTGAAATTGCTTTTTATGTTGAAATATTAATATAAAAGATTCCTAAGTTGTAGAAATTCATATGCTGAGCAATTATCTACGAGCAATATTTTTTCAGTTGATACTCATTTTTGGAATTAATATTTTGTTAAATATGTTGTAATTATGTCTACTCATAGAGATGTGTTCAATTTATACGCCGAAACTTTATGGGTATATGTATTTTATTTCTGTGTAAAATATTATAAATACGGTTTGTTTCACTATGAATAAAATTGACACGAAAGTGAAATTTGAAGGTTCTTAAAGATTCATGAGTACGCAGATGCAAACCCAAATTGATTCTTTTAGCAAACGTTATACCAAGTTGTGATATATTTTGAACGTAGTGTAACAATTGTTAGCAATCTCGTGTTCCTCTGAGATACTGTATCTTGAAGAATCCAATTGTTTATCCTTAAAATATTTCATGTGGTCAAGTGTACTTAAGGTAGGCAAATGAGTTGTGCTACTGCCGATACCCGCGGCAGGACTTATTTTCATATTTGTCCTCTCTATATTGTTTTTTAAAATCGTGTCAGGGCTGTCTCCACAAGACCTGAGCTAAAAATTGTTTAGTAGCCTTTTTGCTACGACTTATCCAATGTAAAGTTTCATCGAGGAACTGGTCCACAAAGAATCAAACAGCCCACGGTTACTGGCGCTCATCGCCTACAGATAAATGCATTCTCAAAAAACCACTGGACTTCTAAACATACTAGATACCTTTACCTTCACACCGAAATACAGCGACTTGCTTCGCGATCAAAAAAGGTACAAGCTCTGCTTATTGTGTTGACAGGCACTACGCTTTTTAAAAAGATACTATTTTTCTAAAACATCCTGTTGAATTTAACAACATTAATTAGGCCTTATATTTTGGTCAAAAGTTGAAAACCAAATTGGAAACAGATTTTGTAACGAAAATATAATTTTATTTGCAATCATTTGGCAACCCTATGATACTATTTGAAATCGCGATGTTTATTGTTCATATTTTTACCGGGGGATTGGTCGCAAGCATGATATTCAAATTAAGCCCATTGTGGGTCCATGTAAATATCCTTCGGTTGGACGATGAGACACGATTGTAAGGGCACGAGTACATGTGAACCTGTTAGCTTATTTATTATATTGTTTCTATTTCTTTACTGTTATGAGGAGATTGTTGGTGTGGTGGTTCAAATGATTTGGTTTCCATTTCAAAAGCAGATCAGTTATCGTCATGGTCATATCGTCATCGTCAAAATTTGCTATCTCAAGCTCCGTGTTTAGGAAAGCACGTTAATCCATTGGCCCCGGGTGTTAAGGCAACTACTTTCACCAGACAACCCGCATTGGGACACCTTGGTGGTTCTGAAGCCAAAACTCCTCGTATATTTTTCCTATGAAGGGCCTGTGCAGCAGGAGGACGAAAGTGTATAGGCTGCCAATGATCATGAAGATTTCGGTTTACTATTACAATATAGTTACTTGCTTCTCAAACTCGTTGTGACTGATATACATAAAGCAAATACGTTCCTAGCAAATTGTGCACGCCGCTTTATTTCGCAAATGATTATAATACTTACTAGGAACAGAAACAGAAGATAGCTCCATTTGTTGGAGTTCTTGCATCGATACATTTCATTAAGCTAATAAGATTGGACTCACGAGAGATTTTTTGAATAATTAGCATGGCAAATTATAATAGTAGCAGTATTTGTACAAAATTTTAACAATAGTTATATTTAAGTTCTAAAAGTTGTCAATAGATGGCGTTATAGTACTCTCGTTATCGTTTATTGTTCAACCTTTAATAAGGTTAAAGTAATTTCGATTTAATATTTCGTAATCGTTTAAGATACTATATTTTATTTACTTACTTACACTGGGCTATAACAGTTTGAAAATATAGTAGTTATATTAAAATTGCTAACGCAGAGTATACTTTACCGGTCGACTCTAATTTGCTGGCCCATGTATATAACCGTTCCGATATACACCTCAAATAAAACCAAATAATTTATTTATTTGTTATATTAATAAAACCAGTGTCCTTGCCCTGGATCGTTGACGACATGATCATCATCATTGTATCAGGCGAGAGTCATCACCTGCTGAATATAGGCATCCCCAAGGATCTCCAAATCAATCGGTGCTATACTGTTTGCATACAGCAGCTTCCCATGACCTTGACCTTGTTGACAATTTGAGCACAATGTATTGGATAACCTAATTCCACTTTCTCAACCATTTCCACTCTCCATCTAAGGTCAAAAAGCTGTCCCTCCGTGTACCATTAAAGACACTTACTTAAAATTCAGCTGGGGAATATTTCCAAACTGCACTTGGAGATCGTAAGATCCTATGCTATGCAGAAAGGTTTAAATGAAAGGTTTAATGAATTATAGAATTGAAGACGTTATTTTAGTAAGTTAAGTCAGGTTTTATATTACTAAAGTGCGTTTTGGCTACTGGTTCATCTGATGTTATAACTATTACACCTACAGCATCAAAGGTGTCTCATCTAGTACAAACAGAAGGACGCGTCGTAGATCCTAGATGCTTTTAAGAGATAAAGGCATCTAGGAGACCACCTGTCCTATCTTGATCCCTAAAGATTGCTTAGTTTTAGTGAGCAGGAATAGATACCCTAGTGTTATGCGATATTTAGATTGATGGTGAGGGCGCTCCACCATATACGGTTGATAAAAATCAACCTCATATGATTTTATCTTTTGCAATAGAAGAAACCTAACTATATCACCATCCCGCAAGTCCAGAGAACTTACAAGGTCTTCTACGGCTCATCTCTTCATATGTCCATAAAATTACAATAACCATCTCTATAAGTCCACTTCAAAATCAATGATTATTTTCTAATTGCTATAAACCATATGGGCTCACGGTCACGGATCCCACACAACTGTCAATTTGCTAAATATTTAGCGACCATAGTTTATGATTAAGCTAAGTAATTAGCGTAAAGTAAAAACATTTTGTTGAAATCAATTCTTCGAGCCATAACGCGTCGTTCCACTCAAATCATAAGGCCATAATCGTCACAGCGCATTTCGTCTCAAGCGCGACTGTTTCCACGGTCGGGCGATGCGGAACGTTATTTTTATCGTGCGCTCACATCTGAAACTTCGGGATTAATGATCCAGCGCGTCTAGTCATACGGTTCCACCGAAGGCCGTAAAAACGCTATGCGCAATTCAGTTTTGGACGTGGATGTTTGAAAAGGTTGAAGCTGGTATTATTTGGGAGATTCTCTTGGTCGGTTGGCATCGGGGAGTACTTTACAGGGAGGAGTTCATAACTGTTATCATTTGTTTCTTATGTACTTACTTACTCAGGGAAGAGCTGGATAATATTTTTCTTGGCTCTTTATTTGCATAATATGTTCTTATTATTTCTTGGGAAACTAAATTCTAGTTTATCTCTGGCGTGAAATCTTAATAATTAACAATGATAAAATGTAATCAATGAAAACTGATACATAGTGCTCGTGTACGCATTGTCCGCATTTCGATTCTGATTAGTAAGTTGACATACTGTTAAATTCAGTGTCATTTACTCCGAAATCCAAATTTTTGTAACTATTTATTACAACAATTTAGATTTCCAGTATAGACGAGATCAAACTAACCCTAATTCACCAAAATCTTTATGACTTCATGCTTCTGACAGTTTACTTCATCCATATCGTATGTTTGTGGACTTGGAGTAGTATCATGTCTTGAATGACCAAGGATCAAGAGTTTTTTTTAATAATATTTATATAAGAAAACTTTATAAATTTAATGTTATGGGGCAATATAATTACACTTTAAAATATCTTCCTCGAATTAGTAATAAATAGGCATAGATATACACAATTAAAAATTAACTATGTCTTGTATCTAAGGGGCTTGAAAGATTAATATTATCAAAAATAGTTTCTGTATTCAGAATCTGAAATTAAATACCTTAAACCTATCAAGCCGTACAATCCGGACCAAGTACAATTCTTTATTAGTTATCTCGAAGATCCCAGGAGTATATTGCGGCTCAATTAATTAACATTTTCAAACAAAATTTCATGTGTTTAACTCCAATTCCCAATTTACAAGCCGGCTATCGATCTCTTACTTCTCCTGCTCAATTTGTTAAGAGAAATCCCTTAACAAATTGAGGAGTTCAACGGAGTCCAATATATCGTCTCCTCCTTAGGTGTGGTGGTCTGACTGTCACCAAGTCACGGTATGCTGATGGGATCCTAGGGAAATGGGGGGTAGCTATCAAATTTTATAGGCACGTATTACGTATTTTCGACCAACGACAAAGAGACAGGCCAGTCTCTTTGTTGTTGGTAAGTCTTATCTTAAAATGAATTACTTACTTAAAGATCTTATCACAAAAGTTTTTGAAAATGAAAGTTTTAAGCAAACTTAAAAATGACTTCAAAACACTAACCGCCTTATTATAAAATGCTGTTTAAAGTTAGCCTTGGATTAGAACTATCTCATATTGTTATTTAAGGTAGATAGAGACAGCATGAGGTTTAAGCCAGGTTTAACTTGAAACCGCGTTTGACATACGGCGGTAAAAATCGTATTTATTTTTGGAGTTAGTGCTAAGTTGTTTCTAGCAATAATAAAAAGTGGAGCTTCAACTCCAAAATAATTTAAAATTGAATACCTACTTAAACTAAAATATCTATTCAATATTAAATCGGGGTCATGATAGATATCACAGTGTACGACCTTTGGGATATTGTACCTTTCTTCAATCTTAACATTAACAATGGAATGTAATATAATTAGACTTATCAAAGGAATTTTGACTTTGATTTGCCTTCCAAGAACTAAACTACCACATCCACGTCAAATAGAGCATTTACCAATCTGAACAGCTCCGACCTTTAATTGCTCTCATCTTGATACGGGTGTTATATCGAGCGGGGAAATGGGTTTTTCGCGGTGGTAAACGGTTGCAACTTTGTACAGAGTACATTATCGGATTTGTATACCAGTTTTTCGAGTCCACTATACAGTTAAAGCAATGGAGTGATCTTTTTTTTATTTGTTATTAGGTACTTGTTTTTTTTATCTAGTATACAGGTTTGGGGTTAAGTATAAAAATATGAGTAATGACTTGCAAATTTTATGCAGTTATCTTGTTGTATAGTTAAAAAATAAGCTTATAGAAATCTTGTCGCAAATATAAACGTAGAAGTGACACTATTGAGTTTATTGGGAAGGTAAGCTTCTGCTTACCCCAATATTGCTGCAGCGTTCTCGTTGTATTGTAACCAGAAGCGACTAATCTCAATTGTGTCGTTCATTCAATCGCTTGTGTAATATTTTTCAATTGAGAATTAATCTTTAATTATAAAATTGGAACTTCTTGCATCATTTTCTCTTTTACACAAATCGCCTCTGAATTCGTTCACTATACTGTAAAGATTTCGCCCCAAGCGTCCCGTACCAAACGTATGGACACCAGGATCGAAAACGAAAAAACATCTGTTATTAAATGCTCATTAGGAGCGATAACAAACATAAATCCCACAAAACAATAAAAAACCACCCTTACGTACTCAGATTTAAAACACAAACGGGAAGCTTAGCAGAAGTTGTTCCGAACTTCACATAAATGACAGAACGTCTGCAGTCATGTTAAGGCGAAATAACACTTATTTGGCAAGTGGTAAGATCGGATAAAATAGCATATACAATTGATATCAAGATCAAAGTCCAAACAGCAACTGGTCATTTCGTTGTAACACTGATTCGGATTAATGAATTAAATACTGGTTGCGTTAATCGACATTGATTGTACTCGATTTAAAACATTCTTGTCATTTTAAGTTAAGAAAGTGCAGATTAGCCTTAATTACGTCAAATATTTAATATGAAAGAGTGCAGTATATTTTGTAGATTAATGTACATTGCAGAGAAAAAAACAGAAAAATGTTAACATAAAATATAAAAATTATTAGTGCATATCATTTTTTTTTCTAATTATTTGGCCTGGTAACTAAGACTTTTAAGCCATATCTTCATTAACGTAGTTTTTATCTTTATTTATGGCTCCTGGATACTGGTGCAATGAAGCCCTTTGACCCATGGAGTTTTTGGCGACTAATGGTAGGCCCCGCTATTTTGTTTGACTTACGAGAAAATTTTTGAAAATGGAATGTTATGATAATGATTACGACGAAATGATAAGTAAATGAGAATAAAATCATAAAATGTTGTTACATAAATGAACTACCCTACAAATGAATGAATGGAAATAAAACACTGAAAAATCTCACGTAAGTCACTAATCAACGCTGAAAGTTGTATTCCATATATTGCACAATTTAACGATCCATTTTGTCATAAAACTACACCAATTTCATGACAAAAACAACACTACAACACAATATATGAAATAAATTATACAGCACCCAACCGATTTGCCATTACGCGCCAAAAACTCAGTGCAAAATACATTAACTGATCAAAACCTAAATTTCACAAAAGCTGATGTTGTAGTTCGAACACTGGTTCGATCATGAAAAAAATCAACATACAAGATCCCTGGATTGGTCGATCAAATTTGTTATCTTAGCTCGTACGGGTTTCGAAAGTCACGTTAAACTAATCCACATTGGGCCAGAACTGGGCCCAAACTCCTCATTTTATCTCCCATGCAAGTGCTGTGCCCAGCACTGGGACTTGTATAGACTAGATGATGATAATGATGATTAAAGAGGAATAAATGTTACTTACTTACTTTTATGTATTTAGAATCGCCATTTAAAAAAGGCCGGCGTTAAAAAACAGCGTTCCATGTAATCTGACAATGACTTCGAATTTCTTTCGGGCTTATTTTTATGCGATCTAAAGTATATAGATTATCTAAAGTATATAGAGTAAGTCATATTTCTCGCGTATCAAGAATAATCATGATATTATTTTGCTGTTTCATAAAGACACCTTCGTGTTAAATGAACAACAATTAAAAACATAAATGAAATATTCTCATACCATTGATGCGGGCGACAAAAGCGGTACTCATAAAAAGGGTGTATGTCCAGATACGTCATTTTTCGCGGCGCAAAAAAAGACGAAATACAAAGCAAACCTTTTCTTACCGCAAAAAAGTTTCCGTGGGCCAAGCGGGCATTTTTCCCTTTTCCCTTACAAACGGACCGCAGCGTTTAAAATACAAAAAAAGTTGGCAACACCGCCGCTGCAAAGAGGATTTTTTATTTTATATTTCAAATATTAAGGGACATCGTTAGCGGTTAACATTTGTTAAATATCTGAAATATTCCTGCGGGAAACTGGTTCGTTATATTTTGTTCGGGGAGTTTCGAGTGGGCGTTTAAAAAAATAAGTTTCTTATTGTTTTCTAGGTTCGGGAGGCCGCAAAGGGTGTTTGCAACTTTCTGAGAGGGAAGTTTCCATGTTTACGACCATTTTTTTGTTTTCAGTTGTCACTGAGAAATTTAAAACGAAAAAATCGTGTTCAATGTTTATGAATATCACTAAATTGCAGCTACTTATTACAGTTCTAAACTTAATTTGTTAAATATTTTATTTTTCATATTTTTTCCCATATATATATACTTATTCTGCTAATCAAGGTACAGAAGAATCAAAGTCAAAGTCAAAATAAATTTATTTAAATAGACACATTTACTAAGTTCTTTTAAATCGTCACAACAGGGAATATGTATGAGAAAAACAAATAAATGTATTTAAAGGTAATAGTGGGTATCGAACGGGCATTTACAAATTGTCCCAGTTATAGAATTTAAATATGTACTAAATAAATTGTTAATCCATAAAACAAATAATTGAAATCCCCCCAACCATTCTTAAGTTATACCAAGTGTTATTTAGCTAACATAGTTTTATTTTATGTAAATTCTATGTCATTCGCTATCACCATTTTGAATCATTGACAGGACCACATAGATGCTTGATGTTAAATATTTTTACTGGCCAAGATCCGTACTGAAACTTGGCCAGGATTGCTTGTTTCAGTAATAGAAATCAGAACACACAAATCGCTAGAAAAATATAGCAAAATTAAGAAAAAATCTCGTCCAAAACTTTCATTCTTTTACCGAGACTGTCTAAGACCGAAAATTTGTTAATAAATATCTTTAGGCAATTAAAAAGGCGGCCTTTTTCTGTGTAAAAGGACAAAAAGTGGCGTGACGCCTCGAGCATCATCAGAACAAAGTGCGTATCCAAATAATTATACGGAGATGCAATGATTGAAAGGTCTTCACTTTTGTTTGGCACAGAGCAGAACAGCACAGAGATTGAATAGGAAATAAATGTGAAAAAAAAACAAGAAGCGTCGTCTTCGTCTTCATTTATCGAAACGTCAACCATATTATCTTGTATTGTCTGTTTCTTAAGTTAGAATTTTAACTGCTAATAAATTAAATTTGAATTTTTATAAAATCACAACTGGGAATATACAAATTAATATTAATCGATGGGAAACCCTTTTAACAACCAATATCCACACACCATAATACTAAAGGCTAAACGCGAGGTTTGGAGTTAAAGAAGTTGCGGTAACAACCAGCACCTATAGCTTAAATTGTAGTTACAACGAAGAATGGAAGATGTACGGCCTACTGGCCGGCAAGACGAAAGCTGGGCAGTATGTCGCATGCCGGACTAACTATACACAAGGACCACTACTAAAGGAGAAGTCTAGGCGGTGTTGAGTCATTTGCTGTATTTGCTATCTATTTATTGTCGATATCTATCAATTATAACAAGTCTAAATCCAGTGCTAGTCTGGTAAAGACTGTATCTACAGTAACCCATATTTTGCCGGCTGTAAAATTGAAAAATAAAACTATTAGTTGTGTTATATGTCAATTAAAAATCGATAAAGCACTTCTACAGGTGATAAGAAACATATTTAATATATATGATAATTATTAAGATATACACAGATGATATAAGCTAACGTATATTACTCAATATAATGTTGATTCGATATATATATATATAAACAGACTTGCAAAAATAATTGTTGCCGGGCATACTGAGCGCTCAAAACCCTGTGTAAAATTCTTTGAACCTAATATACAATATTTTTAAAACATTAAAACTGAAATATAAAACTATCAGTTGAAATAATTGTACGAACACAAAATTGTGCTTTTTAGCAAATTATTCGAATAAGCCATTTACGTTGATATTGCGAGAAACTTAACATCTCCAAGTAAACAACTGATGGGATCTCAAACGACGTAGCAGTTGTAACTTCTCTTCTAAAGGCCAGAACAGAAGCCTCGGAATGGTCAGTAGATAATTTTACTTGTTACTACACTCGTTTACACCTGTTAAAAGATCGGTCAGTTGCAAAAACGAGAAACATTTGTGTTACGAGTAGTTATATTTATTACTTGTTTTATCGTCCTGATCTGAGGAAAAAGCCGTGTTATTACACGGCTTTTAGCTCAACCTAGTCGATACGACACGGCCAAGCCAAGCCTTCCCAGAAATTACATAGAAACCATTTAAAAGAGCAATCGATGCAATCAATCGAGCGTGAATACTGGCATCTCTTTCTTATTGACGCATCTCGCTGCACTTTCCGTGTGAGTGAGAAGAACAGCTGTAAACGCTAAGCGTCTTTAAGCCACGCCCCCGATCGATCTGATAATGAGAATGGAACTCGTTTTATGCGCGCGCGCATGATTGCTATCTCGTCATGAGTCCGTTTCGCGCATGTTCCTGCATTGTATCAACATCATCTTTACTGTTGCGAGCGTGGGATCACTAAATCTTCTTTCAGAATGTTTATTGTCCAATGAGTCGTAATTATGCACGATTTAATGTTGAGACGTGAATTTTTTTGGGTCGTAGACTGTGTATCTAATGTATAATTTGTAGAATTCTGTCCGGTTGTTGCTGAAAGGAATTTATATTAATGTTGACTACGAAGAGACCTTTTCTCAATTTGTATTTATGCAATGTCACATTCTTGTTAATAAATTTACGAAACAAGCAACTTTTGACATGGTTAGCCCTTAATAGGTCGATAGATTTTTTTTGGACTGACTAATGCTGATGGCCGCAGATGGCCTTTACAGCGTTACCGGGGTTTTAAGGAGGCCAGAACCTTGGAGAGTTAAGCCTTAAGATGCGATTCACCTCTGCAGGAGTTCTAATCGACAGGCATCACCTCCAGGGGTGGTGTCCCACTGTCTCTTAGAGTCTCCAGGGCGCTCGAGCCATGAGGGAGCGACAAACTTGAGGGTGCCTCTAAAGGCTCCGACCTCGGATCAGGTGAGTCGTGTCGTGGCAGGTCAATAGAAATATCTTATTTCGAGCGCCTCCGCGATTTGGAAGGCATGTTAAGCCTTCACATATGGACTCCCCTTCTGATTCTCATCAGGTGGTGTCGAGTCATTTGGTGTGCTTTGTGTATATAAAAATGTACAGTTAATCACATATCATTAAGTAGCAGTTTAAAAGAATTTTAATCACACAAAGAATAGCAGTCTTTCTAACCGACTGTAATGCGTGTGTGCATGTGAGCGGAATCGGCCGTTGAATCTGGCATTATCGAGCTAGAGCCGCCCGCCATGCAGTCCCAATCACTTCAGATGGTCGTGAAGAGAATTCAGGAAGAGGCCATTGGTAGAAACTCTCAGTGGTCGTCACCCTCCACATATCGGTAACCTCGTGTGCCAGGTCCAGATACTTGAGGTTTTCGTCTAACGGAATGGTGACATCTTCTAAGAACACATGTGATTCTACCTGGTCCATCAGTATGATATCAAACTTGTTATCTTTATATTATTATTATTATTACATAATTCGAATTGTTAAATAATAACATCGCTAAAGCCTCGTTAATCTATTTACTAAGCAAAATAAGAATTCACCTGATGATTTGAACGTATTGTAGAAGAGAACGAACATTTATAGCTGGAAGAGATCGCTTTTAGCGATAGGGTCGCCCTTTGTACATAATTGCTTAATTAATTGCTTTGTATACAAGTGAATGATTCAAATATATTTTGTTATTAATTAGTATTTGGTAATACATATAAATCATTATATCTACGCTCATTATGATTACAATTTAACTTTACAAGGCTTTAGTGACTAAAATGCGCTAAATTATTAAATAATATATAACGTACGTAGTATATTTTTAAATGTAAACTTTCAACAATTTAAGGTAAATATCGGATGTTATTTACCATTAATATGACTCCACCTTTTATTATAAACTAAATTAATTAATTTTCATGTCATTCTGGTAAACTGAATAAATAAATTCGAGCTGGAACAAAAACCGTAAGTATGCGAAATAATCATTTTAAAAAGAGACTATCATCTCTTAACAAAAAGCAGTTGAATCATACATTGAAATTTACACGAATACTCTTAAGTATAACAATATTGACAAAGTTCCGCTACCAGCCGATAGATGGCGATACTTGCACCAAACTAGGCCCTGAACTCCTGCGCAAGTGATCACAACGACATCTTTTTTAAGACGCTAAAGATACGGCTGTTTTACTAAGAGCCCGTACCTTCGCATTTCACAAAGACTCTCTTAGTTTACGCAACAGAGAGATCGCAATAAAATGGAGAATAATAACTCGATTTTAATGGTAAGTTGTTTGATAAATCGCGATCGAGTCAGTACTGGTATGGGGTTACTTTTATAACGAATGATTACCTTCTATAGTGATAGTGAATAATTTGGTCTAAAAAAAAGAGAGCGGAGTGATTTGTAAATTAAGCTTATGTTGATTACGGTAATTGAAATATTATCTTACTTATAGTTTAAAGATACTGAGTATTGATAGGTGCGCTTTCATACATTAAAAAGGGTTAAATAATGTTTGAAAGACATACTACAAAATATTGTTTTCAATAACACTTTCCACAAACCAGAAGGTTTACCTCTTGTAGACTCTAGCTAGGTCGGTACAGTCAGCAGCCAAATTTGGTTAGCACATCCAAGTTTTAAAGAAACTTAAGATCATTAGAAAAAAATACACGATTAACTATACTTATGGGAAAAGTAAAGGTGTGGATTTTTTAAATAAAATAACAGGAAACGATCCCAAAACTAATACAATCCGCCTCTGTTCAGTCTTTTGTTTTTTAAAATGTGTTAATCAACTTTCTTTACTGCCCGTACCGTACCTATTGCGACCGTGCAGTAGGTCAGTTTTGGTATTGAGGGAAACGGACCCAGCGTGGTGGCAAAACGTTATTTTTACAGAGTATAATTAAAATAAAACTGGATTTTTTTTTACTTATTGAAAACAAAATTTGGTAATTTTAACAGTAATAAAATTTAAAGAGTCCTAGAGAATATTACCACAAATAGTTATTTAATTGTTTACCTTTTCGCCACATTAATCTCCATGAAAAACATTTCTAGGTATCCACTGTACCTAGAATATATATCATATGAAAGAGATGATTGTGAATAATTACGAAAAATATTGAATTTTAACCAATATCAAGAAAGCTTAGGTAATGTGAAATTTTAATGAAATGTAATTTGAAGACCCTACTTAATTTTATTGATAACTCTCATAAAAGGAAAGGCAAAGGGATCTATCAAATTCAGCCATGTATTATATTATATTTCAGGAGCTATTGTATTTAAATACGGTTGTACTTTATCCATTTCAATGTACTCTGAAAGTTGGTCGCAAATATATGATGATCGTATTCATATTGTTACTCCTGTGTCCCGATAACCAAGATAAAATGCTTATATATTACGTTTATATTACGCAATAGATTTTTAATTTGATTCCCCAGATTATTCTTCAATACGGCAACTTGTTTCATTACATATTTATACAAAAAAGTTACTGTTAAAAACCATTTGTGAGCTGACACAAATGGCTTTTCTACCAGCAAACTTTTGAAATAGAATGGTAATTTATTAAGATAGGATAGCTTAACCAATTTAAGTCCGACAAAAATCACCATGTCCTTGAAATGGTCGTACAACTCTAAACATAATATATTACATTGACGATATGACAATAAATTTAATTCCAAACTAATATCTTGAAACCCGAACCAGGCCTTGTAATAATTTGTAACAATCCAACGCTTAGCATCTTCATAATATTATCATCGTATCAGAGATATAACAGAGACCTCATGTAGCTAGCATTGTATGTAAACAGGCAGTTAACGACACAAAAGAACATGTCACGAGGAAATTGGTCTGAGATCCTTTCCTGGATCAGTTAATTGGTTTCATTATCTCTCTTGTGTGGAGGAAGACCAGCTATTGGATAATATAGTAAGTTAAATTCAAAACCCTATAGGTTGGAGTGTTTAATTGTAGTAAACTTATCTCCTTAAATAATAATTGCCACTTTATCAATGTCAAATGCTGATGACCTAAAGAAAACATAAAGTAATAAGTAAGAGTTCCAATTCAGTCTAAAATGTGCACAATACCTGTAATACTGTATTTTTTAATATTGTCTTAATAAATTAGGTATTTGAAATTCCTTTTTCTATGTTATTCGAAATTAGCTGCTGCTCGCAGCATCGTAACCTCTCCATCGAATATATACATTTAAATCAAGATCATCATCGTATTTAACCCAGATATGCCGATGCTGGATATATGCCTTACCCAAGATTATCAACCCGAATCCAGCCATTTAACATAGATTGCCAATGACGTACGAAGATCAAGAGCTGTTCCGTTAAATCTAAAACTAAATGTACACAAAAAATTAATTAATTAATCAATAACCAAAAGAAGACCACTGACCCTCCCGCAGGCACTATCTTCCCTTCCTATCTTTTTCTTATCGTTCTTCAACGACAGATACTTGCCACTCTCAAGGCATTCTACATCCTCAAGTTCATGCTTAGGAAGCTCTCTGAAATACCCCCTATCTATACCTTTTATCCCAGTTTTAAATTAGTTTATAGGTAGTAAAGCAACAAATTGGGGCATCGTCCTCACAAATCCAACTATCAATAAAATAAACATCCTAATTTCCACTCCCAATAACCAGGACAGTTTTAAAATGCTGATGATTGACTTCCTTACGCGTGGGACGTGGCGGATTAAATTAACCAGATTAGATTGATCTTAATGGCTGTGAGACGCGAGAGGCGTCGAATACTGTAATTAGTGAGTCACCGTATCGGGGTATAGAGTATTCTATGACAATTATTAGATATATCCGCTTAATACCATTGTTTTAAGACCAACTCTCTTACAACAAATTTTGATAAAGATAAATCTGATATAACAATCTAATAACTGATATAATATTGCTATTGTTATATTTTTGTGTCAGTTTTTGTTATTTTATTACTTGTAGTTTTAATTTCTCATTTAATTATGTTATATATGTATTGTATACCTTTCATTGTCATTTTCCCATATGTGGGGCTGCTGGAAGGGATTTCTTATAGAAATAAGCAGCACCTTTGTACAATTTTCTGTTATTCTGTTGTGTCCTTTTTAATTACCTTTGTGAGTACATGAATAAGTCTTGTAAATACTTTACCCATTTCTACAATATTAGATTTATTAATGGCGTCAATGGCTATCGAAACTTTCATGTAAAGAATTAAAAAATATATATACTTTTTTATAAATATAAAAGCACAAAGCAGTACAATTGACAAGTTGCAAACATATACACGAGTCTGGTGAAAGATGGAACTATATCTCTAGAATATGTGTCTTCTGAATAAATTAAAAATGAGCAACTATTTATTTTCTAGATACTTTATTTTACTTTGATTGACCGAAGTGAGTGCAAAGAGAAACGATATGCGTCCACCCTAGGCAATTGTATGACTTTCTTTCCTACACAATAGAATCCGAGACCTTCAGTTGTGGGATATCTATTACTACCCTTGACCCATTCTACTCAAATCTTTGACTAACATGACATTACATATTTTATGTAACAAATTATTTATACAATTATATTAAGAGGGACATCATTTCTTCAGTATTACCTTAACTAATCACATTGTTCATGAAATTAATATAAGATTTTAATTTATAGTTAATTTTGATTGCTGTGAAAATATAAGTAAATATTCATATTTATTGAACGGGATAGCTACTGGTTTTCATCTCACCTGATGGTGAGTGAATATAAGGCCGAAGGTGTAAGGGAACTACACCCAGATTCCTCAACTATAGAGAAACTGGCTATATCACCTCCAGACACATTACTTTTAAAATATAAATAATTAGACATTGAGATAATAAGTAATATTCATACTATATAAGCTTTTTTGTAATAGCAGATGCATACATGAAAGCATGGATAGATTGTTGAATCGAGTAATAAAAGAGGTATATTACAATCAAAAGAATTGGATCCATGATGAATGCGATGTCTTTGTAGACTGGTATAGTTACAACAACGAGAGCATAGAACTATTTAATCAACTAATTAATTAACGACCTAAACACATTGAATTAAAGTTTGTATTCTTACAATAAAATGCACGATCAATCACCCAAAGAAATTTGTCAAAAGATAACTCTCTTCCTACTTAAGTGTTGACAAAACATACCAAATTAATTAAAAAATATATTTGGACCGAAATATCTAGACACGTGGATTGTGACGTCACTGAGTAATCATCCAATGACAAAGCTCTATTTTGAAATAACGGAACATTAAATCAAGATGCGGGGGAAGATGTAGGTGTCTTATAACTTTGGTTTTTATCACAAAAAGCTATCAACGTCTATCGAAGAACTATAATGAAAGATGTAATTTGTCATCTCAATATTCCGTCTCTGTTATGCGTGTGATGTATGATATTAATATAATCATAAAGAAGCCTTTATGAATTTAAGAGAATCGACATTGTTGGTGTGTTGATGTTGACAGATTGTGACTTTCTCGAATAGAAACATTGAGATGTTTTGTATAGAATAAAATGTAGTATATGCTAACACGACAGATACAACATACTTCAATAAAAAGGACGTATGCCGAGTGCAAAGAACTGAAGCTTCAAATAGGCAGAATTCACTGAGGTAGACCCGAGAGTGATGTGAGGGCGGTAAATTATGTGATGTTCAAGTTACTATCTGGGGGGCGGTTGCAGCATCGCAGCCAGTTTCTGTGTGACATGGACCGTTGTAGCACAAACCTTATACGAATTCCAGCTCCTGTGTCACCCCCGACATCATCTCAATGGGTTCTGTGCCCATAAAATTTGTAAAAATGTGTAAGAATGAATCGCAACTAAGTTTTAATTTATTTTATAATTACTGTAATTCACTGTTTCGGTCGAATTCACTGAGTTTTAGCATAAAATGGGAAACTTGCTAGATTAATAGAGGGTATGGCAGGAATTACATTCCCGTTTTTACAAATAGGGTATCTAGGATTTGCGAATTAAAAGTTGCTAGGTAATTACTATGCTTAGCCTTTGATAATATTGATAACAATGTGAAACAAATGGATGATAAAAAATAATTTTAAATGAATTATTTTTGCGTTTTTTGTGATTAGAAGGCAGTTTTAAGTTTGTTTAGAGATTTTTTTTATAATTTCGAGTGGTCCATTTCTAAGTTCAAAGTTAGATGGTGAACGTCAGTATTGTAACTTGCGTGTCTATTTACCATTGGATAAAAACGCTCGAATAGCTTTTTAAACTACGTATCGTGAAATTACTTTGTCCAAGTTAACAAATATGTTCATAAAATAATAACTATTGGGTAAACTCAGTTAACTTTACGTCTAAGTAAACACAGTTACTACTCTCCTTCTCCTTCCTTTTTGAAGTCGGTTTAAAATAATCTTTACATTGAATCTCAGTAGATACTATTTACTTTTGTACTACTTACAGGCGATGATAAAGGGTTGACCATATGGTTCCTGTAATGTCTTACGTATCCACCTTACAGCCATTCCCTGACCACCGTCATAGAAATTTAATATCGTTAGTTCAAAGTTAGGACTCACCAAACCTTAAATTGTACTTTCTACTTCTCAGAACTTGTAACAATTATACCAATCTATTTATTACGTCTTGCTGACTATCAGAAAAAGAAATGGCCTTCTTTTTTAATAATTGTTCTGAAACGCGTTGGTGACATATTTATTCGGTTTCAATGCACCAACATTATTTCATATTATTTTTACTTGTTATAGGCACCAGAAAAAGTAATATGAAATAATGTTGGTATCGACATTCTTTGTAATATAAAATAAGTATTACCAAAATTGTACTCTGTCACATCTGCTAACACCGCATATACTATAAAAAGAGAGTTAAAAGAAAACTCTTAAAGGATTAGGCGGTGACAGATTCAGTTCCTACAATAGAGGTGGACTTAAACCACCATTGATTTATGGTGCGCGAATAAAGCCTGTGTTGCCAGCCTCCTGCGTTTATGCGCTGAGTCATGAGCCGGCGTATGCTTATTGATAAAAGTTTCTGTTGTACCTGATGCATCATTGAATCGCATATAGAAATTTTACTGACTAAAGTGACTTTGATTTAAATTGGTTTTGGTAGATTCCAGAAGTCAAATAGCATAACTTTGTAGTCCTATTCATTTAGTGAGTAAGATCGCCAAATTTCCGTGAGGAAGCGTTATTTTGAGAGTGTAAAGTTACGTCTATCAGCGATAGGCTGTCAACAAAATGGTCGATATTAGTTTGCCTTGGTGTTAGTGCCGTCTGCAGGATTGTACCGCCTTTTCCATTACTGCCGAGAAGAAGTTATATGTGTTTGGTCGTTAGGCAGGAATTACAATACATGGGGGGTATTAAATCAAATTTAAATGTTGTTTCGTTTTAATTTACTGCCCCCATGCCTTTAAAATCTATAGTATCCAGAATGTCAGCTGACCAGTAATAATAAATAAATTGTGTATTTGATGGTTCATTTTGCTTGTGTCTATGGGCAATGGTCACCACTAACTGCTGCTGCTTTTCTAGTATTTTAAATCGCTGAAAATTTTGATATCGCTGCGGTAAGTACCCTCTTTCATGCCGAATAAATAAATTTATTATTATATTATTTTTTTATTGCTCATAAGTAGGCTCATGAGCACACACAAGGGGCAATAGAGAGGGCACTGCTCGGAGTTTATCTGCTGGTTCAAATCAGAAGTGAAGAGAAATAGGATCACCGATGTAGCCCAAAGAATTGCGAATCTAATGTGGTATTAGTTTGTGGTAATGTTTCCTACATTACAAGGAGGTCTGTAGTAGTAAAATTGTAGTGTAAAAAATATTTACCAAACCGTATCTCGCGGAACGAATTTGCCACGGAAAACTGCTGCAAAATCCAAGCTAAAGTGTCGCAAATTGATAAAACTACACTCGTTTAATGACAGCTATGCGCAGGCGCATACTGCATTAGTATCAGGTATTGTTAACTGGACCACAATACATTGTGAATCAAACCGTATAGTTGAAGTTAAAAATATCACAGATGATGTATAAGTTCGGACCCAGGGCTGCAGAACTTAAAGAAGGAAGCAGTTTTTTAATAATAATATTGGGAATAACAAAATTCTTTTTTAAAGACATCCCTGTATGTAACTAGATAGCTGGAAGGGTATTTACGCATATATGTTGATATGGCAAATCAATAGTATTTAAGTCGTCGTCGAGTTGTATTTATTTTAATATTTGTCATATTGGATGTAAAGTATGTATAATTAATAGAATAATGTTGAATTTACAGTAGAAAAAGTGAATAGAAATAAATAATTATTTCTTAATTTAAATGAATAGAAAAAACAAGATTTACAATAATCAACAGAAAAGACAGGTGACACAATCCCTTTTCAGTGGATAATAACTAAGTGACCAATGTTAAAAAGGTTGAATAACAATAACAATCTCAAATAAGAGAATGCCATAAATTATGTCCCTTTGTGGATCTATGTTAAAAGACTGACACTTCTTAAAAATATTTAGCAAACATAAATGCAATAGAGCCTTAACATAAACTAGGTAGACTTAATCGGATTAATTTTATCTGTAACTACATCGTGTATTAAAGTATTTTCAATACAATCAACTATAACTTCTCAATCATAAATCAATAGGACACTAATAAATAAAGGTAAGCAAGTGACAATCCTGCCGCGGGTGCGATGCGTAGGCGACAACGGCGCGAGATACGACGCACTGTGTATGGCTGACTTTAGTACAGTCGAGTGCAATCTGCAATTCTATCTAATATAGTCAATATGAATATGAGTTAATTAATTTACTTTCTGTTATATTTTTTTTCATGCTGGCTGGCTTTCTTGACAAAATTATTCCACTGATTTTTAGAGGTAGATTACATCCATTAAAATAACATTTGCCAGCTGGTATTACTATAAAATAAAAAGTCTTTGTTTAAAACGGTATTAATTAATGATATCAAAATCATAATTTGCAGCTTAAAATCAATTGTAATGACAATTCGAAATCAAATTAAAATTGACACACAACCTTAGTACTTACAGACAAATAAAAAAGTTGAAAAATTAGGTTGAAAAAAAAGGTATTGAAAAATTAGGTATTCCCGAAGTGGTCAATCGACAATTGGTTTACGAGAGGTCAAAATAAAACTTTTAAATATTTACTTTGAAATCACTTCAATGTTTTTTAAAATAACTTTCTTTTGTAATTTTATGTAATTTGTATTAATAATTATTAATTACAAGTAGTGCTATTGATATTACCTGAATTTTAAGTATTATTCTTATTTAATTTGTTAAATATTGATGAGAAAACGATGTCAATTTTATTCACTTAACCCACCGCAAAGGTTTTGAATTGTATATTATATAATTTATTATTTTATTTAATTCGTCAATCCCCCGAATTGATGAGAAAATATCCATTTTGGAAAAGTGGTCTCTTGCCTAAAACAATTTGGAAATCCCCGCCTTAGTATCCTTATACTTTCATATCAACCAAACTGTTTAATTATCATAGCATCTAAAATATTTACTCATCTATTTACATGATATAATAAAAACCAGTAATTCGAAACCCACAGAGTAAAACTTATTTAAGCATTAAATCCTTTATTTCTTAACAAAAAATTTACTTGAAACCTAACTTAGCTTGTTTCAATGCCACCTATTTTTCGCGGACTATTTCTGAGTGGTTAACTTAATGTTTCCATGGTACACTTCTAAAAATGTTTTTTTCAGAAAATTTTCATTATTTTTTTAAAGATTTTATTTTGTGACCTTTATGCCTTTTTAATTTAGTATTTTAAATTCATTTAAATATTTTGTCTACACATATACCGTCATAAAGAAAACATAAATAACAACACAATGGAGTACGCACGGACGGACCAACTAATTTCAATGCTGATTCAATTTCTTATGAATTAAAAGTTGTCCTTTTTGATCACCGGGGCATTGTTGTGATTGTTTGGATGAGTGGAAATAATAGTTGGCTTTGAGGACTTGCTTATTACTATTGGTTGTCGAAAACATAAAAAAGGAAATATTGTTTGAATAAATAGTACAGAAAATGACTCTACACCATATTATGATAAGAAGTAAGGGTCCATGAAGACCAGTAGTGAATTATGTGTCATACAGCCCCAGCCAATCACACCTTACCGGCCTAAAAGAATCAATTTAAGGAATTGACTAATATCAACATTGAGAAGGTTTTCAACTACCTCGGCTTGATTTCTAAATCTTCAGATAACTTTTACCCAAAACATAATTTTGACAACTTCAGTTAAATTCCTTTCTTGTTGGGTTTCTTCTACTAAAAAGTATCCATAAAATTAATGTTCCGATTGCGTTATACATGAACTAAATTAAACTTAACAATACAACTAAAGACAAAGTGAAAATGTCAAAATATCTTTATTTAAATAGACTCATTTACTAAGTTCTTTTAAATCGTCATAACAGGGAATATGTTATACATGAACTAAATTAAGCTTAACAATACAACTAAAGTCAAAGTCAAAATGTCAAATATCTTTATTTAAATAGACTCATTTACTAAGTTCTTTTAAATCGTCATAACAGGGAATATGTATGAGAAAAATAAACAAATGTAATTAAAGCTAATAGTGATAACTTTAAGCGGGTATTGACCTGGTATTTACAAATTGACAGATAACATTTGGTGACAACATTTGACGTTTCTAATATATTCTTAATTAATTTCGCCTTGTTTCAGTGCTAAGTGAACATAATAAACATGCCGATTAAAATAATTGAAAAGTGTAGAATCTAAGTGTTAACTAACTTGATGTTCCCAAAAGTCATTCTGTCTCTTCTTTTTGGATTCGAATGAAAGAGATGTGAATACTGAAATTACATTTATTCTGTATACAACGGGGTTGGGGCCAATGTCTGATTGAACGGCCTTTATGAACGTTCAAATTCAAAACTCTATCACAAGTCCATCAAAATAGAAAAGCCATGTAGAGTAGAACTTTTTATGTTGTAACGCAAGAGTTTGACAAGGATTCTCGATTTGAATTCGCTCATAAATCGCATCAAAGACTCTTAGTAAGGGCCTGATTATTTAAAGATACGCCTACTTAGTTTTTGTTGGGCCAGATTGAAGGATATACTGTGGCATCACTTGATTTACGAGGACCACTTATAATGGGGTATTAATTATTTTTCATAGTAGGATACAGAAAAGATATTTGTCTTGCAGTTTGACGTTTGATTATTTCTCTCTCTCTCTCGTTTTTAGGTCACCTCAAAAAAAAAATGCTGTTAAGAAGATTATTTAAGTACGTTGTGGTAGGTAACTTAATATTGGGGGGAGGGGGGTCCTTTTTTACAGGCCCTTTTTTTCTTATCCCCCGCAGTACTCCGAGATGGGACCAAACTACGGTCGGGCCGCTCCATAGATACTACGGCGAAATGTCTTCGGGCCATCCCGTGTTGTCGATGGAAGGCGGCTAGGTAGGTGCGTCGCTGAGGAGTTTAGTGGGTGAGAGCCCACATACTCCCCTTTCCTCCTCCCCAGAGATTAGAGGAGAGCTGGTAGAGCTTCTCCTCAGCGTCACATAAAAAAGGTAACTTAATATTAAAGTGTTAAGAAACGATTCGTCTCCACCTGATGATAAGCAGTAGTTGAAGTTCAGATGTAAAAAGGCTGACTCAATCAGGAGTTAGCTAAAAAAGATTGAGTTCTTCTTACTGGTGTGTTTTTCTAAGTTCTTGTGATGACCAGAGCGTAGTGATGGCTTACTCCAATGATTAAGTGCCTATTTTGGTTGATTTTTCATCAACTATTGGTAAATTTATCTTTATCTGTATTTGGTTCAACTTTTGAAAGTGAATTTGTTCGACAATATTCTTATGGACTCAAACTATTGAAGTGCAAATTGATGTTCAAATACCTTACAATTATTATTTTTTTAATTTGCTTCGTATCTGTGTAGATCTTTAATTAGATTACTAAAAAGTATTTAAATTTTTGTTTAGTAATAAAAATAATAAATGCTTGATATTTATTATATTTTATTACTGGTTTTATTACCGGTTAATGCCCACTTAAAGTCATCACTATTGCCTTTAATTACATTTGTTTATTTTTTCTCATACATATTCCCTGTTATGACGATTTAAAAGAACTTAGTAAATGAGTCTATTGAAATAAAGATTTTTGACACTTTGACTTTTAATTTGACTTTGACTTTGACATTTTATTACTAAATCAAAAGTACTTTTGTCACACTGAAATAACAAATTTATTTAGCAAAGAAACATATCACCTCACTAATTGTCTCACATCGGATCATCCCATGCAGGAATGATTGTAATCATCAATACTTTAAGTTCATACGTAAGATCTCACTCGTCTTTGCATAGGATTTTGATTCTTAAGTTTATTATCTAAAGTTAAACTTTTCTTTTGCACTTAAAAGTCAGTTACGGTAGTTTGAGTTGCGACAGCTTTATTTTTTTAATTACCTAATGTCTGTACTTGTATTAACTTCCCTGACATATTAATGGATATATATTTGAACAAAGTACAATCAATAACAGAGCAAACGTTACAATTTGTCTTAAAATCCTATCCATTATAATAGAAGCGACTTCCACTGTTTAACTCTTCGCAAGCAAATAATTTTTATGACTAGCTGTTAGCTGTTTCCCTGGCTTCAGGCTTCTTGGCCAGGTCCCGGGTTCGAGGCCTGGCCTAGGTATGTTTATATTATGTTTGTGCATATGATGCTTAGTTAATGCAAAATAATAGGTGCAATTGAAAATATAATTATTAAATTTTGTTTTTGTTTTGTAATCTTTATTGAGATACCAGAGATAATATGATCTTATCTTATCTTGATATAGGGGGATTACTCCCGGAGCATGACGACCCAATGGGATCTTTTGTGCTTCCCCAATCCTAATGATCGCTGTCCAGGAATACCTCCAAGATGTACTTACTAAGTACACCCGGAGACAGCAGCCTTATATCTTCAGGGCTGGGATAGCTCAGTCCAAAGAGACCCATTCTTTTCCTAGCAAGAGCATCATAGTTACATATGATGTGTTCCATTTTTTCGGTGTGCTTCTCACAGGCTCTACATAGAGGCGATAATATGATAACCACCTACTAACCAAAAGAGCGCAAGCGCATCTTTGTAACATAAAACTCTACGTTTTACTCCTCAACTTTCGATAATTATAAGAATTGTTTCCTATTAATTATAATTCTACTAAATATCGATCAACAGCAGCTGTTTCTACACCTGCTGATTACTTCATCGGCTACAACTGTCTTATTCTATCTTATCTACTATAGTAGCCACCCGTCATGCTCTAGCGGAGTTGTCAAAACGTCAAAGGAAAATAATTTGAGGTGCACAGATTAATATAAGTGGCTTTCAGAGAGATTATTTTATAGTTTGAAGGAATTAATGGATAATAGATTGCACGTTTTATAGAAACACGACAATTGTATAATTAATTAGGTTGGATATTTGCTTTAATTTTTATATATATGGATATTTCTTTTTGTATAAAAATGTGAAAATTTATATATTGACTAAGCGGACATTTAGAATTTTTGATATTTATAATTTCGTTTGAACTTTTTTTTTCTTGTTTTTGCTGATTCTAGTATATGGAGGTGTAATAGTTTTAAATAAATAGTATCTGAATTTTACAATAAATATTCAATGTTGTAAATTATGTTTTTTAATCAGATATTAGTATTTTATGTAAAAAATACATAATAATATGGCTCACTGGGCATTATGTCTCTTTAAGATCTGCATCAAAGAAAATTAATAATATTATTATTATTACTGAGAAATTAAACATTGGAATTAAATTTCTGATCTCTAATACATATTCTTTGACCAATTTCTCCCCAATCAAAAATCTATTCCCTAATTAATTGAAGATGAAGAAATTTGAGGACAGTCTCGATGTTTCCGTAACATGGCGCGCTCAATTAGCTACCCCAATCGAGAATTTAGTGTCAATTTAATAATTTGATAGCAAATTGGAGGCGTTCCTCTCTGACAATTTGCATTTCACATAAAATTTATCACTAATGCAATATGTGGTGATTAAGTTAGGGAGTTGATAATTAACCGTATTTGTTCAAAAAACCAATAAACAATATAAAGCAAAAGAGCTATTCTAAAATGGCTTACATCCAAAAATCTTGTTTAACTGTCTACGGGTTCCATAAAATATAAAGATGTTATTATTTGACAGTTCTATCTTTTATTATCTTTCCTGTAATATTCTTTTTTAATTTTTAGAAAATAGAATTCTTTTCAAAGTATAAAACCTACAAATTTTTACACAAGTTTTTGTAAGCTCAGATATAAAATATTCGCAAAAATATAGTAATAAACTGAAATAATGGTATATATAACAGAATTAAAATTTACAAAGTACTTTATGCGAACAAAGTAATTTTCAACATAATATTTCTCACCAAATGATTTTTTTTCAAATGAATACGATAGAAACATTTTGTCGCAATTTAATATCAAAATCAGACATTATCTTAATTTCCCGTACATCTACCCCATCGCGGAGTTATCCCCGTCGCGTATTTTTACGACATTCGTCTGACAGAAGCCATCATTCGATGCGAGCCAATCTAACTTTGTCGAGACGAGCACATTTATAGAGTTTACACGCGTTACGGGCATTTTGTTGATTTATGTATTTTGTATAAATGTCTAAATTCCCATCTCTTATAAAATATTGATGTTATTTACTGACTAGGAGATCTGTAAACAATATTCAAAATTGTATCTATGTGTATACAAATTTTTGACTGATTGCCAAGTCAACGTTGACAGTTTGAAGAGACTACCCCTGAATACGAAACTCCATTGGTAATTGTGTATAATATCAACTAACCAATTATGTTAAATTTTATTTTATATTCACTATAGCTGTCAGACATAGACAAGTCATTTAGTATAGCTCTTGTTATGCCGAAATAGTACGTCAACTTTAGTTTCATTTATAAGAATCTCGAAAAAGTCATTCATCGCTCAACTTATGACAATGTTCTTGTAATAAGCGATAAACATATAATGTATAATCTCACTCATAGCCATACACGCATGTTAGGCTAACTTGTTATGGAGATTGCGTCGTATTTAGTTTAAAATAGGTTTTAGTACCAAAATGTTGTTATAATTTAGACGTGTCATCAATTTTCGAATTTATCAGTTGCCCCGCAACAGATACAAAAGTTATTTTAAGTTTTTAATGAAATATCCTTTAGCTGAGCTGATCTCGTAGAAAGAATGGGAGTAACATGACCGAATTGTGTTAGTTTGGGAGTCAGAATCCCTGAAATCAGAATCTTTCGCATATATTTTAACGTTAAATTTACGAAATACGTTCCTTATACGAAATAGTGTTTTATTTAGGATTTTTAAATATTCTAGGATCTTTCTCATCAAGACCTAGCACAGTTAACTGCTTCGCAACCTGCAAGAAATATCTAATACCAGTAAATTGTTGAATAGAAAATATGTAATTGAGAATTGTTATTTATAATTCGTTATACTATATAACTTTAGCTTCGTTATTAACTAAGGTAATCTTAATACTTATTAGTACCATTCCTATTTAGACGAGAAAGAAGAAAACAAATTCGTGTTTAAACAAGAGAAATGATGTTATTTATTTTGTATTGAAATTGTGTAACATAAAGTAATTATAACTACACACAGACTCTATGAGAAGATTTCGCTAACGCCCTAACTCTTATGTCCCTTTATATCTCAAATTAATATCAACTACTTGATAGTAATATACCTTACAGAAGAAAAACAAATAAAAAACAATAGATATAAAGACAATAAACCAGAAACACGACATCATTCCGTAGATATATTTGCAATAAACGAGATTGAATTTTTTGACAACAACTTGATTACGTTTCGTTTCTTTCAAGAGATATGTGGAGGACAGTGTTTTATAACGGTAGTCATAGACAAGATAGAAAATAATATTACATTCATCAGGAAAAATGATGTCAACGATGGAAAACGGGGATGGACTGTTAAGGGACTAATTGAAAAATTCTTAGCATCTACCTTGGAAATTTTGCCAAAAATTATGAACTATTTTAAATAAAAGTAATACTAATAGTAGTAATAGTGTCATTAATAGTCTTAAGATCTACATATTATGTAACTATGGAACGCAAAATAAAGAATTGAATTAAAAAATATTTTTAAATTTTTCTTAATGAATATAACAAACAGTGATATTTCTTCAAATTATGCTTTTTTTAAAATTATAATAACGATAAGCTTTTGTGATATTAAAAACCTATTAAGAACTTATTTAATGTACACGAACCGCCAAAACCCACACCCACACACCAACTCCATACTTACCATTTTTACCAAATATTTTTCGTCAAAGAATCGACAAAAATTAAAATTTCTTCATTAATGTCTACAGTAATGTCAACTCACATATAATTATAATGACGTCATAAACTCTTGACAATGTACGTCATTCTAAAGTTTATTTAATTATTTTATGTATTTGCTTTTATGGCTTTGCATTTAATAATGACCTTCCCATATCTTCATTTTCCATATGCATTTTTCTTTCTGGAATACGCTTAAGATACCAGTGCAACAGATCCCATTTCCTCGCTCTTTTGACGATAAATGACAAGTAGCGCCATTTTGTTAATGAATTACGGGAAAATGAAATGAAAATGAAATATTAATGATACAGTTATAATAACTAGATATATTAAAAAAAGAATATTTTATATTTTTATTAATAGTATTTACGTTGTGAAATAGTCTAGACAAAATTCACTAGTGGAAAAAATAATAACATCTCACACGTTTAAGACACATGGAAAAAGTCAACTTTTAGAAAAGTCTACTTTTTGAGCAAACGTGTTATTAAAAAAATCATTTCACTATAAATATAAATCGTGTATTTCTCTCTCTTTCTCTCACAATTATCCTGCTTCCACCGCCTCCCTTGTTTTCATCGTTATTTATACGCTGTTTTCCACCGAATCTTCGGGATACAATCAAAAAGTTCGCATCTCTCAATCAAACTTTTTAAATGGCCCGCCCCTGCATGTCATGTTTCACTGTTTTTTCTTAGCGATAATTCCGTTTCGCGTTATCGCCTTTTTATTTTGCAATAACACTTTTATTGGTAGCGCCAAAGTTTTGGAATTTCAGTCAGAGATGGGAAATTAACTGTTTTGTGGATAATACTATATTTTTTCTTTTTTCTTATTAAATGACATTTTATGTTTGTAACGGGTGTGTGTGATGTTTCTATCATGCTAATTTGGCCAACTATTGCGTTGTTCTTAAGAAAATGTTGTTTTCTTGAAGACAAGACGTAATAGCTTTGATTGTAAGTTACGAACAAATCCCAGTTAACTCTATCAGTAAACACTATATATTCTATAGATTATTAAAAATTTGAAAAAAAAACGACATCGAATCAAAATGTTGTTCTAAATAGTAACCAAAACGTTTCAAACATATCTAAAGCTATCCACAACTACATCTGGACCTCACAAGCTATTAAGTGTGGTGTCTCATGATTTATCAGGCGATTAAACTCAAAAACCTTAAAGAACCCGGTCGGTACGCTCAGAGGCAAGTAACATAATTTCTCCCGTTCCTGTAGTCGTAAAATAAAATAACTCGCAAATACAAATTACCAAGTACAACATCAATATCGTATTCAAGCAATAATCGTCGGTTTATAACTTAAACGACCTTCGGGCTTGCTCTAAGTTACAAACTGAAAGCCACTTTGTCTTATTTCATGAAATCACACTAATTTTTCGGCACCGCCTGTTAGTAAGTCGGATATAGTTGACTGTATCTTGCCAGCCAAAAAGCCTTTGAAAGACCTTATGTTATATGAAGAAAGGAAATGATGTATCTGTTAGCAACACCTGTTGTGTTGCTTTTCCTTGAATCTTAAAAATAATGACTATTTTTTATCAATTGAACTTTAGATTTTCAAAGATAAATTGCTTTTAAATAATTATAGGAAATTTCAGATCGCTCAGATCCATTTTGATTGTTAATGTATATTATAACTTAAAAATACCATCCTTAAATTCAAATTATTTGTTACTTGATAAATATGTAACAGTGGGTTATTAACGATATTAAAAAGTGTATTAACTGACAAAGCATAGCTAACATTTGAGTTATCTTTAACGCAATGCAATTAAAACAGACAATTAATTGATAGAAAATAAATAAATTTTATATGTGAATCTACAAGAGCTTGTAATCTGTGATGACTATACACCTCTTATGATTAACAAAACCTAAATGAAGGCTCTTATTTAATCTACTGGTAGCGATATATAGTATAATTTTCAAGTCGCTGTAATTAAACAGTTTGACAATAGTCAATAAATCCATAATAGAAATATAGGACTTCTTATTACAAAATATACATGAAATTTGATTTAAAAAAATAAATCGATATTCGCTTCCGCTCTTCTCAAACACCATCTATTAAAGGACGACGTTCATATTGAATTATAATTATTGCCTGTTTAATGTATGTCTTCTTCAGTTAAAGTTTTGGGTGTCCCCATTTTTTGTTGTCAAATACTGGTACGAATGGGCAACCCGCTGAGGCGGTATCGAGAAAATATTGTTTCGAGACTTATGTTATTTTTGTTCGAAATCGACGGGTCATCAATATGCTCCTATTGGTGAGACTCGAAACACTGACTTATTTCTTAAATAAAATGAACGGGACTTTATCAGAAATGGATTAAAATATATTATAGCTAAATAAATATTATGTGTTTATGATTTTCTTGTTATTCATAAAAAAACAGTCACTAATGAATTAATTAAAGAACCAATACCATTCATTTGTTTTTTTTGGCTGAGTTTGTGTTTTCAAATTAATATAAGAAGACGATAACGGTCCCTTTCGTGACTAAATTGCTTTTAACGCCATCGGAGAATCATATTTTAACAACTACACTTCGATCTTAATATTCTCTTCTGTAAGGCTTATATGATTTATTTATTTGAAATAATAAACGGAAACTTCATAACTAGTCTTATCAATATGATATTTATGACTGTCAGTATATTCCAGTATCATTTAACAATCGATAACGTCGTAGCTCAAACCGATTCGATCTCGACACATCATCAGCGAGTGTTAAATTGACATACACAAGTCACTGCGATTGACATGCACATGCATGGGCGAGCGGTTCGCGCGTTGGATCAGAAAATACTTTTTTTTTAACAAAACAATGACCCTAAAAAACTGAAATGTGATTTTGACCTTTAATCGCTTCTGCATACAGTACGTATTAGCTTGTACAATTTTTATCGATAATATTTTCTTTGTTGTGCATTGGCCGGACACAGTAGCATTGCTTATTCGATTGGAAAGATCCAATCTTGATGGTATACATTCCAAAGAAACATTGTGGTTAACTGGAGTTTGTTAATAAAAAATATTCTAAATAAATAATATAGTCATAATTATTTAATGAAGATTCTTGATCAAAATCGAGTGTTAATATCTTCTGAGGACTTCCAGCTTACTGAAAGGAATCCTAATTAATTCAACAAATTTGTGTGATAGTCTAAACTGCTTATGTGTTTTACTATAAAAAAAGGAAGTACTCAATCTTTAAACACCCAAAATCGGAGGCTCAAATTATAATAGTCAAAGCAGCAATCATTAACTAATTATTAATCGGAATCGATCCTGCAGGTTCTTATGTAACTATCCCGGAGCTTCTGAAAGATTATTAGGGCCCTCCACACGAGTAATATAAATATAATGTATATTGATATTACTCGTGGGGAGGCACCTAATAAGATATATAATATTTGCGTTATAAGTTATTACTTATGATAGAGTTCATTCTTGTTCTAAGAACGACGCCCACGCCGCGCCCGTATAGAGAGAACTTGCATAATAATGTTGTATAAGGATAGAGAAATTCCTGGAAATGTCTTTAACAGTATAATCTTATGATAATTGGAATCTCTACTTCTACCACACCACCAGGGTAGGTTTTTAAGACCACTGTTAATAATACAAGCACTTGTTTTGCACTGACATATATTTTATATTTTTCTATTTACAATTGTGGTATAACTAAACATAAATACAATATGATATAAAACGTGGTATAAAACATGGTATAAAAGTAGCTGGTCGTGAACAACCACCTACCCTATTTTTGGAGATCCAGCGCTTCATTTCCAGTGGAGAAGATTCTATCATTCAATTTCGAGAGAAGATATTTTCTGCTTGCTTTGGTTATATCTATTGATATAACTAGTAACTAGTGGTCCGGGGTCCAAGAAATATTCTGTCCAGTTTGGTTGACGGTAGAGCTTTTTAAATCCATCTGGTTAAGTACCTCCTGTACTGTCTACAATCTCAACAGCATTGTTTTTTTCTAGCAGTTAGAGTAAGATAGCCAGTTCCCCTGTAGTTAAGGAATCCGGCTGTAGTCCTCTTACATCTTCAGCCTTATCATCACTGACTATAAGTTGAGATTAAGTTAAAGAGCAACCCCGTTAAGGATAACAAAATGAACTGTTCTATCTATCGAAAGTATGTCTTTGGTCTGTACTCTATGGTCGACTGGTGTGGTCATAACGTTTGCTCTCTATTCTTTGTCTATGTTTTAATGCGTGCTATTAGTTTGTTCTGTTATTGTGCATGCAATATTGAATTGATTATAAGTTCATATGAGTAACAGATGAATCTTTATACTATATTTGCTGGTTTGTAGTAATCATTACAAGTGTACACTAATACATCTATTTATTCAACTTCAGTACCTTATTAATTTTACATCCTCCCTAGTCTATCAACTTACTCATCATACTTTAAAGTTTTGGGATATTTAAAGCCATTAAAGGCCATGACTCAAGACCAGCTACTTTTGTCGAGAATGCTAAAATAAAAATTCATTGTTTTAAAAAAAAAAATTAATAACTACTAAACACTTTAATTTCTCCAAAATCATAACATAAGAACAGTGTTAATATTATTATTAAAGTTAGAAGTTCTTTAAAACGATAAATTAAATACAACTCAAAATCTTTCATCAAAACCAATAAAAAAATCTCTCGTAGGTAACCGAATCCCAACGAAATAGAAAATGTTAGAACACAAGTCTTAATGAGTCATTACAAAAATAAAGCCATAAAATTAAAAAAAGAAACATCGAAAAAGGTCGTATAATCTATTAACACCCAAATACGGTGGCCGGGCTTCGATCTGCGTATAGATTTTAAATTTATTCCCATTTAACAACACCTGTTGATAAATCTAGCGATGCGTTTGATAATATTGAAAAAAGAACCTTATTGGCTGTCGATAAGGAGCACACACAAGCTGCGGGTGTGAAAAACAAAATTTGTGAAAGTAACGAAGTTAAATATAACAAAAATAACGATGACAATTAAATAACAGTAGTCAAACAAAAATGTAGCTTGTGATGTTACGAATAAAGATAAAGCTGTTTTCGGTAAAGTGGATACAAAAGGATTGTTCAAAGGTGGTCAGGTATTCTTAGCAGAGGGTCCACAATAAATAAATATCCACAAGACTTGACAAATGAGCGAACACTGCCTTTATGTTGGCGGCGTGCATGAACACGAAGAGTTACTATAGAACTTTCGTATCGTTTTAATGTCGTTTTATAATGTTGTGATATTTAAGATAATTTCACATTTATCGGAAACTCAAGAAAAATTAAACAAAGTTATCATTAACACCGGACGTTTCGATTACTTTATGCAAAACAAAAGACCATTAAACTTCATAATATAAGTACATTATTGTAAAAGAGTTTTTATTCATGAATTTATTCAAAGATAATGATTTAAAAGTTGAAAAGTACGCTTATAAAAGTTGATATCGAAACGACAAGAAACTTCAAACTAGCGACAGAAAAGCGACACCAATAACATAATACATAAAAGACACTATCTTTTGAAATACAGTAAAACACACACAGAATTCATATTAGCCGATTTATAAATTCTGAGAAGGTGAAATAAGACATAAATTTAAATAAAATATACCATAACACATTATCTGTTTGTCAGATCTTTGAGCTCAGGACATTGTTTCAATGATGTTAAGATTTAAAGATTTCAGTTTCGTGATGGTAAAGGGTAATAAAGGTTTGAGATCAAATTATGGTCGGATTTGAGCAGATAAACTTGGGGTTGATGACACGAGAAATCCACTTGACAAAGGACATGTGAAATATGACGGAATTGTAGTTTTGATGATGTCACTTGCAATTGAAATGGGTGGGATATTTGTACGAGAGCGCCATTTGACTGCTCGGCAGATTTACAATTTTATCTCATAATTAAGGCAGTAATGGTATATAATACTCAGAGCTATTGTATCAACCAAGAAGAAACCTTATTGTATCAACCAAGAAGAAACCTTATTGTATCAACCAAGAAGAAACCTGGCCTAGTTATTTCACAAAGCTTGGATGGTAAACAAGTACAAGAGCCAAAAAGCCACTTGAGGCACATCGTGTTGGTAGCATAGAAGAGAAATTTGGTGATCTTACTCACGGTATAAATACAGCAGAGCTGTTTGGCTTTCTTAAATTTTGAGAAGACGGAGAAAAATATGGAAGTCTTTTTTAAATTTTAAATATAAGGATTTCTAATACAGGTTTGTCACAATTGTTTTAACGTCACACAGCCGTTTACAATTGTGACTACATAATGTTTCACTAAGTGCCTTTCTTGAATGATACAATGAAGAGTTTCTTAAAGAGTTTATCAATGGGGTAGATTGAGAAACTCTTCAACACACTAGATAAGAGAGGAATATGGAGAGAGAGGGGCTTAAGATGAAGAGAGAGGAACTTGAATTGTTAAAATTTTATTATCTGGGTAGATTGAATAGAAAATTAGTAACTGCAATTAAAATAAAGAGACCGTTGTATCAAAGTTTTCCTAAGCGGGAGTACTTACCTCTTATAAAAAGGTTTAAGAAATTAGAACTCGTTTAAGTATGAATGAGGACATGTGTTCTATAGCAATATCAGTTGTTGGCTACACAGCTGAGCAAATTGTATTTATGGATCTGAATAAAAGACAAGTAACATACTAAAACAACACAAATGACAATTCAAACAACAAAGAAAAAACAATTATCCGTATGTTCCCGCGATTATCCGATAATCAAAATAATAAAGGTGAGCACAGACCACCGCGCACATTTCGATTAGTAAAACTACCTAATTAGCTTGAACCGAGAGGAAATCGCCGAAGAAAATTACACTATAGCCATAGAGCAGACGTAATGCAGTAACTCATATTATATGTTTTATTATTGCATTCATTCTATTTGTCTTAATTTTAAATATTGCTATAATCTTCAAAATATATTTTATCCTTAATTAATATTTTTCATGAATACACATCTTTTTTTTTACGAGGAGGAATCCATTTACAGACCTACCCACTACAGGCTAAGCGACGGGCGTGTGTGGGGCTCACTCAGTACCTCTATAGAGCGGCACTGAGAATACCCACTAAAACTCCCCGGTAACTCATTGCCCTTCACGGGGGTAACCTGGGCTCTGCGGAGCATTTCACTAGGTCTTCATGAATACACATAACATATCAGACACAGCAAAATCTTACTAGTAAGTAATATAAAAATTTGACTTGAGTTTGAATTGTGCAAAGTAAAAATCTTCTTCCAATCTGTGTTTGGTCACAGTTCGTAGCTCCACTGTATATAGGGTTTGAACTTGATACTGACGCCTCTTAGAAACTTCGTAATCGTGATTCAGGATTACCATAAGAAACAAATAAAATTTTAATGTTTTTGATTAAAATGTAACAAAAACATTTATCTTATATAAAAGAAAAGATAAATTATTATATGATTAATATATAATGGGCACCCCATAAAACTTCTTCTTATTAAGCATTATTTAGTTTTTTGTTCTTGCCAAAAAGAGCGAACCAAAGTTAGTTCTTAACAGTTATTTTTTTAAAAAATAAAATCAGTACAATTCTCATTTTTTTCTCACGAGTTCTCAAAATTCAATTTATAAACGTATAAGAAAAGAATTAATTATTATTTATTTTTAAATATTTTCTCTTTATTATGATGTGTTGCTGCTTACTTTTATTGACTGTGTCCAGACCAAAATCATGGTAATTGCACGCACCCAGCTCCTGGTCTTACGAATGATCTTAAGGCGCCGCTTGCATCACTTTTACTCTCTTTTAGTCTACTATTTCTGTCTCGTTCAACGAATAAGATTTCTATATTTTCGATTTGTTGTAAGAGAATGGCTGGTTGCTACTGCTTTTTTGCAAAATAAACCTAATAATTTGCGAAATAGGTCTTGTAATTGAATTATGGTTAGCGATTTGCAGATAATCGATTGCCACAGTGATTTAGGAGTTATAATGATATCAGATAAACTTTCAATGTGGTTTATATAATTAAATAAAGATGTAATAGCTTAACTTCATTATAAAATACAGAATCCGTTAAAAGTTGTGATTTTTATAAAGAAATAAATGAACCGTTCTATTTTTGAAAAAGTATAGCAAATAGGGTATTTTCTGATAACTTTATTTCATGTGACGCATTGATACTGTCGGCCGCGTATCTAGATATCAAAGTATTAAAATAAGTCTACCTAGACTAATAGTGTAAAAACCACTGTCTGTCTGTTTGTTTCTCAATAAATAACTAAACAGAAATTAATAGACGGAAATGTGTATTGTAACTTAAATTATTAACTTATTGTTACGGAAATGTAACTTACAGTTGTCACTATTTGTTACCTTTAATTACATTTGTTTATTTTTTCTCATACATATTCCATGTTATGACGATTTAAAAGAACTTAGTAAATGAGTCTATTTGTATAAAGATATTTTGACTTTGACTTTTGACTTTGTAGGATATTTAAACGTGTGGTAACTATATTATCACGTATACCAATATGTTTTTCAATTTTGTATTTATATACAGGTTTATTCGACGCTTTTACGTCGAAGGAAAACATTGTAAGGAAACTTGCACTCAACTGTAAGGAAATTCTGACCTGCATTTGATCAGCGTGGTTGAATAAGGCCTACTCGCTCTAATTTAGAGTCAGCTCGAGGCCTTCAGTGGGGTCGTATGTAAGCTGTTGAGCTAACTGTAATAACAGTAAGGGGTTGAAAAAAACAAAATCAAAATCATTTATTTTTGCAAGTAGCACATCACTAGCTATCTTCACATATGGACTCCTCTAATGCTTTGTATCAGGTGGTGTCGAGTCAGTCAGTCAGTCAGTCTCGAGCACAGCTAGAGCGTAATTACCAACTTACCAGCACACGTATTCCCTCCTTCTTACAACATGGGTTCCTTTAAAAGAGGCGTGAAAAAGCACTTTTTGGGCCGGCAAGGTGAGGGTGGTTAGGGCAGTGCTTCAATAGCTGTCTTCACATATGGACTCCTCTAATGCTTATCATCAGGTGGTGTCGAGTCATTTGCTGTGCTTTATATAAAAAAGTAGATTTACAAGAAATACATTTGCACGTCAATATTTTTTCCTACTAGCCTACAAAGATACCTATTAAGATCCATGTATCTGAATATTAATTGACTCTATTTTTAGAGGATAATGCATTTATTGCTGATGTCTGTATATAGTTAAATATATCAATACTGGGTACCAATGAAGAGCAGAGTAAACTAGAATTAGGGATAACAACAATGTGGTGGAATTAGGAAATTAAATCTGCAGTAGGTTGTCCTTGTTGGCAACTATCAGATAGTAATGGCGACTTGATTACACATAAGACTGAGATCATACTAACAAATTTGTAATTTTTAGTTTAACTTTCTCAATTCAACAACACGCTTGTCATCCGAACTCGTTACAGACATCAAAATGAATAATCGAATAGAATCGACAGGACCTAATCTACCGATTTGATTACATAATTATCTCGCAAAAGAAAATCGATTCCAAGAACCCAGTCGGTAGCTACACGTCAATGGTAATGATTCGATGGCCGATCAAAGGCGCCGACATCGATTCTCGGTTCGTTATTACGTTATTCGATTTGTTTTGTGAGCTCTCGATTGTGGAGTGCTACTGTTGAGTTGTTATGAGATTTTTAAATTACTTTTAAAGGGTAAGTTTTTATAAGTAAAGGCTTATTTAGTGCAATCATTTTAATTGACAATAAGTATTGCTTAAATACTTTAGTTCAAAATAATATTTTAATATTTATTTAAAACACAATCACCAATTACAAATTTCGTTAGAAATTAGCGGTGCTTTTCAGCGAAGTTGCAAGTAAATTATTGTATGTAATTTTTAATTTTAATCCATTTGAATGTACAAAATAATTAAAAGTTTTTACATAAAAATTTATATCGAAGTTATTGAAAGTAATCGCTAGTACTCAGAGCCAACGCAGAATACAATCAGAACTCATAATTTGATTATCAACCAAACTAATTTACTTGAAGACAGACAAAAAACGACTGGCAGTAGCTGGTCAGTGACACTAATGGGTGGCGCTAGGCGGTTCAATCTGTTAATGAAAGAGCGCCCGCGCAGCCGCGGCGCCGCTCTACAACGAGAGACCTATTCTGGGAGACGTTTAATGCCAATGCAGATGAATGTGCAAATAATACTGTCATTTACGCTGTGATCATTGTCAATGTAAAATTAAAGAATTTAATATAAATCTGAAATAATAATGTGGCGGACATATTTTCTGAAATTAAATAATAGAGGCCTTTTTTACCAGAAGAAATCTTCGGTAAGCATACGGACCATATCTGTTAGTTTCAATAGCACCCAGGAGTTGCCCAGCACTTGATTGCGGCACTAGGAAACTTAATTTCCTTCGCAGCGATGATCTGAGATCTGCGCAAGCAGTTCCCCAGACGACTTCCCGAAGAAAACCAGAGCCAATCTAAAGAAAATAGAGGAAGTGAAAGAGAGGAAGACACGGGATTTTAAAGAATATTTTTTCTGAGCTTCTTATAAATTATAAGCGATATTCATAATTCTCCAAACTTCAAAGTGCTTGTTATTTTTTTCTATTTATTTATTAGGACTTTTCAAAAGACATGTCAGTCCCTTCGGGCTCATCTAATACTCACATCACATTAAAGATGAGCAGATTTGCACGTTTTAATCAATATTCTCAACAGTGGGTTGAAAAATAGAGTATTTTTTCAAATTTAGGACTTATTTCTCAAGATCTTACACGAAGTGTCTACTGAAAATACATAAATTGACAAATGAAATGATAAATCACTTAACTCCAGAATAGGGCTGCGAGCATCGAGATTGAACCTTTATAGCTTACGAACTGCGTTATTATCGTCGATTGCACACAATATTGATTTTATGTCATTTTTTGTGCGCCGAGTGGTTCGATAATGCTCATTATAATTGCCCGAGAGGCTTCGCCCACCTTTTTATTTATTGAGAAAAAACTCCGAAGCGATCATCAATTTTATGACAATCATCAGGAGAGTACACACGTATTAAATGTCATTCATTTGAACATAAAAATGAATAAATAATACATATTTGAGAAGATTTTATCATTACCTATGGATTACATGGATTACTATGCCGTTTTTTATTATCAACTCAAATATGCTTTTCGCTTGAGTATACTTATAGAAGATCTTTGGTTCTACATTTGGATGAGAGACATTATTGTTATATATTCTACTGATAACACGGCATCGGCATGCTATATTAAAAGCCAACTCCAACTCAGCATCATTACAAAAGTGCTAAAAAAATCCATGCCTTTTTAATCTTTTGAAGTCGGTTTTAATATTTTCTTTAAAAACTTCGCAATTATTAGTGGGGTAAGTCCCCACAAAGGTAAAATTACTGTAATAGATGGTTTGTGGATGGGTATTGTCAACTTGCCTGTCAGTTACTCGCTGATTGAAATAAATATTTATATATTTTTTAATTTGAGCGTTGACCTCAGTTCCCTAGGATCCCAACATCAGATCCTGACTTGGTGACAATGATACTACCTCAGGAGTATACTGGCCGCAATGAAACACCTTCTTTACCGTGGATGACTTAACACAACGTTGCCTATTTCTGTTTCAAACATGCCAAACTCTTTTTGAGCTCAGTTATGTAATAATGATGCCAATCTGTCTCCAGCGCCATAACGTTTGACATGCGCATTTGTAAACGCGTGAATTCGCAATTCCCGGTATTGGGAGCAGAAGTGATAATTTATATCTTGTGTGCATATAAATTAAAGTAATGCGAACGGTAAATCATTTAAAAATACGTTTCTGTCCAAAATTAAATAATGACACTTGAGTATTTCGACGATCAGAGGTCTTAGTGAAATACAAAATGAGTTTAACACAAAGGTCACAATCTTAAAAGTAAAACAGTGACAATGAAGACTACTAAAAGGTACAGAAGGCTGTACATCCAACATGACACGTCTGTCATAAATTGAGACTTATTACAACGATGTATGGTATGTTTTAAATCATCTGCAGGCGTGTGGACACGATCGCATAAATATCAAAAATAATTTTTACTCACTTAATTTACACTCTCTTCTCTTCTTCAACATTTTTCAACCACTTCTTGTGAAGACTAGTAATGTCCAGTAACCCTGATCTTGTACCACTTAAACCAATACTACTAACTTAGATATTAAAGATTTTTGATTACAATAATTATGAATGAATAGAATAAAGATGAATGCTTAAAATAGATGATATTCTTAAAAAACTGCAAGTCTGTTTGTTTGTTTGCTTCATTATCATCATCATATCAGTTAACTGACGTGAGTGAGTTACTTCTAGACATAGGCCTAACCGATCGGTCCTCCGTTTTCTTTATCCAGAATCCTCGTGAGAGAACTAACAGCGCTGTGTCTCCCAGTACGCGGCCGTCATTCATAAGCCTTTCCACACCAGCGGCCATTAGTACGATTGGCATATTATTAAATTTAATAAGTAATCAATTATTATTAAGGCCAGACGGCCAAGGGTCAAGACGTCAGAGAGAGGAATCGGCGGACAATCCTGGCCAAGCATTGTTATTATTATTAATTGTTTATCATTTTATTATCTGTAATATTTAACTTGCTTGTTTGGTTGTTATATAGTAAATCTCGTCAAATATTATTTTATAGTGAAGAAAAGTTTTGAATTCAATAGTGTTCTTGGATTAAACGCTTACGAGCCAGCTGTTTGCTGTTGCGTATTAATACTTTCATATTTTATTTTTATATATCATATTTAATACATTAAAGTCAGTATGCAATTTGCGTACTCGTAATCTGTAAATTCTGCACTTAACAATAAGTGATATTTTAAGTACAAATCAACAAAACTTCTCGAAAAGTCACAACGTTTATCGATACCTGCTATTTATGTCTCCCACGATTTTTTGTAACATCAATAGGGTTGTCAACTACAAAAAAACTTTTGTATTAAATGTTTTGTGTTTCCGATTTTACGCTAAAGCGGATTATGATCAGGGTTCGATTGGGATTCCATTTAATAAAAATCCTTGATACCGTATTAGAGACGGGAAAAAATATCCACCTACCTGATATTGATAGGACTTGTCTATACGGTCGGGTGTAGATTTGATTGGGCTATAATAAAAAGTAAAAAGACTTTTCGTTAGAATTTGTGCCACTCAAAAACCTGGTAAGTATCAAACTTTGTTGGTCGTTGTATTTCGTCATAACTGATTTCTTGACACTAAAAAAATCAAGTACTTGATTATTAACGTTAAAAGTGTTTTTGAAGTAAAACTTCACTTTCTTGTCTTACAGTAACTGATGAGAATTTAGCAATTATTAAAAATACTTTTGGAGATGTTTGTAGTTGAATGAATTAGATTTGAAAATAAAAATCAAAAAATAATACATATTTGAGAAGATTTTATCATTAGCATGGATTACTATACCGTTTTTATTATCAACTCAAATATGCTTTTCGCTTGAGCGTTCTTATAGAAGATCTTTGGTTCCACATTTGGATAAAAAACAATATTGTTATTGATTTTAATGATAACACGGCATCAACATGCTATATTAGCTAACTCCAACTCAGCATCATGACAAAACCATGCCTTTTTAATATTTTGAAGTTGTTTAAATATTTTTCGTTATGTAAAAGATATTTTCTTGATTTTGCGCGATACGTACATGCATATGTACATTTCTTTAAATAGATGTGAGACCAACAATATGCAATAACTAGGTATGTCTATCTTAGTTAAAATAAATAATCATCAATAGTATTGCAGTTTCCATTGCATTTGGAAACGATCAAATGCTTTGGAATAAACTGAAAAATAAAGATACTGGATTCGCTATAAAAATAATGAACTTCTAATTCCAAATAGAACTCATTTTTTATCGCACAAACAGATCGTGAACTAATCCTGTCATCTCGTCAATCTCCAGCTGGGAGTCAAACTGACAAGCCATTGTCTCGCGGATGACGTATAACTCAATACGATGGCTTATTGGACTCGATCAGTATTGCCAGATTACGACATATACATCTGTTATTAGGGTAACAAGTGCAATGACTGTCGCGGAACTTTTAAAATTAATTATTACAAAATTCAACATTAATGTCCTTTCTTAATTTACCAGGTCAAATTAAGAATACTGAATCTAAATTTAATCCTAATATTGCTTTCTCTGTCTACTAAGTCAGCTTAAAACACGCCCAAGACATCGAAGGTGCTATTGCAATACTATTTAGTAAAGAGATACCGATCGGCGAATTAAACAAATTAAACGACTTATATTTAACTTTTCACCAAATTAACTTTACCACCACTTTTAACAACCTTCTTTTTTATTAATTATATTTTTATTAACGGGGTAGTTCTAAGCTTTAATCTCATCTGATGGTAAATGGCCAAATATAGTTGCGAGCTAAACCCAGATTCTTTAACCATATAGGAACTGGTTATTCTACCTCCAACTGTGGAAACACAACAATCATATTAACTTAATTTTAAAAAAAAATTTAAAAAAATTGTTTTGGAGACTTAAGTAAGTAAGATGGATTCTTACCATCAACGAAATATTCGTCCAACAAATTGGTATAAATGGCCGGTTGATACCCACTTAAAGTTATCACTATTGCCTTTATTTGTGTATTTTTTCTCATACATATTCCTTGTTAAGACGATTTAAAAGAACCTAGTAAATGAGTCTATTTGTATAAAGATATTTTGACTTTGACTTTGACTTTGAATTTGACTTTGAGTTTGACTTTGACTGCCACTTTGACTTTGACTTTGGTAAGCATTTATATAATTGTGGTGAGCATGTGGCTCGTGAAGTTTTGATGATTTCTTTTTAAATAATACTCAATAAAATCAAATGTGTCCGCAATGTGGTATTTACACAAATTAAAAGGAATATGATTGAGTGTCCATTTCTGCATAACTCACCCTACTCTTAACACCTTATGTTCATAGGCAAGCAGCTATCGAACACAATGAACGAATGCGATATTTTATTGTCAATGTTTAAATAAAGTCATTATTTTGATTGAAGACTTTGAATCGTAGTTTTTGTCGCTTAAGAGTTCCATCGAGACAAATCGATTGGTTGGCCGCCACACCTTATTGAGATATCTTTGATATATCACACATAACTGTTTACGTTACACTTAAATCTTATACTTAAGACGTAAGGTTGGAACTAGCTTACGTTTACGGCAACTATAAGTTTGTCAAAAATAGTGTAAGTGTTCTAACTATTGTAACTTTGAAAAATATTGTCCGTCTTATTGTAGTCGGTTTAAGGCATAAATTGGCATGTTTCATTTTAATGTGCGCTCTCAATACCTTTGCCCTATAATAGACCATGTTGTCCAAATAGCTAATATTGAGAAATGAGCGTTCAAATCGCTTAGAATCAGAAATGGTTTACAAATGGGTTGTATTGTTAATTTTTTAGAGTTTTTGACGTAAAATATGCGAAAGAATCAATCTAGTTTCGGTCAGTGATGGAACTAATCAAAAGATTTTTTATAACAAGGGTGGCGAGGTAGACATTAAGAGGTTACCAAAGCCTTTGAGTATTAGTAACGGTAAGGTCGCCATGGCACAAACATGCAAGAAAAGAAAGAATGACAAATTAAATCTTCCTTAGAATACTACAAATTTCCCTCTTAAGGTTCTTCATGTCAAATGGCTCCGTCCATAGGAGCTACCCAGCGTTGCACATACCACCACTGTGTTGGATTGTCCAAGTAACTCTGGGTGATCTCCATCGGCGTCAAGGCCAGTCATAAGGCTGCTCGGGGGCGTCCTGGTTATGAAGTTACTAGGGAGTTACCACTTAGCTAGTGGGGGAATTCCTGCTTAACAGAGTTTGCTGCACAGCCAAAGCATTGAATTCCTTACCGGCACAAGTATTCCCTTTAAAGGAACCCACAACAAGAGTTCCTTAATTATTGGCGTGAAAAGGCGCTATTTCGGCCATCAAGGTAGAGGTGGCTCGTCAAGTATATTGCATGTTGCACTAGCTTTTACTCCATAATCATGTCTACTCTCTCCATATTCAGGAGTACCTATGTACATATATATATCCATCTATACATACCGACGGTGGAGAGGACAAACAAATGCAGCGCAATTTGACAAATTATTCAGAAAAGCTGTTTAAAGTTGAGATTTAAAGAAAAAAATACTGTAACTTTGGTATTTAATAATGGATTTTCTTGAAATTCTGTGAGCAGATCAAATTATGTAAGCTCTATATTTTGTATTTAATGTAAATTAATTTCGTTCGTTAACTTATGAAAAAAGTTGCGTTTAAATGACATAGAAATCAGATTCACGCCATTCCTTAGATGGTCTCATTAATTAACGTCTACTGCTTCTGTTATTCCAAAATTATATTTTAGTGTCAAAGTATGCCATACAAACAGATATCTCACCTAATGGTAACCATTCCCAATATTTTAAGTAGATATGACTTTTATATCCTTACAAACAAATGCAGTTTGAAACGAAACTCGCAAAGAAACAAATCTCCCGCAGAAGCGATATTCCTTAAAACAAAACTAAACCAATATATTACCAAATAATTGGATTATATTGACAGGGATTAATATAAGAGGCACTTTTATATTCGTGTGGCCATCTTGAGAACAGTTCCCATTTAATATTGGTTATAAAAACAGTGTTACTTGACACTTATTGGTTTTGTAAATCTTGCGCAGTTTAAGCAGCTCTGAACTCTATTTGGTAAAGCAGTAAAGGTTATAAGCGTAGCAAGTGAAAAGGAGCGTTTATAAATTAATGCCGTATTAAGTGTAGTGGTCGTAACCCGTCGAATGCTGTTCGATTCCAAAGATTATCTATCAAAGAGACAGTATCGCGACATCGGGATCTTGCGCTTGCGCGTTGGTTTATATACAGGGTGGTTGAAATTATAAATTATTAGGTACTAAATAAATAATTTGAACATAATATGCAAAATCATTAACCAATCTTATTTTTGTTTGAATTACAGGTAGTTAATCCCTTTGAAATATATAAGTAAAAGTAATTGGCCCAAAAAGTGCTTTTTCACGCCTCTTTTAAAGGAACCCATTAAAAGATATTATAAAAAAAATCTTTAATACTAAGGTCCCAGAATTTTATACTAAGAACTTAATTTATATACTAAGTAGATAACAGTACTTATAAAAATAATATTATCATTATCAAATTTTTGTCCATGCAAAAATGAATCAGATCCGATTCAGAAACCCATTGACTTTAAGCCATATATTGCAAACGTGCTATGATTAAGTAAAAAGAGCACGCTGTATATGCTAAGCAGTGGCATCATCGATCGGGATCTCCAATAGCTATCTTGATCGGTGAGGTGAGACTAATCATTTTTATCTCAGCCTACCGTCGAAAGTATAACATTGATCGATCGGCAACAGTGGCCGATATTTGTCTGTCTATCGTGGTAGTAGGTCTTTTGGCTGTGTTTTGAGATGCTTCTAGAATCTGCTTAGCGTCAGATTTATTCTTAAAAGTACTTTATGTTTAACTGTCACTGTTCATTATTATATCAATATCATACTAGCATATGCCAACTGCTGAACGAAGGCCTATCCCATTGATTTCCAAACACAATGATTCTGTACAACGTGCATCCTCTTTTTCAGCTATTCCATCTCGTGGGAGATTCCCAAACTTTCTGCATTCCCTGGCCACCATTCGATGCAACATTGGCTGTTGTTATGAACGCTGTATACCCTGCTCATTCCCGTTTCAACTTGCCTGTGTGTTGTCTTATATTAGTGACATTAGTTCTCTTATGTATGTCATCATTTCTGATTAGATCTCGTAGGGAAGAGCCTAGCATGATTTATTGCATATCTCTGATGCCACAAACTTTCTTTGAATGTCCTTAGAGAGCGACGACAGTTCACAGTCGTAAAACATCACTGCTTATATACATTGAAGAAATACATTTTACTTGAGGCACTAATGAATTTTGAGTCCAAAAACCTTAGGAAATTTTATAAAAAATTGCGTGAGATCCTCGCAAATCTCGTTGGATTCTTCCTGATGAAGAATTCTTAGTCTTTGTCGATTCATATTCTAAATATCAATTGAAAATATCAGCTGATAAACTCTCTAAAAATTTTCGAAAGGTTAAATACTTGCAGCACCCATTTTTCGAGGGCATATTAGCATGAGGCCTCCAGGTAGTGAATAAGTAAGTAATGGGAACCTGCATTGGTTTACAGACTTAGTTACGTATTGCAGATTTGTTTGGTTTTGGGAAGCTTTTTGAATTAGTTTTGATTTTCTTTGATTATAGTTACCAGATTATTTCTACTGGTGGTGGACCTACTGTATACAAATCAAAAATATCATTCTTATTTTTATATTAGGTAATTACAATGTATATTCAAACGAGAATTGGACAAAAAAATTAAGCTGGCCTACGCAACGATCGAATAATGAAATCGATATTAAAATTTCGATTCGATCGAGACTTAATGTTACACATTGATAAATGGATCAAAATACAAAAGATGACCATTTGCTAGTGTTGTTGAAAGACTTTTCGATAGCAAATTTTAGTCTACTTGAATTAAATGTATATTTATTGATAATAGTGACAGAGAGCCTGCTTCAACAAACTCATATGCATATTCTATTATTTAAACTTTTTAAGGAAAGTTACATCATATACTGTCATGTAAGAGTGGGCAGCGAGCAACCACCGCGTCTCGCAAGTATATAGAGGGAATGTTGTGCAAGGGTGTAAGTCTGGACAACGAAGATATGTTTTGGGGAAGCTACTCCAGGGTTTAGCTCCGAGATCGGCATAATGATGATAAAAACTGCCCCAGGGAGTAGCCCTGATAGAAACGTAGACAGCAGTGAAGAGTTAGTAGTGAGATCTGGTTTATTATTCATAATTGTCGTTTATATACTACACTGACTTCTTTTCGATGGCATGTTTTTATACAAACTATTGAGCGGTAGCCTGGATTGTTCTTGTCTGCTCAAGCAAATTGATTAATGCGCCGAGGAAATTGTCACGTGTCAGAAGGTTTAACGTGTTTATACCCAAAGTAGCAAGGAGCAATCTAGGCTCCCATTCCTCATTAAACAGGATCCAGAAACACTATAACTTTCTTTCTCGGAACAATAAAGTAGGAAAGTTGGACATATTTCACCTTAGTGCACGAAAATACAAACGAAAATACCTTCAAAATCATTAGCAGGAACGTAAACCCCCAGTAATCAGTATTTCTTTTATTAACTTTAAAAAATATATATAAACTTAAGTTAAGTAGATATTATAATTATAATTGTTAGTCCACATCGCAAGCCGTGGCTGTCTTTAATTAAAAACTGTACTTAATTTAATTTCTTTGCGTTAAATATTTTTTGTTGGTATGTGTTTTTGTTGACTGCCCTTAAAATAATTAAATAAATAAATAAACTGCTTCACTAAACACATCGATAGGTATGTATATGTCATTCATAAGTGTAAACTGCCGACTGTACAGTTTGGTAGATTGCCTCACTGCTAATCACGCTCACCCAAAGCTGTGGACTGGTGGCTCGAACTAACTATACAGTCTTTTGTTTTAGAATGTTTTTTTTTAATTACGCCCTCTGTAGTATAGAAGACATGATAAGTATTATTTTTTCAAATTTAGATATTAAATATACAATCACAAGTTGGTAGATCCATCTGCAGGGTACAGGGTATGGGGTATCTAGTCAGATGACCCTGGCCTTTACTGCAGCAGTAAGGCAGTTCTCCGTGAAGGGAAAACCAGTGGCAAAACAGGGCTAGGCAGGCATTAATATCGAGTGATTTCTTGATTTTTCTGGTTTCTACGAAAACCACTGACAAAAAAATCTGAGGAACCAAAATTAATATTCAAAGTGTGAATATTTTTTTTTATTAAAAGTACAAATAAATCGATATATCAACAACACTATTCAACTGTTCACCGGACGTTGAAGTAAAAAATCGATGCTACTGCCACTGTTCGCTATTAATCAAATTCTTTATGGATTATCAAAAAATCATTACAAAGTCACTCTTCAATAGTTTGGAATAAGGTGCCAATTCCTGTGTACGAATTGAAAAATAACTTTGGTGTATTGGCGTTTCCTTCGGTCATTGATAATTTTTTATATTAAATATGACGTCGAATGACGGAATGGATCATTGAAGATTTTAAAGATAAAGCTAAAGGATGTGACGGTATATAGCGTAAGAAATAACTAATTGGTATCAGGAGCTAAATTATGTAGAATATTTGGTATTTTTAAATATTATATTAAAATTAATTAAAGGAACTTGTTAGTTAGTGCACGATTCAATATTTACTTATTTATTTAAATTTCATTACAATTGGTGGACTTAATGCCTAAGGCATTCTCTACTAGTCATTCATTAGAAACTGATGGACCGAGTAGAGTCGTGTCTGTTCTTAGTGGATGTCACCATTCCGTTCGATGAAAACCTCGTGAAAGCCGAGGCACATGAGGTTACTGATATGTGGAGGGTGAAATCCACTAAGTCATACCAGTCGTAGTCTCAACCAATGGTCTCGTCTCAACTTCTCTTCGCGACCATCTGAAGATTGGGACTGGGTGATGGACCAATGATTTGCGAGGCTCCAGCAGGTCTTGCTCGATAACGCCAGAATTGTCCGCCGATTCAGCTCTCTGTCGTCCTGACCCTCGGCCGTCTGGCCTCCTCTGTCGAGGGGTATTCTCCCATCCCTCGAGCCGTCGAGGTATTGGGAAGAGTTAAAATTTGTTTTTTAAATAATAACATAATATTTCTCACACCTATTTATCTAGCCCAAAGTAGGCATCATGATCTTGAGTTACGGAAACGAAATTACGGAGAAATATAGATAGTAATGTGTCTATCAGAAATATGCTAAATAAACATGATGATATGATGATATGATTCGTGAATTCGAACACGGAATCTCTGGCTGAGTAGACAGGGGTCACTCTGACCACTCTGATGTTGATCTGATTAGTTAAAATTATTTTAGTTTCAATTAATTTTTTTTTAAAGTAAGGTCTCTTTCAGTTTCGTATTAATTGGTAATGCCCCATACAAAAAGTATTATTCTGTGAAATAGATTAGTGTACCCAATAAGATTATGCTTCAGCTTTGAATTAATATGTTCTAGAATTTTTCGCGTTTAATAAATAGAAGTTACATAAACATTTATTTAATTTAATGTGACTGAGTTTAAATTCAACAAACAACGAGGTATGTCATATCATAAATCTTAGAAACAGTATGAAACATGACTTCGATGAAATCTCTCAAAACACTAGCTCTGCTGTGTCTAAAATAAGACATAACGGTAATAAATAAAGATGGCGCGAGTAAATCAATTGATGGATGATCTGTCGGCTTAATTGCAATGGCCGCCGTGAATCGTGCGACGTTATGTTTCGATTTCCTGTTGAACACAGTTGTCGTTCTCGGGTTAAATCTGGAGATCTGTTTTTTTAAAGATTTCTCGAAGTTTTGGATTTAAATCTTGAAAATGAATAATTGATAAAAAATGTATGTTTGAGTAATGAAAAATGAAATTTAAAATGTAGCTACAATTGTTCTGTTTTTACTTTTTCGTTCATTTCTAATGTATAGGTTAGAGTTTTAATATATATGTGTCTGTAATCCGTTATTTCAGATAAACATTATAAAGTTAAAGTCAAAATATTTTATTTAACTTTGGTGCATATATACACTTACTGAACATTATATCATTCATCCGTAAATCTAGTATCCGTTAGTCTTGCTCTGAAAAGAACAGGCAAAAACTCAGCAAGATGTCTCCTTGTACACGTCATTGCGAATTGTTTGAAAAATGTTATAATCCTCATTTAATAATAAATTAACTATAAATGTAAAAACTGATATAATGTCGTTTTTAACATTATGAATCATATAAATCATGTAATAGTTCTTTTGACACTATAAAAAATTAAAATTGTTAATTACAAACATTACATTAAATATGCCAAATGAAAGTAATTTACAAATTTCGTAAAGGCCAACTTATCGGTAAAAGCAATAACTTCTAGATTCTTCTAGGATGGACAGGATTAAAAAATAAAGTACTCTAGAGAAGATGACGACGAATAACGAATACATAATATTACATACAAATACTAAATATATACATACAAAGGTAATTACTTTAACTTATTAATAACATGTATACACTATTTAATACATAATTATATATCTATTAAAATATATATAATTACTGAGTACTAAGAAGATATTACTAATCATATAACGATGAAAAATAAAACGTAAGTAGCTTTGTGTTCATTATTGAAACCAGAGCGTTGAATCACTACGCCAAAGAGCTCCTGAATGTTATGGATAAAAATATAGGTAGCAATATATATTTAAATATCAGAAAAATACTTAATATACATACAAAAATCCGTGACTACTGAACAAATATTTGTACTTTTCATACAAATATCTGCCTCTACCGGGATTCAAACGTCCCGGGTTAAGTAGACTGGGGTCCTGACCGATCATCACTCGATTCGTGTTCGCTAAAAGTCTGCTATTTCAATAATCTCATCTATTGTAAAGTGTCCAAAACTATATTTACATACTCCCATACATACGGCACCAATCCGTACGATAATATTATTTATTTGGCGACGAATATCTGCCGTAGTCAAATCATAAACAGTAAGTAAAATTCAAATTTATCCGCTTGTCGTGACAATAACGAATCTTAAATTAATGTATATCAGTGTTGGGTTTTGGTTTAAACAATCGTCCTTATTGATCGATTTAAAAACACATTCACCCAAACTAGCCTCAAGGCAATTACGTACGTTACTACGTAACATTTTAAATAAAGTGATTTGAGTGTCCTTGGTCTGGAGAGTAAGTCTTATTAGTTAGTATTTTCAATTAGAGCATTAAATTAATTTGTTTACTTTATAAATACGATCCTCCAATCAGGCCTGCCTAAACTCTATTGGCTGTATGAGTTACGTAATCGGATTTACCTATGAGTTTTTTATAAGGCATAATTCAGGATATTTTCTGATTCAAAAGACCTCATAGCCAATACTAGAAAGTTAAGTTATCCATGCGACCTTAAGAACATTTTTGTATTTAGTAAGTTCTTTTATTCTGGACGGGGAAGTTTTTGGTCTTCATGTCACCTGATAGTAAGTGGTGATGAGTTTGAAAATGGAAGCAAACTACACCCTGATTCGTCAACCACAGAGGCACTGGTTATCTTACCTCAATATCAAAATTATCGTTATGGCGGCAGACTTAGTAAAGCCCTTCCACGAGCTCTTCCCAGTTTAATGAGGAGAAAATTTCTGCCAATGGAAATTGATCCCGGGCCTTCAAAACAGAAGAAGGTGTTCTAAGCCATTAGATCACATGGGAGGTTAATAAGCATTCCTCAATCACGTATTTAAAATATAACAGTACAGGTATTCAATTCCCTTTTTAAGCACCAATCTCTCACAAACTGCACATAAACGCAAAATGCACACTCTTAGTAATCAATACCCCACAGGTCTTACACTTACTAGTTTTTTTTTGATCTCATAAGTTGTTTGTTAATTGTGAAAACTTTGGTGCTGGGACTGTCTTCCTTTTCTGGAGGTGTGCGTTAATGTTTGCGACACAGTTTTATTTTAAACTAATATAGCCATTATCGTTTTATTATTTTTGATGAATGCCTATTTTTGTTCCAATAAATGAATTTGAATTCGAAACTTGGTCAAGTAAAATTGTTAATAAGATGCTTATCCTATTAATATTTTTAATTGTATTTCCTGTAATTGTTTGTGATGAGAGAAATAAATGTATTTATCATTACATATTAAGCATATTGAAGTTATTAAATCAATAAGTGTCATTGCTGATTATACGTACACTATGCGCCAGTGTCGCCTCATGAATCTTCAACATCCGGCCCGGAGCTACACTCGATTAGTCATTAATGTCAAAATAATGAAATAAATAGCCACGATATCGGCGGCGTTGACTTATTGCAAAAATTATCAGGTCTTATTAGATTACCTTAAGCCAAACGAGCTTACAAGAGAAGCAATTGGTAGCGAAATGCTTAGGCAGATACTGCAAAGCACAAAAGAATGGCTAAGCTATTTCTCGAAGCGGTGGTAGTGTTAAATTTGACGATTCTATTTAAATTAAGACCTTTTTGATTTGATTTGATTTAATGAAGTGTGATTGCAAAAAAGCGTTGCATGTAAGAACCTTTGTTTGTAGAAAACGCATTCTGTGATACACTACCCCGTGCGGAAGTCTGCGACGTGCGCGTTCGCAATCTTAGCTGCGGTTCTGTAAGGGTTATATTCGCTCTTTTCGCGCACTAAGCTGCTGAGTGCTTACCAGAGAAAATAGGATATTGTGCACATAGGAGGGATGTGTGCAGTGTGTGTCGCTTACACGAAAGTCTGCTTACGCATCTGCAAAGTTGAATTAGTAGATAAGAAAAAATATATAAATAAATTTGGGATAAAGTAGAATGAAAATTGAAGACATTTGTTTTTCAAAGTTCATTTACATTTTATTATAGTTAAGTAATCTCATCAGTTGTTGGCAGTAGGAATCCGAAACGATGGTTCTGCCCGGCGGTAAAAGCTCATAATGAACAATGCCCTTCCAATACCACCATAGATACAGCATCTCCTTATTGCGAGTTAACCCAGGTTTTGCCACAGTTTATGAAGCCTGACCGACCTTTTACCACAACCTTTTTCGCATGTTCTTGTCATACGTGATCCACTTTTCATCACCAGTTACCTTCTCAAACAGGTCGGTTTCATAACGTCTCAATAAAGAATCAAAAATGATTACACGGTTCATTAATTAGGTTTCTTTCAGTGAGCTCGTATGGCACCTAAATATCGGGCTTTTATATGTACCCAACTTTTTTTGATTTAAATTCCAAATAAATTTTAAAATTGATCTTATTTCTTCATTCGATTCGCTCATTTTGACAGAAAGAAAAAACAAATGAAAAATAGTGGGAAACAACCTTTTCCTAATTTGATTCCTTTTTTGAAATGTCCCCTTTTTAATGTCATGAAAACCAACCAGATACAAATAGTACAGCCAAAGATATTTTATTACAAGCTTATACATACTATATGCGAAAAGACTAATTCCCCGACCTAATATTTATTTTACTAGTTTGAGTTTAATGCACACCTAATGATAGACATATTAATATTTAATTTGAAAATCTCGAAACTAAAACAATAAAACCACCGTAGAACGTAGAATGTCAAATAATAAAATTAATGTCATATAAAATTCGCTAAAGGTGGTAGTTATTTTGAAAGAACCTAATGGCTACCGCCCACGTACTTTCGTTTGAAGAACTACTAAATAAAAAAAAATTCTGTTCAATGGGAGCGGTAAGATGGCGCTCTTCATGATTCGAAAGTGTTTGAAACTACGGACAAGCCTTGCAATTGAAGTAATGTCTATATATTTATTATACAATTAACTGATTGTAATTATCGAGAAGCTCGTTACCGTAGTGTAGCGTAGACGAAAACAAAGCAACTTTTGCCACGGTTGGTCCCTGGATGGGTAAGTAAAATTTGTTATTTTAAACTTCTAGTCATGCACATGCTACTTTTTAGACGCTGATATATATATTTTAGCTTGAATTTCGATCTTACAATGTTTCTTAATGAAACTCAAAGTCAAAATATTTTATTCAATTTTTGTACATATATACACACCTATTTAATGTCAATATATGCCAGCTATTCTTAAATGTACCTATTCTAATCTAATATACAAGATATCTTAACTACCAGAGTTTGACCTAAGATAAATTATAGATGAATTCATTTTATAAATGTATTTTTTTAAATTATAAAAAAAACAATTAAAAATTATATTATCTTTGCCAAAAGCGTAGTCTTAGCACCACCAAAGTAAAGACAACCTGAATATATGCCTGCGAAGTCAAAGGCTAGGACAACACGCTCAGATTAGCGTTCGGCAGCCGCTGAAAGGTTGTGGCGGCCCTAATTATGATTTATTGAACCACCTCCGACGTTATTGGAGCTGTGTATTGACTGGACTGGGGTACTATTGCCCATAAAAGTGTTAAACACATTCACACTAACAAAAAAGGTTTTCACATAAATTATTATAACCTATTTTTTAAATAATTCATATAATACAAACAGCTTAATAAGCCGCATTGCAGCCTCCTTCTGTAGCAAGTAATAAAAATGATTAAAATGTAAACTAACATTCGATTATATAATATAAGAGACGGCATGTTGACAAAGCGGTTTTTCTTCTCACTCTTACATTTAGTATCTTAGCGCAAATTACTTGTGTATTTTGCTCCGGCTAGGCGTACTAACCATTTGACCAGATGGCCATGAAATATACCATTGTAGTTAACTTTTTTTTAATGATATATTATTTTTACCAAATATCTTTTTGAGCCTTGTCAGTCATGTACATCTACTGATGTTACTGAATAATAGATTTAATAGCTAAAAGACAATAAAGACTTTTTGATTCTAATGTCGCTTACATCTTATTTTGTTTAGAAAGAAACAATGTCTCAAATCAAGAATGGAATCAAGATATCGTATTTTATAACAGATATCAAATTAAAAATTCGTCTAAACATGTCAAACTCTGTTTTTGACGTCTGCTTTCCGAACACTTTTAAGTTAACATGAGCCAGATATAAAAAAGATGTTTACATATATATTATTACAAATTATCTTCAAATACAAATATATAGTATAATTTTATTACTATCAATTTTGTTCGCTACTATCCAGAATGTATATTGTCGTCAAACCGTGGGCGTTTGTGTCGATTGCTTTCGATAAATGCGCCATTGAATGCGCTTTCGACGTAAAGGATGTGCGCGCGCACAATATACAGCCGTTACAATATTGACTTTAATTTTTATTTATTGGCAACTCTGTAGAGCTTTTGATAGTTAGTTATGGTTATGGGTGTAGCCTTGGAATTGATTTTGCAAAATATTAGCTTAGCAATACTTAGTTCTACATAAATCAATTTGCGTGACAGTTTGTTCGCTGGTTTTCGATTCTGGATTTGAGTTAAATAAATTTGGGCTTTTTTCGTACTCAATATAAGGTACAAAACTTCTTATCAAAATCTTCTACTCTTCTGCAGACACTTCAACAGATTCTACGGATCCGGCTGTTTTTAGATCTCACTGTGAAACAATTAAATATCAACATAAAAATAACTTGAAACACAGGTCAGTTTTGCATGTGATTAAACTTTCACATCAGTTTAGTAGGAACAGTTGATTTTCAAACGTTTTAATAACTATTTTCAACAATCGTGCATCCGATTCATTATACTGAGTCAACCAGTTGGACAATTGCCAAGTACTAAAGGTGATTTTATAATAATTACAAACTTAATTTTTCTGAAAATTGATTGAGTAATTCTCGTAATTATACAAGAAATTAACGTGTCATTTTTCTCGGATAAAAACTTCAACTTTTTTAATTTTTAAAATTAATAATTATATTCTTTATGACACTTCCATACAACAACCTGAGTAGTGACGTTTCGATATAGACAAAATCTTCTCGAGTTCGTTGTGTTACGTGTGCTATATAAAGTAAATTCTTGATATAGATAATGCCTATACGCAATAGTTAGGCCGTAGCATCACTTGACCGACTAGTTTCGTATTTTTGACAAAAAAATAAAATTAAGTATCCTTTTCTTATAAAAATTCTGTAATATTTACTTTTCAATTATTATTTACTTGTGTGTAAGAAAACGAGCAATATGTCCGTCTGAAGAAACATGTGAAAGATAATATAGATATATTAATGCACTTGCGACTTGACTTTTACGATCGCTTTTATTTGTATTGCGAATAAATTGTCTTCACGGTGTAGGTCAAATGGCGTTTAATTTAATTAAAATTAAGGGCAATCAAACACTTACGATTTCAATATTCATATCGTTGACGCGTTAATAGTAATACATAAAACGTATTCGTATTACAAGCACCTACTTACCTAATCCAATTATCCTGTTAATCTTTGAAGAATACCATTTTGTCCGATTTTTAAATACACAATTTGTTATAAATTTATTTATTTTAAACCCCTAACTGCGGTCCACTCAACCTAGGGTTTGTGTCCCGGCCGTAGCATATGTTGGTTCGATAACCACGAATAAATTAAAACACATATAAATATTTCTTTTATAATAATATTTTGTATGGAGTGAACATTTATTTATTTAGAGTGTTTCTTTACTCAATAATGTCTATATGTTATGGAAGAGCGGATTCTTCTGACACAGATGTGTCAACATTTGTGGTATTGTTAAGGAAAAATATAGAAAAGAATAAAATTAAATATTTATGTATTAATTATTATTTGGTAACTACCTACATCATGCCCATTTGAACTAGAAAAATACCGTAAGAATTATATTAAAAAGAAATTAGTTAATAAATTACTAAATCAAAGAATAATAATCAATATAAACACTACACTATTTGTTGGTTGATACTTGAATTGTACTGATACTACATCTTCGTTAGTGGTCTGTGATTATATGTATTTTAATAGATATATATATATATATATATATATATATATATATATATATATATATATATATATGTGTATTATGTAGTGTATAGATGCTATTACTATGTAAGTACCTATGTATATATTTATCATGTATGTATTTGTTAGGTATCCTGTTCATCCTAAGGTTACATGGAAGAGATCGCTTTTAGCGATAAGGTCGCCCTTTGTACATAATTAGTTAAAAGTTGTATGTGTATTTCTCTTCTTGAATTGGCTGATGTACAATAAAGATATATTCTATTCTGTTTTTCTTTTCTATCAATATCAATTATTCTGTATTAAGATTCCGATCGTTAACAGAAATAGAATTTTCATGCTATACAATTCTGAAGTCAATTTTTTTTATATAAAGCACAGCAACTGACTCGACACCCCCTGATGATAAGCAGTAGAGGAGTCCATATGTGAAGATAGCTAGTGAAGCATACGCCATACTGCCCTAGCCATCCTCACCTTGCCTACCCAAAAAGTACTTTTTCACGCCTCGTTTAAAGGAACCCATGTTGTAAGAAGGAGGGAATACGTGTGCTGGTAAGGAATTCCATGCTCTAGCTGTGCAACAGAGAAAGGAGTCATAAAATCTCTTAGTGCGTAAAGTAGACCTGGCTACATACAAATCACTGAAGATGAAGTTTAAAGTAAGATTTAAGTTTATAATCACCCTTACATGTTTACGTTACGTAGTTCCTAGGGCATTCTTTAAGGATATATTGTGTAGTAAATTTGAATTATCTGAAGTATAAACTGATTGCAACTAAGATATTTATATCTAAATGTACGAAGTAACGGGTTTGGAACCTGAAAATAGGTCAAAAACGACACATTTATAATCCTAAAGTATTGTTATTGTCTCGTGAAATGTGCGGTTTGATAGGAAATTCGACCTTCATTTTGGGCAAGTGACCTGTCTCATTGCAATCTTTTAATAACGCAAATTATGATTGCAACAAAACTAACGGTAGTTGGCCGTAATCTTCTGTATATTGTAGTGAATTCACTACAAAGGTTACACTTACTCTCGCTTACTAGATGGGTCATATATATTTACTATTCTGTTTGTTGTTGGTTACAAATACTCGAATAGCTTTAGAAAAAATTTGAAGCTTGCCGTCGATTTATCTCGGTTTCCATCATCAGATCCTGACTTGGTGGCAATTGGACCACTTCTTGGTGAACATATATTGAATATATATGATACTTAGAACCTTTTCCTTTTTTGATGATGATTAAAAGTGTGATACTATTTAACTTTGTTAATTCAACTGAAATAAACATCATTATGAAAAATGAATTTTCGTAACTCGTATGTAGGTTTAAACTCATTTTACAGTCGGCTGCTAGCTGCTACAGGATTCGAACCCAGGACTCTCTTTCATAGAAGAGTTACACTTCAGTGTTCACCAGCTGAACACGTTAAACTGAATTAATTACTACAATAAGAGACAAAACGCGTTGAAAGCAGTTTTGAATTAATAAATAAATAATTACAATAATCAACTGTCGCCTTGGGTGGGACTTCAAAGTGTTGCGGCGACATTAGAATTGTCAAGCGACATCGGTCAACACGCATATGACAACACTGCAACAGAGACTACGTAAATTAGTATTACTATTTGTTCTCGATTGATTCTCACGCTTATCCCAGGACGTTGTCCTAAATGTCGGTTCTACAATTCATAGATACGATAAATTATAAAACAGTTGGTAATTCGTATACTGACTTTTGTACAGCGCCCTACCCACAAGTGTGTTTCACTTCACTAATTTGCATCTATTCTATAGCGACTGACATTAAGCAAATGGTAAGGGATTTTGGATGAAATCCAAAGAAGCAATTTCTTCAAGTGAATCTAATAATATCAACGAAATTGTGACTTAAGTAGCCAATTAAATGGTCAGTAGTTAACCATAGACTGCATTTGTTCAGGAGCTATCATAATACAATTTGATTTGTGTAAGCGAGGGTCTTGGAAGGCGGTGACCATAGATCACAGTTAAAACTGCTGGTATAATTATTCTGGGAACAGATTTATTTTGGTTTCGTACTGTTTTATCTGTCGTGCTAATTAAATATGAATTTTGTGCAGTTAGCAAAGGTTGCGAAGTATTTCAGCAAAAATATTCACAGAGACATTATTCAATATAAATATATATATATATATATATATATATATATATATATATATATATATATATATATATATATATATATATTAAACTGAGAACCTCCTCCTTAAAATACCGGTTATATTAACACGTCACAATGGCATAATTCAAAGTCAAAGTCATAATATCTTTATTTAGATGGACTCATTTACTAAGTTCTTTTAAATCGTCACAACAGGGAATATGTATGAGAAAAAATAACCAAATGTAATTAAAGGTAATAGTGATAACTTTAAGTGGGTATTAACTGGGTATTGACAAATTGTCCCTGTTATAGAATTTAAATATGTACTAAATAAATAGTTCATTCATATTAAACTTAATAAATTGTAAATATCATTACAAAACTCAAATTAAAATTCAATGAGAACTTATATAAAAATATGACCAAACAAACAGCGAATTTAGTTTTTTATTTTTAAATTACCGGTCTAAAGTAAAGACAACTTTTGAAGCTACGAAACTCTTCAAACTGCCTTAGAAATACGTGTAAGAATCTATCAATAGAAACCTTATTAAAATTTCAAATATATTTCGAGTCGGTGTAAGCCGACGCTGAGATAAACCCACGAAAACCATAAAGCACAGTTCGCAGCGAGGAGCGCGCCTATCTCGCGTCTTAATTTGTAAGAACACAACGAGCCTTAAACAGACACACAGTATAGAAACTTACAAAAATAATCAAAATTCATCTAAATTAACTGGGTCCAACTTTATTGTCATAATAGTTTTATGCGTAACAGTGGATGGCATAAACTTTGTTATGCAGATAATCGTTTGACGTTCTCATTTAACATACATCTTACAGTCTTATTTTGGTAATAATTAATTTCATATCCATAATATCTAAACAAGAGCCTATCTATCTCAAAAAGATAACATTTAGGCTATTTCTATTCCGTTATACAGGCCTTCCTACTTATATACAACGCATAAGGACTTTGAGTTGATTGTTAGATACGCACAGGTTGGCTTAGTAAAAGAACTACTTTTACTAAGCCAACCTGTATTGGGCCGGCAAGGTTGTTTCTCCCATGTGAGAAGCCTGTGTCAAGAGGCAGAACGTAACTAGGGTGTAGAAGCGGAGAACTAGTGGACTGTGTGTATCTAATAATTAAAATAAAAATGTATTTATTTCACAAACGGATTATGTGACATGACAGCTATATGATAAGTCGAAAAGACAAAATAAAAATTTGAGTGTTTAAAATAGAAAAAACCGTAAATAAATATAAATAGATGATTGATTGATTGCACTTATTCAGTTAGTAAAACAAAATCATGACAACCAGCATAAACAGCTTAGCTTAACTTCCAAAGCTTTTGGTCCATCCAAACATCAACTTCTATGGGTTTATATAAAATATGCTTCCTCATAATTACCTTAATGGCTGATTTCGCTTTTTAAGTTATTGTCCTAGTTGAAGGCACCATAGAAGTGTTAATTATTTGTGGTTTGGAGCTGTTCAGTCCTTTCTACCTAAAATACCTATCTTGAGATTTGCAACTAATAGGGTAAAGTAATTTTTTGATCTGGTCACAATCCAAACTTTTCAGGATTTTCTTAGCTTCAAGGGTTTTAATTTCATTTGAGTCGATTAAGTGTCACCCCAGATGAAAGCTATTTGTGGATTAGAGGTCTACAAATACGTAGGAGGTTCATTGACCCCAACGCATCATTCACGCTCCTGTTATATGATATAATGTAAATGTTTCAATATTTAAAAAATTAGTAATAATACAACTCCGAAAGATGACGATAGAATTTAACTCATACGCCCACTTTTACATGCACTCACACACACACATACACAACACAAACACACATATGCACATAGTTTTTAAAATAAGATAAATTTTAATGTAATTTAAGAAAATACACCCTGGAGATGTGCGCTAACGACTGCGACAGAATTTTACTAACTAACGCAGGCAATATCATACACTGTATTTATTGTATCTAACTTAATGTTTTTCTGAACAATAAAAATTATTAAACGTTAACAGTACCTACAGAGCTCAGAATCTCTTAATATCCTCTTGAATAAGCATCTGTTTAGTTTGAAGTCCTGTTAGTGTTAAACTTCTAATCAGTACACCAAGTTGTTCTGCTGAGCTTTATCAGTTATTCAGTGCGATTGTCGCAGTAGCCTTGTATTAGAGGCTTTGAGTGTATCGAGCTTCCTCAAACGAACCTGCTGATAATATTATCAACTGTGTTGAAGAGCAAAACATTATAAATAACATAAAAACAATGAACGCGGCCGACGCACGGCACTGCCTACTATATTGTGACTGTGCGTGTTGCGACATAAGAATTTATAGAATAGATCTTTATAAATTAAAGGAAATGTTACAAAATGCTACTTTGAATATTTATTTGCATATATATAATTAGTAGAAATTACTTCAAAAATTGTATTTATATGTTTCACCATGATAGACAAGCGAAAAATAAAAACACAAGAAATACTTTAGGAGCTCTTTGGCGTAGTGGCTTGAACGCTCTGATTTCGATATAAAAAAACAAAGCAAATTTCGCCGTGGTTGGGTGAATCAAAATTGTTATATTGAGGTCTTCCATGCTACGGAAGGCACGTTAAGCTGTCAGTCATGGTTGTAACGGCAACCACGAGATTGTACTGGCAACCACATTCACTCACCAAGGGGTCAGCATGGTAAAGTTATGGTCCAAACTCATCCTGTGTTTCTCTTATGTAACAAGACCTGTGCCCGCAGTGGGAGGTATAAAGGCTGTTGATAATGATGATGTCACCGACACGAGTCATAAAATTAGCACTGATTTTAAAATGATTAATTTAAATAAATCAATGACTTTAGTGACAGAAATTGTTGTAAATTTTCTTCCAATATAGTTTTATTTATTATTAAGTTTTGATTTTTACTTAAGTTGCTCGGAGTTTGTCACACCAACTCAATAAATAGCAAATAGAACTTGTAATCTAAGTAATTTTTTTTATTTGAGTTATTTATAACACGAGTCTTTTTCCATTGAGAAGTCTTGAAATGGAATTTTCACTAAATAGTAATGTAGAAATAAACCGAAAGTCATTTCTAGATGTTTCTTCGGTCTGTGTAAGCGCGCACAGCGGCGACTTTGACATTTAACAGAAAAATCTAAAATCATAAAGCACTAAGCCACGGTCGGATCGGGTTGCGATCGCCAGCTGAATGCTAATATCGTCCCTCTCGCTCACACCTGTCGAATTGGCGTCGTAACTTAAGAAAGTAAGCTCGTTTAATATTAGAGTAGAGTAGACAATCGAATGTAATATTTCGTTATTAATATCAATATTTAATTTGAATATTAATCTGATATCAAAGACAGCGCTGTTAATTCAATATTAAGATATTAGTGGATTCTTTTGCTATTATTTTGTTGATTTCATGATAACGTTCTTTAAAAAGAAGATGATATATGACATCATAATACATTTGTAAGTTATAAGCACTAAGCGATCTTTATTTAAGGCTGTATTTGACATAATCAATATTTTGTGGTACAATTTCGAAGGTCGTCTGGTTGAGGGTCTCTGTCTACTTAACAAGAGGTACTAGATTCCAATCCCTGTAGAGGCACATATTTGTATGAGAAAATCATTGTATCATTATCAATCTCCAATTGATAAATTAATTGTCATACATTAACTTTTCTAGTATTCATAGCCCCTCCATATATTGGAACTAGTGATTCCTCAGTCGGACATTCTAAAAATATCATTCATCTTCTCTTTGACATTCAATAAATATGTCTATGACTTTATTTTGATATTAAATTATTCCGCGACATGCGATATCACGAGATAAAATACATACAAGTTTTTAATCTCTTCATTATAAGCCAATATACATTTAAATTGCCTTAAAATTTCAATAGAATTTCATTAAAGTTAATAAATTTATTATAATATCATATATAAATGCGATATCCAATATATTTCTTAGAAAAGAATAAAATAAAAGAATAAATACTAAGTGAATAATTTAAATTGTTTTCGTAAAAATGCTGCAATTAACTTAAGATATAAAAATCCGACTTGAAGGACCAAATTAAAAGTTTGTTCCTGAATTATTGTAATTATGATTCACTTGAAATCCACAACAAAATTTTCATAACAGAAACATGTTAACGATCTTCAGGGAGATTAAAGTAAATCATGCGTCTAAGATTCCTACAAATAGTCTATTTTCTTATGCGCAGGAGCACTTGCGTTTACACGATGTCTATCTGTGAGATGAAAGCTAACCGTTGTGTGATGATGATTTGAATCCAAAGTATCTTAATAACTGTTGTCTTCTATATTTGGTATCTATGTTAAGTTGGTTACTCCACACCTGGAGGTAAAGACTTGAACGTTCCTTGTATACCTTGTTCGACTGATTATCAATCAGACCATTAATTATCTTAATTTAAAAAGTTTAAAAGATCTATTGTGGGTCGCCAACAACTGGTAAGAGTAGCTCCACAATTTGGAAACTAAATATAGTTAGAATCTTTCTTGAGGGTTTTAGTTGATTGGAGTCTTGTCAAGGAGAGGCATCTTTATGTATACGTATATTTCTAATTGTCTATGAGCTAGCTCCTAAGTCTAGTGCCACTTCTGCTTTACATGTTCTGTCAGCGACTTTTACTTTTTCTTCTTTTCCTTCCTATATCCGCTTGTCCACATGCTGTCCCCGACAAGTCTATTTAAATAAAGATATTTTAGGACTGACATGTCTTTGTAAGATAAAAGTCCTAATAAATAAATAGAAAAAGAAAAAAAAAAGATATTTTGACTTTAAGACGATTATGTGACTCCCAGATTAATCCTTCGTTGACAGATAGCAGTTCCGTACTTACATACGAGGTGCACTGGGGTTTTCCTGTTCTGATCATTTCATCGTCAGTTAGTGATATTGGACATACCTTAACCCGTGATGTTAAAGATATAAATTAGTAAGTAGCTCGAGAACTTACGTCATCGTTGCTAAATTTTGAACGCGCTGGCCTAGTGAGTGAGCAAACTTTTCCCAACAGTTAAAGGCTATATGTAAATCATCGAACCGCATAGTACTTAAAATCTTTAAAAAAAATACTTAAATAACCAAATCAGTATAGAAATGAACAACTTCGTCGTACTATCATGTTAATAAGATATAGTAAAGTATTTATTTACACAGATACAATTATATGACATTAAAAAGAATATATTTTCCAAGATAATTGTGATTTCACTTAGCAACTCCATTGCGTTGCTTATTTAAAGCAGGTAGAACAGGTACAAAATAAAATTTCTCCAAAATTAATTCAACATGATTCAACCTTTGGCATATTTCATGGAACATAATATTCATTACATACAAGAAGTATATATAGAACGTATTTCTGAAAAGATCGCGTATTTTGTATTTCTGAGAATCGACAGTATTCTAGGGTCCCATAACGTTAACTTGAATCGTTGTGAACCTACCTAGCAGGTTTTATAAATCACATAAATGATAATTTATATATATAAGAACGGAAAGAATTGAATATACCTTTATGTAAGTCAACCAATTTAAATAACGAATATTATATAGGGAATATTTCAAAAATTTTCAGATAATCTTAGAATGGACCGGATATATATATATATAGAAACATAGGTACTTAGTGAATAAATGCACCAAGCAATTATATAAATATATATCTTAGTTAGATATAAATACATACAATCACAGCAGATACTACGTATCTTACAATATTAGTAATTAAAGTAACCAACTGAAAAATAATGTTGGAACATTTTATGTGGATATTTAAAAGGTGCCACATACTATGTAGGAAGGTACTTAGCTGTGGGACTTATAACGGTTTCATCAATATATGGCAATCTCGTGTCAGTGTTTGAATTATTTGTGAATAGTCTTTCGTCTATCCTGATCATGTTGTCCGTTTAGCCATCGCAATCTGAATAGGCGAAAGGCAATCGAATCACAAAATCTCTGTAAGTTCCTGTGATTTCAGTTTCAAGTCATAATACGACACATTTAAATTGACCAGTGTTAATTTATTACACAGAGCGAAACTCAATGTGACAACAACTCCCACTTCACCATATATTTTTTTCAGTAAGTACCTATTACAGTTATCGTCATTATATGTTTTAGACGGGTTTTTTGATACAATATACTGTTGTAATATTATTCACGTAAAAATGTAATTTCTTACGAGAGAGACTGATGTTATTACTCTAAATTTAGAAATTCCGTTTGGCGTAACGTAACTGCTTAGTTCTATAAAGATTTGAAGTAAAATTGATGACAAAAGCTAAATAAATAATATTGTGTATGGTTAAATTATAAACTATCCAACCGAAAGACAGATGAATTTGATGTATAGACAATCATACTTTTGAAGGTTGAAATTAAAAAAGATTTGAGGACAGGTCAAAATTGTTATAACATGAAAAAACTAAGCGATAACTCGATACCTCGTCAATGCTCTGAATAGATTGCAGCGTCGCGCTATGCGTATAATTGGCGATGCTGAGTTAGCGAACACCCTACAGCCTCTGCAAGTGCCTTAGTGCCTTTTATTGGTACCATGGAGATTTCTCTGAAGAGCTTTTGTCCTTCTCTCTCTTTTCCTAATCAGGAGCATGCGTGCTGAACTACGGAGTCATTTTTTTGTGGTCTCTACGTCTACTTTACGCACAAAGAGTTTTCGTGACTCCTTTCTCTGTCGCACATGGAATTCCTTACAGACACACGTATTCCCTCCTTCATGCTACATTGGTTCCATCAAAGTGGCGTGAGTTGGTGCAGCTGGCGAAATATTGGTAGGGCAGTAGTTGCATGTTGCAACAACTGTCTTCGCATATTTACTCCTCCTACTTATCATCAAAATGTTTCGACCACCAATGCACTTATTTCCTTAATCTTGTAAAAAGGAGCTTGTGTATAGTGATTCAAAACTGATATCGAAAACAAAGCATCTTTCGCTATGGTCGCTCCCTGGATGGGTCAACCAAATTTTTTATCTCTAGCTCCTCGGTATTTCAGATGATACATTGAAAGATGGTTCAGGGGGTCGTTACATGTTCCCTCTCTACAGACCCTCCCTTATCATTCCGAGCTAAATCTCTTCGAGCCATCCCGTGTTGTCGATACAAAGTGGCTAGGTGGGTGCGAAGTATATATTTATATTATTACTGGTTTTATATGTTAAATACCAACGATTATTATATCAAGTCCTCCTTTTTATATTATAAGTAAGGATATATATCCTTCATCATTGTGAACGTGTGCTTACCAGTCTGTGTGTTCGTATAAACTCATAATTCCTATATTTATGTCTCACTCGAGCCAGGCTCCCGGATATTAAGTTACATAAACTTGTTGTTTATGCGCAGGTTCGATTCCCGATGATGTATCGGCGGTAGGTGTAAGTTTTTTAAAGGCGATATAGCAGACAGATATAAAAAAAAATAAAAGCCTTATTTAATATTTTGTGTCGTAAGAATTATGGCTAAAAACGTAACCAAGAATTCATTGAAGTGTGAAAAAGATAAAAAGTGTTTGTTATAAACGAACTTAACACAGATTAAATATTTATTACAACAGGGCAAGCAAAAATTATTTTAATTATGCTGGTATTATGTTCCATTTTCAGATGTAATATTCAAAAGAAAGCCTTATGTAGTTGCATAAGAGACAAGTCCAGGGCAGCCTTAAAGTCGTACAATCTAAACATGGTATAGAGGTCCCCGGTAGTATAAAGAGGCTCAATGAATTATCACAACATATTGTAATAAACCTTAACAGTATATATTATTACTGCCATACATAATTACCTAAAATAATTTTCGTAATAAAATATAGGACCAATTCTTTAGCTTTGTGACATATCTTTACCGTAACTATACTTGTTCGTATAAATGCATTTAATCTTTATAAGACACAGATTACTTTCTGTAAATGCTGATGAAATTATCTCAAAAAGTATAGGATTGCCACATAAGACTATATTCGCATTGCTTCAAATCTAAAAGAACTTCCCTTACTAATCTGTTTCAAATATCCTCTCTGTATACAAACGATGCTTTAAATACATCTATTCTGATCTAGACCATCTTTTCTAGATTTTTCAATAAATTGTATTTTAAATACAAATACCTATTCTGTAACTATTTTTACTTTGTAAATGAATTCGCTAATATTTTTGTATACCTAAGTCTTTCATCTTTCCTATGGCAAAAGAACCAAAAGGTGTCTTCAAAGGAATCACGTGGGACCTTACGGACAACATATTTCACTCAGTATTAGTAACCTTTGTATTTTGATTCAAAATTAGGTCCCGATTATTACAAATCCGTTGTTACATTCAGCGATCTTCATGAGAAGTCCGTCATAGTAAAAAAAACGCATTTCTTCTCCTAATTAGAAAATACTTGTTTCTAAATGACATACTACAAATTGAAAAAAACTACCTACATCAAAAATAGGTGATGAAAAATGAGTATTTTACATTAACAGCCACTTGAAGTCAAAATTTAACCGAGAACATATAATAAGTCAAAGAAATTACAAAGTTTTGACATCTTAAACCCCTGACTAACCATTACATAAATACACAAATCATTTGCCAGAACCACGACCTCGTATGTCGCTACCGAGACGCCATAAATGACCATAAGTTCTTTGAAAAGATAAACCAACCAATTATGGTCTCAGAGCGGTGTTTCCAAAAATCCTCTATATACGGCTCTTTTTTTATCTCGCATCAACAAGTTTTCTGACGTGAGTGATGTTATCTACAACGATAACCAGCTTTGTCTTACTTTCTTCGACTGCATTAAATTGTAATTGATAGTCTTTATGTATGTTATTATAAGAAAGGTTTTAGTTTACATCGCGTCTAACAATTTCGGATTTGAAATTTGGTTTTGACTAAAACCGTCGGTCACGAATGAGACGGCAATGATGTTTACCACGCAATATTCGTAAGCTGACACCGAGTTTTGATTTCTTTACGTACAATGAGTATTTTAAAGTAACTACTGTAGAACCACTGATGAATCATGAACGGAGTTATAATAATGAATTTATATGTGCTACTGACATGGCTTTCCCTCAACAATCTTTATTTGGCCAGCATGGTAAGAATGGGATAGGATTGCCTCTCTCGCACACTCCAAACGATTCATGTATCCATTTGGAGGTCCAAGGAGGGCGATTGGCTACTTGGCTTAAGTGGTGCTATTACTGACCACTACAGCACTAATAGCATGCTGTTTAACATGACACTTGTTGGATCGCCTCTGTCTAGGGCCTGTAGGGAGCACACCGAACAAATGGAAAACATCCTATGTAACTGTAATGCTCTTGCCAGGAGAAGCTTGCCAAGAATGAGTCTCTTTGGACTGGGATACCCCAGTCCTGAAGATATAAGTCTGCTGACTCTGGGTGTATTTAGTAAGTATATCTTAGAGGTATTCCAGGACAGCGGACATTAGGATTCGTGAAGCACGATAGATCCCATTGAGTCGACGTGTTCCGGGAGTAATCCTGGCCCTACATCAAGATAAGATAAGATGAGATTAGTAGAATTACGACCTAAACTACCCGTGACTTTCCTGGAGGCTTGTGTTCAGCAATGTGACGTGATATGAAGTTTATGATGATTGTAAACTTAACGCTGTGATACTAAAATGACAGATCGATCATTACGCAGCAATCTTAGAAAGAGAAATTTAATATTTTATCCATATTTACATAAAAATTTGTAGCACATTCCTCATTACTAAATTACAAATCTTTGAAGTGTTGTATCTGTATAATGATTAAGGTCATCACAGTATATTGACGACTCGTCTCAAATCCTGTTAATAAAACACTCCCGCTTTATTAAAATAGTGTACGGTTATCACATACTGTTACTGTTAGTTGAATAAAAAATCTCACTTAACAGTCGAGTAGTTTACGTTTTTGTATATGATGTATCATCAGACATCACGTCTTGTGATATCCTTATTATCTTTAATACGAATCAAGTGTCTTACAAATTATTCTATCTAGAAATTTGAATATAAGCCATAAACAACATCTTAAAATATTTAAGAACTTCCATAAATATATGCATGCGAAAATTACTCCTAAAACGCGTGGAGAAGGATGCTTCAATGTGCCACGCTTTATGCGCTGTCGGCAGTACATTAATTCCAGACATCCCGAACACAACCCCAATTAGAACTTCGCAAAAAATCTGACGAAAGGTATGCGTACTTCTTTCTCAGCGCCGATCAAAGGAAAAATTATGAAAACGTTAAAGAAAAAAAAACAATAAAAAAATATAAAACAATACGTAGACTAAAACGCATTCTTCCGTTTCAGTTGGATTTTTTCTTAGGGCAGATTTCGCAACCCTTTCTGTTAGTGGGGGTGGGTAACAAAACAAAATGTTTTAGAAGCCCTACATTTTAGCAAGGGAGGCAGAGGTGGACTTTTTGGTAACTAAGTAAAGTAGTGTGTAGGCCTTCATGGTAGAATTGCGAAACTTGACAGCTAAAACAGTCACTTTATAAAATGGCTAGATGACACATAACAGAGTCCATTTTTAGATTATTATTGCATTTTTAATATAAACAGTAAGTTTTGAAAGGTACTACTGTTAGTTGTTGTACACGCACATAATATAACTATTCATTTTATAAAATGACGGTTCAGTGAAATCTCAATTACAGACAATTTTATAAAATCAATAATATATGTTAGCAATCATAAAAGTTCAACTTGGGTTATCAAAAAGGTTATCAATGTTACTATTTGTAAACTAACTAGCGAGACGATAAACCGCCGAAATATTCTGAAAATCCTAGTCTGTTTACAGTTTAACGCATTATTTTGCGATAGTATTCTAGCTACTGCAAACCGTCAAATTGTGATCTGACATCAGATGGAACTCACATTGCGCGCCAATTGGTTTAACGTCATATTTTGTCACATTGACCAACTAATAGTTTAAAATTTTACAGGTTAGTTGGGTTGATAAGATAAAAATCGTTGTATGCTGCGTTGGATGATCAATCGGCACTAATAATTAATTCAGGAGCCTTATAAGCTGGAACACAATGGCAGGTCAGTGCTCATCTAACTTTGACAATCTATACTAATATTATGAAAGTGAAAGTATGTTTGTTTGTATGAAATTCTTTCAAGATTCATCGGGGCGTCATATTTATGTGTTATGTATGGAGATAGTATAGGTTTTATAGATAATGCCATACTACTTCATTGCTTTTTGCTGCAAATACATCTCATTTCCTTTAGATGGAACTCTTTATGTTATTACCAGAGCCACCATTTAATATTTTTTCATAGAACGGTATTGGTTATGTATTTGTAAAGAATATAGATACGTACGAGTTATTGTAAAAATAAAATGTTCCCGAGGGTTGCGATAAATGCTGGGTCAAAATGTAAGTTGTACAGAATATAGTTAGTTTTATCAAGTAGCTATAGTTAGTGTTGGGGAGGGATAGGTGAGCTAGTGTCTATTTACTAATGAAATGAGAATGACAAAACCACAATAATTTTGATGTCACTTTAAAAGCCAAAAGAGGAATTACACAAAAATGTAAGAAGGTTCGCAACAGTTAGAAAAGGTTTACAACAAGGAATGATTGGTGGCAGAATGGTTTTTTTGTACCTGAATCTGACCCAAGTAAAAGGATAACATCGAGGATTTTTGGGATAGCAGCCTTCTGATTAATTCAATCTAGTGGTGATCTTAATGATCGTCAACAATTTTAAACTATCCCGGAAATTTTATTGGGCTCCGTCAAATTCTTAGACAGATTTCACATTCACTGACACTTTAACTCACATATAATGAATACACTAAGATGGATGACATTAAAGTTTCACAATTTTGCTACTGTTCGCGACGGTAGGAAGATTCCTGCCAATAAAATGTATTTACAACGATAGTTTCGTTTGAAAAATGCTTATCTAATCAATATTATTTCATTCAAGTTTTTGTCCTCCAGCTCCCCCGCTAACGGCGTCCGTGTGTTAATTGTTTGTTCTCTATTATTCGCAGCTTCAATTGCCCCTTTGTCTCCATTCTTCCCGCATCATTCCAAAGTCTTTCTTCCAACGAACGATTTCATTTTTCAGCCTTTTCAGTGCCACCGAATTGTTTTTCCAGCGTGATCATTAACTTGTGTCTTTTATGGAAGAATGGATATTCCATTCTTTCAAAATTTTTCGAGGGAACTCGTAATAAAAGCGCTCAATTGTTTTAAGTTGTCAAAATGTTTGGGAACAATTGCTATGGTGTGATTCTGTTTTGCTTAAGTTGGTTATCCGTCTGTAGAGCGGTCTCTATTATGTAATAGTGCGAATACTGTTTATCAGGGTGGGTCGTATGAGTCTTCGATGTACTGATATATTATGAACACTACGGCTAGACTTATAAAGTTTCTTGTTGTATATTCAACGCAGATGTATGCTGTAAATTCAATGTGTGTGTGTTTTATAATATGAGAATCTAAAAAGTACTTTATTTAAATAACTTAATTACTAACAGTTCTACCGTTTATTATTATTTTTTTGAACTCAGAAGCTAATGATGTTCTGACGCAGATTGCACTCAGTCTAAAAAAGGATATTCTCAAGATACTACTCAGTAAGTATGAGTAGATAGGAGTCGAAGGAGAGGTTGGAGGCGGATTCAGGGCTGCTGCTCTTATAATATGTAATTATTATCTAATTAAAGTTAAATGATCAGAAAATAAACCGTCACCTAGTAACTCGATGCATATTCAATTGATCGAAGGTAGCCATATATATTTATCGCTATGACGTGGTAGAAGCAAGTCTATTCTTAACAGTCAATAGTTTGGACATTCTTTTGAATTTACATTACCTATGACATTATCAAAAAGAATTTTGCGTTTGGCATTAGCGATGGGCTCTTTCTGCATTAAAATTTCATTTTCATTGTTCTGTTTAAAAAAAAGAGTTATTTTTTTTCATTCAAAAATCATCAATAGATTATAAACGTCCCACTATTGGGCACAGAGCTTCCTACGAGGGAGAAAATAACGAGTTTGGTCCAGAACACCGTGATGGGTGGAAATGGTTGCTGGTTAACATCCTGGAGTAGCCGCCAACCATAGAGATGAATGCTCTGTTCTCACAGAGCGCCGTCTGGATTCGAAAACAGGAACAAAACATAGCCAGTAGCAGCTCCTTATTGAATGTAAGCTATAAGAATTAATTTTAATTGCGATCTCATCAACAGTTTAGTACAAATTTCAAGTTCTTTTTATATATTCAAACTAGACGTACAGACAACAAAAACACTTTGTCATTTATTTAAGTCAAATAACAATAATTAAATCCGATCGGCAGAATAGAGCCATTTCACGGTGTTAACTTACCGCTGCCACGGGGGTGGTAAGTTAAGTTTCTCCCCGGGGACCTTAATGTTTGGCATTACGCATTAAAAATATGAAAAAATACAAAATGGCAAACGCTTAATCTAAATTAGTACCGTGCGCAAATTACGAATTCAAAATTGTTTTTATTTTTTTGGTTGAATTTTCTGGTAATTATCGTAACATGTATCGTAATAACATTACGATACATGTTACGATAATTACAATGTGAAATGTATGAATATATTGTTTTTCCATTAAAGGCATTATTTCTTTATCTTATTTTAGTAAATTGTAGTTACTTAAATTTTAAATTCTCAATAATATTTATTTACACAAAGAACATAACAATAAACAATAAAAACAAAAACCATAAGTCTTCCAAGAACCAGATTTATGACTGTCTGACTGTCTTATACTGTCTGACTGTGACTGTAGTCTATGGATGCTTTTTATCTTGTTTAAAGAAAAAATGCCCCTTTTTCTTTCTCTTATGGAAAACCAATATGAATGAAATAATATATATATAATATGAAATATTGAAAAGTTTTAACTTAGTTTAGATTGTTCCGAGAAATCTTTACACAAAAATTACGTGTTCGAAATATAAATTATTTTTAAATACATTATTATGTTAACGCTAAAACAGTGTAAATGTTTTTTTGCTGTCTTTACATGAATCGGAACCAATACTTACTTGACGCAGATTTTCATTTTGTAATTAGTATTATCACAAGGAATCCATTAGGATTATTCAACTTGGAATAAAAAATAATTGTTAGCAAAAAACTGACAATGCGAGTGAGATCTGCACCAAGGGTTCCGTACAGATTTATTGGTATTTAATTAATTCGAAAATCAAAAGTTTATATTTATAATTAATAGATTTATTTATAACTATTTACAGCTATTACCATATTATAATCATCTAATATAAATTTAAAATATAACCACACAAAATATATATTAAATATTAATTCATAAATGTTTAAAATTATAAGTTAAAAAACATATCAGCTACAGGACTGCCGTCAGGAATGGTGAAAAAATTATGAATTTTAATTATCATTAATTTAGGGTTTTTTATTTCTCTGCATTATAACACATTGTTTTTATTCAATTTCATAATACTTCGACCACAGAAAGTAGATATTGATATCTTCCAAGTATCAAAATGGCATAATCCGCCGTACGTGTTTGCGTTAACTTTTGCTGGGTTTCAATAACCTTTATACGGATGGTTTGCTTATGAACCTTAAAATATATAAACATGAATATAAATTACTTGAAAATTTAAATCCGTATAAGCTTTTTTAGTATGCCACTGATGACTTGATATTAGCAGAATTTGATAAATCGTGAAGCCCTAATATTTGAGATGAAGAAGAAAGAGCAACCAAAGATTGGAACCAATTGACTCCAATGGATTGCAGACTTGAGTGTTTGATATTAGTATAACAATTTATGTACACACAAAGACATTTAAAAGGACACAGCAGAATATTAGAGAATTGTTCAAAGGTACTGCTTATTTCTATAAGAAATCTCTTCCAGCAGCCCCATATTTGGGAAAAGTGACATCGAAAGGTAGGGGGGCGTGTACTAATACATAAATAAATATATAATGATATTAGTATGATACCTCTACGCGTTTTCAAACACAAACAATAAAATGATTTTATCACAGATTCTATTTTCCATTTGAGCTACGGAATCCTAAAAAGGATAATGGAGTTTTCAGAAGTCAATACTGCTTATGACGTAGAAAGTCCAGCGTTGCTTCTTTTGTTTGGCATTTAATTTAAACGTCAAATAATTAAGGATTTACTGTTTTCCATGTGCCTAGTGGAGCTTAGTAAGACTTCGAGCTAGCCAACATAAGCATTTACCGGTAAAGTGACATTTGTGGTAAGAGAGGACGATAAGGTATTACCTTACCCACACGGCTCGACTAGTTGTACTTGTAATATGTTATCATAACGTAATATTTCGTTATGTAGATATTTTTAAGGTTTGAGACGTTAAAAATCAAAAGCTTAACTAATTCATTTTCCAATGATTGTACAATATTACACTGTGTTTTCACATAATTACTTAGTTAGTTAATTAATGTCCACTAAGCCAGAGGTTTCGGGATTGAATCCTGGTAGTGCCAGATTTTTGTATGATGAGTTCACGAGTTATGGATTTTTTATGTTTATTTCTGACATTTATATACATATTACTATATACATTATTCCGTTATCTAGTATCCATGATACAAGCTCTTAATGATGTTTACTTTGGGCTAGATAATAGGTGTTACCTATTGTATATATCAGTCTATATGTATATATCAGTAGTGTTGTATCAGTGTGAGAAATATTATTATTATTAATTAATTTAACATTCTTAACAAAAATAGCAAGGGGTATACACAAAATACAGAAATACAGTGAGTAAAACTATTGTTTTACTCACTGTACTTCTGAGAAAGAGCTTCACGAGAAAGGCTAACTCTATCTTTTTAGATAGAGTCTACTAATACAAATAAAACGTAAATATCTATTGTGATTGACGACTTTAGGCGACGCTTTTATCACGACACTTATAAAATTTATTTAATTAGTGTTGTGCTGAATCGAATGGACCCATACTAATTGTTTTGGTTGGTAACTTAACCCTCTCACATTTAAATCTATAAAATTCAAGACAAGTAACATAGTCAAGACATTAGTGGCATGAGAGAGGAGTTTCGAACATGCTTTCTCAATGAGTTTCGGCGACATTATTGTCCTATAGAACACTTCTGCTGCGAAGCTTACTTTAACAAAAGCTGTCATTTAAGGACCTCTGCTGCCTTCGCAAGGACGGAGAGGCTCGTAGTATTCAACTATGACCTAAACAAGGATACTACTATGTTTCTTTATTGAAACCGGAGAAGATTGAAGCCCCTAAGATAACTAGTAACTCGAGCAGCTTGCTTAATTAATGTATAATTATAATATCAGCCATATTTCCTAATTCGTGATTACATATAAAAAAATATCATTATTTTTCCAAATTGATCTTTAATGAAATTAAAATAATTATTATTTCATATTACTTATCTCTTTCTTTGCTTTCTCTCTTTCCTTTTTGTGTGATGCATAATAGTGTCTAAATAAAAAACAATGTTATAAAAACTTTATAACATTGTTTTCTCAATTGAATCGATATAAAGTCGAGTATCGATACAATTTAGTTCAAAGTTGATTCGACAACTCTTGAAAGCCTGCCGGCGGCGTGCCGTCCGAAAATGACAAGTGAAAAACAAACTTGCTTAATTGTGGGGTAGGTATTACGTGTCGCTTTATTAGCAATAACCATTGTCTATAATATGGATTAATAATGGAATAATAATTCGTCATAATCAACACCCTATATATGACTCATTGCTGGGCATATATAGGGTGTTGATTATGACGAAAGGCCTTTCCATATGGGAGAAACACAGGAGGAGGAGTCTATTGCAGGTTGGTGGGTGACAAAAATTGCCGTAACAACAGGTAGGAATCGCCTTAGTTGCCTTCCAAAGCATGGAAGGGGTCATGGTACCAGAGGGGGGGCATCGTTAGATGCTGAACCTATTACGACGGCAAGACCATCCGTCGCGCTTGCCCACCTGGAAATCGTGAAGCCCTAATATTTGACAAGAAGAACAAAGAACAACCAAAGATTGGAACCAATTGACTCCAATGGATTGCAGACTGGAGTATTTGATATTAGTATCTAATACTAATATATATAATGATATATGCGTCGAGAAGAAATCTAAAATAAAAAAAATATTTATTTCATTGAATACTTTCATTATTTTAATATTTTTTTTCATTTTGGGAACTGGGGTATAAGGCCATTGCAATGCACAAATTCTAAATTAGAAATTACAAAATCGAACAATGTTGCGTAGACTTATTATTTATGCAGAAGTAATTTTAATAGCAATAAATTCCTATCACAAATAATTGTCGGCTATCACGATAACGACATCTTCATCAGGTAACAAGTGCCAATTGGAGGCCCCAACAAATCATCTGTCGTAAAATCCTCGACAGCAAGTCTGTAACAACCCTTTGAGTGGAGAGTCCTTAGAGACCCTCGGCACTTGACTTCGAGGATTGTTTTAATTGTACCCTCTATTGGACATAGTTCTTTGATTTTGTCTTGAAAAGCAAATTGTTTATGAACATTTACCTGCTGAGTTATTTCTGTCAGCATAATATCTAAAAACATAAAAAATCAAGTGCTTTTCCATTTATCGACTGATCTGGCTTGCATGGTAACTTGATTACTTATAATAAAACCTATTTATACTTAGAATAACACCTGTGTAAAGCATTAAATTATTAACCAGAATAATAATCGCGCAGGTTTTGAGATATATTTAATTATCAATATCTTATAGCGCCATCTAGCGAATTTCAAAGGAACAATTCAGAAACATCTTAAAAGCGTTAGACGTTCATCGGGCGGTTTTATTTGAAATTTAAAAATTGGAATGTAGATTGAAATAAGCCATTTTTAAATAATATCCGTAGATATAATGACTTCATATTTAATGTCTAAGCAACTGATAAATAGCTATTATTTTGGCAATCTTCCCTACCACTCACATGATCCATAATGGAAATATTAATGATATGAATTATAATGATTTCTTTTAGAATAATGTATTATTTCATGTAATTTTTATTAGTTAACTGTTCCCTATGTATTTCTCTTTTTGAATAGGCTGATTTAAAATAAAGATATATTCTATTCTATTGACAGAAAGGTTTTATATAAATAAACACTAAAGAGGGTAGCCGGGTTTTGATCAGTGTCCTTTCAATATGATATAGTAAGTTGTGATACGTAATAATCTTTAATAAAAATAAAAATTAATGCATATTAATAGCATCTAAGGGAGGACTTTCTCCAATAGAGATCTCTTCCAGTCGACCCGTTTGAAAAATAGAACACTTTATTAAAATTTTATATTTGGCACAGGCCTTCGAACTTGCATATTCCAGTCTTTCTTAATCGATAAATTAAGAAATAAGACAATTGATGGAGCGAATGCCAAATGAGGTTTTAAGATTAGCTTTCATTAATAAGGTTGTTATAAAGGATAACCTTGGAAACTATAATCTTAACTTGACGTAGGGCCAGGATTACTCCCGGAGCACGTCGACCCAATGGGATCTTTTGTGCTTCTGGACACTATTAAATGTGAGATATTGTAATTATAATTGTAACATTTAACGGTACGTCAATTATCCATATATTAAATCTTAAAAAAGACATAAACAAACAGACATAAACGTGTATCCGAGCCAATTTTGAGCCATTCCGATCAGTATTCGCCTGCTAAAATCAATTAACCTTCTGTAATCACTTAAACCAAAATAACTTAGTGCTTTACGCGTTTGATATGACCCTTAAAACAGCCAACAGAAAGTTTAAAGTCAGCTCAGCATGTGTAAATATAATTTTGCACACAATAATCGTAGGATGTACCATTCGGATAACCCGAAATTGCTACCGAAACAAAATACCTTCTTATTCGATTAAAAAACCTTTTTCCTTAGTTTTCGATACAAAAAAAATAAATTGTGAATAAGATATGCCATGCAATGACCGCTTGCGGCGACATCAAAGGGTTACTGGCGAGATATGTTGTCTTGCTCGCGCTTGAGGTATTTCTCATGTTAGAAGAGGATAAGTTTACGACGTTAAAGATAAAAAATGCCCTTTCGGTCGGTATGAAGCGTCTGCGCATTTGTTAAGGCGTCGCGTATCAAAGGTGCGATATTTAATGTGTACCTTATTTTGCCGACTTGCACTTAAATTCGTCATTATTTTTTAACTAGTCCAAAATTATATATTGCACTCGTCACAGCGTTCATCATTTTTTGAAGAATTATTTAATTAGCATTATACCCTGATATATATATACTGAATTATAAGATGATAATGACGACTATTAAAGTGGTCATAATTTATATATATTCATTAATTTTTAGCTTTTATAATGAAATAAAATAATGTAGAGTTTTATTAGCCCAAGCCACCACTTAAACTAGATAAAAGGTTATTACTTACAAATAATTTCTTTCCATTTTAACCACAGAAATATTACTTAGATAATTAAGTTATCGTTTAAAGTAAACTAATAAATATATTTAAATAAAAAGCATAGAGCATGAAAAAGTTAAGAAAATTTCTCCTCGACTTAGCCCTTTGGACATAAAAAGGTTTTACTGGTAAACTTTTAATCAGGCCTTATCTGTAGTACTACGGGAACTCGAATGCAAAATAATGTTACTAATTTATTTAATTTTTAATAGAAGTAATTAGGTACAGCTCATCTCAAAAGATCTAAATTTAGGGCTTCTATAATATGTAAATAGCACCGTAATGGTATAGCAATAGAGGACATTTCTATATATTTTGAAACTTAGTGTGTACATTTTTTCAAAATTGACTATATTTATGATATTAGTTTTTTTTTTAATTAACAAAGGTCCAAATTCTGGTGGTACGAGGGGCTCTTCGAACTCTCTCCTCGTCTGAAATTTGATTTCAGTTCAATATATATCTCTGGGACTAGTTGAATATGATAGAAACAAAAGGTCCTTGGTTGAAATTAGTTTCAATATGTTATTTTTCCACATTCATTTATGATTGTCTATGATTTATAAGCTGAAGTATTATACAAAGCTCCTAATAAAACAGACAAGTATTAAAATTTTCATCAGTAAATATATCTATCAAAATCTAGACACGTGACGTCATTTGACAGTTCTAACCTAGTAATAACGAAAAATATTTTTCGTATTTGTCAAATACTAACTTGTTTATTGAAAAAGCTGATTTCCAATGACTGTTTAGTTTAGTTAGTTCATAATATGAATTTTAGACAATTCGAAACAATACAATGGTTCTAATCAAATGCATACTGCAAGTAGATCCATCATTCACTAAAAGATATGTCTGGTAAACCTGAAGTTGATTGACCTGCAGATGTGATTTGAGTTCAAATGTAAAATTCATCTTGACCATTAAGAGTTTTAAGAGATTTATGCTAGGGTTACAGGTTTTACTGTTACATATTGGACAAACTCTTAAATATTAATAAATGCTGAAGTATTGATGACAACGTTTGATCTCATGTCGACGATTTCAATACTTTGGTTTCTTGTTTCTATCTTATCTTAATAATTTGATAGAGTCAGGATTTACTTCAAAAGTAGCCGGTCCTTTTCTCCTTACTTTGCTTTTGTCCTAACTTATAATAAAAATGTTACTACATTCACTCATTTCTAGTCAAGTGACAAGAGAATGAGATCATAGCACTTAGTAGTTCCAGCTCTTGGGGACATTGAGTTTAAAAATGGAAGCATAAATCACGATCTTCGGCCCTAATTAATTCCTCCAGGCTTCGTTAGGGGCCGTTTGAATTATTTGAAAAAGTTTCACCTCTTCCAGTCTAGTCTTTCATTATGTATACACGTTTTTGTGTTTGTCTTTCACAGGTCGACTGAGTTAAAGGTATTGTTTGTTTGAGTCAAATTTTGTGACCAAATTTCTATAAGTTATTATTTCTTCATTAATTGTTAATTCGTTCAAAGTCAAAGTCAAAAGTCAAAAGTCAAAGTCAAAGGTCAAAGTCATAATATCTTTATTTAAATAGACACATTTACTGAGTTCTTTTAAATCGTCATAAAAGGGAATATGTATGAGATAAAATAAACAAATGTAATTAAAGGTAATAGTGATAACTTTAAGTGGGTATTAACCGGGTATTTACAAATTGTCCCAGTTATAGAATTTAAATATGTATTAAATAAATTATTTAAAAATTAAAACTTACACTAGTATGCATATTCTCAATTAACCCTACTACCGCTTCGACAAATTAGTAGCTGCAGAGAAGAAGCGGCGCAAGAAACTCTCAGCCTTAGTATTTGTAACATTTACAAATTACCTATGTCATTATGTATTAGTATTACAAACATATATGTTTTGTTTTACAGTGCAAGTGCAGTTTGACGTGCACGATGTTCGTTATGCCCTCACTGGGAATTGAACCTTGGACCTCCACAACTGAAGTAGTCTCAGCCACTAGACCACAGAGACAGTTAAAGTTTCTTTGGCAACAACGAAAATGATAAAAAATCTACAATTGTCATCGGTCAATCAATATAAAACCTTGCAACGGCTTAAGCGCCAGATTTTTTATCGAAATCTTAAGTACAAAGTGTTTGAATTTAGTGGTCAAAACAGCATGACAGCCATTAATCCGTCTAGGAAAGTGCTTTGCTCATTTCTTCAAATCGATCATTACAAAAAGTTAATCCAAATCTCACAGTTGAGAAAACACGAATCAACACTTGACACTCGATGGGAAAATATCTAAAAACACGAATCATCATTGATTTTTTCAACCAGTCAATTTTAATAGAAATCATTTTGTGCGATTGACAATGCTACTTTGTTCTTCGTCCCTGACACAAATAGCTTTTACTCAATTGACATAAAGGTCAAAACATGTTTTTGGGACAGCAAAACTATTTCCATTAACATTTCAAGCCACAATTATATTACTTCACTATCCAAGTGACTTCTCAAACGATTATTTTATTTAAATCCGAGTACGTAAAGCTTATTATAAAATTAATCAACTGCAAAAGAATATAGTCGATCAATGACTTGTATTTGATGCGTGAAATATCAATATTCCTTTATAAGTACATCGTGTAAAGTTGAATTTCGTGTGTTCCTGTGATTGTCATTGTCGATTGCAGAGAATCGATGAGTAATCTTTTGAAAGTGATTCCAATCCAGCGGACAGTAGGTGGCAACTGGATTACGAAGTAAAAATAGAAAAATTTGTAGTAACAACTGCTCTACGTATTTCTTATCAACAAAAACGTGTTTCCAACCGACAGAAGTGGTAAGAGAGAACGAGGGAGTATGACATTCTGAATTGGACTGTATTTCACTGTAAATAAAATTATATTTAAGTTAAAAAGTTTTTTTTTAACTAAACTAAAATATATCACAAGTAATATGATGTAGGCCAATAATATGACTAAATATAATTACCACAGCTTTTTAGTACGAGGTTAACACAGAAAGTGTTTCCTTTAGGACCTTTAGAGTCTTTAGTCGCCTCTGAGCCACAAAAATTCAAAATGCCACTTGGCTGCTATCTCTACTAACCGTACTCTGTATGAGTATTAACTAATCCACTATACTTTCTGTATAGTGGTGTGACTAATTATTTACTCCACTATACTTTCTGTATAGTGGAGTGACTAATTAGTTACTCCACTATACTTTCTGTATAGTGGAGTAACTAATTAATCATACGCTCTCTTAATTCCATGTCATTGTTACCTGAATCCCTGACCAGGGAATATATTACAAACTCTACACCTACACCTGATACGTGGAAGTTTATGAGTTTAGTGAGACCATAGAGTATATAGTGAAGAAAAACATAAGCATTCACTAAACTATAGGAAAATTAGTTCATAATACACCCACAGCTAAAGAACTACTAGACTACAGAAGACAGATGATGTGTCTACGACCCCAGAAAGTCGTATGAGTAATCATGTTATTTATTGATACGCATGGAATGTTTGGCGTAGTTATCAATCTATCTATAAATGTTGTTATCGATAGCAATTAAAAGAGGGAGAAAAAGAGGAATTAAAGAATAAAACAGGTTCCGAAGGGAGAATTCAGTGACAACTAACTATATTTTTTTAACGTCATATTTACAAGTCGAAAATAATAATAAAAAGGTAATAAATGAGTACAAAAAAGAGCCGATTAGGCACAAATGTCATTATTCAATAAGAAAGTAACAAACTCTACCAATCGCATCATTTAAAATGATTTAAATCAATTCTATATAAAAAATTAATAATTGGATTCTTCTTTATCACATCGTCAAAATATTTAAATCAACTTTCGTACAAATATGTACAGTTCTTGAATGTCAATATATCACGGGGATCTTGTCCTTAGAAGAACAGGCAAAAAACTCAGAAAGGTCTATCTCTACGTGTAAACGCTCTTGAGAAATGTTAATACTAATCCATAATAAAACTATGAATTTAAAAACAAATGAAATGATTTTCATTTTAAACGTTTCAGAAAATATAAATATGTATGTATTTATTTATTGATTAATATATGTGTAAAGTAATAGCGTTTATGACACTCAAAATAAAATTAATAATATCAATTAAAAATTTTTTTTGAATCAGTCCACGCATTCTTATCATCCAAATATTCCCGAACACAATAAAGAGGGGGTTCCCAGTTCATCTTTCTGTTTTTTCACCTTTGTTACGCGATCAATCGGTCTATTATGAAGATTGGTATACTCCTGGATGTGCTTCCATTGTCACCAAGTTAGGATCTGATGATGGCCCTGAGAAATCGAGGGCTAGTTTTTTTAACAGACGACAAACAGACAGTCAAGTCGACAATACTGGTAAACCTACACTCAAAATTAAAAAAAATTACGTTTCAACAAACTAAAAACCGACATTAAAACACTAGAATGACAAAAATAATTTAATGTAAAAATTTATCCAATTTAAATTTATTTTTTGGAGTTGGTTCCATTTTTAAAAATATTTGTTTTGGTGTTGTTTACTTTCAGACAATTATAATTTTCAAATTGTATAGCTTTTTATATTGAACAATATTTGTTTTTTCAGTATTTTGTTTAACATATACTTGAAATACATATAAAAGGCAGTTCCGTTTTAGCTGTAATTAAAGTGTATACATTTCCCCACGAAAGAGTGAAGTTTGGAATAGCAATTATAGTAATATCATTTGAATTGAAACGTAAATTTTGATTAATATTGACGGCTGTCTGGTTCTGACCACACTTAGAAATGACGGATTCGAGTCCGGGTAGATGCCAACTTATACATCGATATCTAGATTCAATACTGCTGTTTACTGCAAGACATTATTATTAATAAAGATTAGCTAATCCACACAATGTAGCTATCATTACCTACTTGATTATAATGCATGTTTTTCTCGACTTCAGGTTTGATGCCAAAGCTCATGTCAGAACTTTTAGACTCATTAAAATATTGCTTTGTACTTTAGACACACAAATCGCTATTAATGAATCCACTAGTGTACAAACTTATTGCATTTTCGTCTTATTCCAAGAACTGCATATTTGTCTGACTACCTTTAAACTTGGTACTGGTGAAGTTTTAAGCTTTAAGGTCGAATTTAAATAAAGCTATTAGAAGCAGTTATTATTGATCTAATTAGTGAAAGAAAAACACTTGGTTGTAAGCCACCAATATCAGATAAGGTACGTTACGGTAAATTAACACTCCTGGATTCCGTACAAGTTGAGAATGTCTTGAATAATTTTAAAAAATAAACTGTCACATATTGAATACATTTTAATGTACAGTAACGTCATTAAGGAGTATTTACTCTCTGTAATTAAGTGAATTAAATTTGTTTTGTTTTTAAAAATAATGTCGTTTAATTATGTAGGTTTATGAGAGTAATTAACGTTATAATGGTTATGCCTTTCACTCTCACTGTAAAACGTTATGAAATATCTTAAATCGAAATATTTCAAAAATATCTTGTCAACGTTAGTTAAACAACAGAATTAATTAGACAACAGCAATATGATCAAATTTAATTAAATTCGCAATGGGATATGCATTATACAAGTACATTTTTTATTTGCAAGTCCAGGTTTGACGCCTTTTTGATGTATTTTCTCACGTCAAAAAAACACTGAAAACTTATTGTGACGTCGACTGTACTGTAGGTTATTATACTCATAATAAAACACTAAAAATATAGAAATAATCCCTTTGATCATTCCGCCAAAGGAACATCAAAATACTCATACAAAAAATCATACCATGCTCATTTTTATAAAAGTATTCTATTTAATACAATATAGTTTTTACTATCGAATGAACTTTTAATTAAAGTTGAAGGGAAACTTAAAATGAACGATGGAATTGCTATAAAGTCCACCATTTCGATTGCTGTTGACATATGAGGATATCCTATCGGGCATATAATATCTTTGGAGGAAGAAACATGTGGATAAGACTAACCGCACAATATTCAAAGTACGTTAATAAACATTGTAAGAATACTTGCTAAAATAATTGCCACTAAAGCGTCGGAGAAAGTGTCCCAATAAAGATTCATAAAAATAATAATTATATTAATAATATGTATATTAACACGTTATGTTATTACATTACGAGCATTTCTTCCATTGCTTCTCTAAAGCTAAAGTATTCATAGGGTTTAATTTTGACGATTAAAAAGAGTCTTAATAATTGAGTATATTTTAAATAAAGAGATTTTTTATTTTGATTTTGACCAAATAACTCAATCATCTGCCAAGCCAGACTCGTTGTTAAACAGAAGCGCTATCAGGAAATTTTGCCTCCACCCACAAACAAGATGCTACTCTTCTCAAAGCAGTTTTTCAGAGCCTGTGGTGTTGGCCAACGAAATATATAATATATAGAATTAAAACTGCTACAGAAGACCCAGGGATAGTTATACCGATAAGATGAGTGTATTACTAATTAGTTATACATATCAGAATTATTAATTCCCACGAGAAATATTTCGATATTAGTGAGAATCTAAAACCTTTGTTATTAGACCCATTTTCAACTGAAATGTTAAGCTTTTCATGCAGCCGTCTGTACTGCAAAGCAGCTTGACTATAAGCAGCTACAGACACTATATGACAGCGATATGAATATATACAAATTTTTTGGGTAAACGAAATAATATACTATTAATAATGATATTCCACAGTAATCCAACGTCAGTGTACCGCGTTAAGACTGCGGCAGGTGCTTCGTTGCCCCACATACCTGCCCGGGCCCGGCACAAGCACGCGACAGTGTAATATAATTCAATCACTAATTGTCAGGTTAAGGCTTAATAACGGATAGACATGACACGCTCTGTTATGGAATCAGCGATGCAGAAAGCACAGAAAACTAGAAACGCTTAGGAAAACTATTTTATTTGCTGGAAATTTACATTCATCACTTACAATAGAAATTGACATGACATCTTTATTCAAAAACGTTAATTAGTCAAAAAAACCATAAATTCTAAAAATAGTAAAAAAAGGTTGTGACATCGTCCGGGCCATTGCGATACATTGTAATCGCAATATTATTTATCAAAGAATCTCTTGGGTATCACGATACGCCCTGAACGAGTTACTTGTGCAGTCGGTATAGAGGTTCTGTCAGAGTTAGTGTCAAAATCGAGTTTGTCCGTCAGTGATGATGATTTGTTGTTGACACGCTCATTGTCAACTCGCAAATTGATTTTATAAAAGAATAATTTATTGCACTAACCACACCTGTAATGAAAAAAATATTTGGTAATGAATTTATTTTTTAATTAATTAATTGACCACTTTATTTTGTTTTGTACACATGCATTAACATTTTAATTACTTAAGTTATGCCCACGTCAAAGCCAATAGAAGTTAATTAGCACAATAGTTGATTTTTAAATACATTATCATTGAATATGTTTCTTCAGGGTGTTCAACGCGCGAGTGGTAACGTTTCACTTATATAAAAAAGTTGTCTCCAATACTCCACGACATAGGCACTGCTGTCTTGAATACAATTTAACAGCTGACGATAAACACGATTGGTTCAATTCGAATGAATCGAACTCTGAACGCTGGAGACCACTGTAAAGTAAAATTATGAATGGGAAACATGAAAATTGTAATTAGGGCTGTCGAATCAGCTGTGTTACACATGTATAATAATAAATATATACTTTTCCATTTCTAGTATCTATATTATAAGCGCTGGAAGCTAAATAAGCATGCTTACTTTGAGCTACGTAATAAGGTGTAGAATATTATTATTAATACCAATATGTACCTTCTAAACATTCTTAAGTCTACAATTCAACTATTCATTTGCCGATTGTCGGTGTCGACTAATTGAAGGTTAAATGATTCGCTAAATTTAAACAAAATCTTTTTATCGTTTCCCGGATGATGCGTATTTAGTTTGAACGGATCTTATCTGTACTGCGATAAGCAATAACAATTATTTGTTGTAGTAATGAATACACCTGCGAATTCATTTGTTAACTTATGCTTACTTATTATAACAGCTAAAATGAAAACCGACCACAAAAGTTGAAAAAGCGAAAATAATTTTATTTAAAAGGTTTTTTAAAATTGTTTTCAAATACATAAGATAGATTGATTGATAACTTTCTTTTACACAAGAACAATATATATATATATATATATATATATATATATATATATATATATATATATATATATATATATATATCTCTCTCTTTTTTACTTTGCTAAAACAACGACAAATCAGAGAATAGGGTACATAGGCCTTTGATGATTATTCCAAGTAACTCTGGACAATCTCCATCGGCGCAAATCCTGGCTTTAAGGCTGGGCAGCCTGAGGGTGATCTGGTGAATTGGTTTGACAGAACTGAGGTCACCGGTTGAGGGTTTTAGTAGGTATTCCCAGTGCTAAGGGTGTGGGCGAGCCCTACAATCGTCCACCACATAGCCAGTGGTGGTAAACGGATTCCTCCTCAGTAAAAAGTTCCTCGTTCTGTGATGGAAATGCACTCGTTTTATCATTAGCATAATTATCATATATAAAACATATAATAAATCAGTATTTTATATATTATAATCTGTTAATGAACTATCAACTAAAGGTGCCGTACAATTACTAAATTTTTAAAAATTTTGCTAAAATGCCAACGACTTTTATATGTAACTCAAATAAATAATAACATAATCAATAGGAAACTTACTAAAGCAGGGGTCGGCAACCTGCACCTTTTTAGTTCCATACGAAAATATTTATTAGAAAAAAAAATTGCTACAAGACTACTTTTTAGACATTCTGTATATTAGCTAAATTGTTGTGGAAAACCACTTCTTGGAAATTAAAAAACTGGTTTTTTAATCAATAAATGCAAGAACTATTTAATGTCAGCAAAAAAAAATTGTGGCTCTTTGAAAAAATTGAAATTTTGTCTATTGTAATTTTTGACCCTTCCAAATTAAAAAAGTTGCTGATTCCTATGCTAAAGCATTAATTTTTATGTCTAGAAGAAGACTTATAACAAGAAGTGATGAGGTATTATTACAGGTGAAACAGTATCGGACATAAATAATTATTAATGATAATTAAGCCGGACAGTGCATATATTTTAGTCCAGAGACGCGTATTTATCAACAGAACTGGATCCTAAGTGATCTTGCCTCAGTACACAGTCAACGCAGATTCAGTAAGAGAATTTTTTTATAGAAATTTCAGACTGATATCACCATCTGATAAACAGTAGAGGAATCCATATGTGAAGATAGGCAAGTGCAGTATGTTCATACTGCCCTAGCCTCTACCTTAACGGCCCAAAAAGTGCTTTTTCACGCCTCTTAAAGGAACCCATGTTGTATGTAGCAGGGAATACGTGTGCCGGTATGGAATTCCACATTCTAGCTGTGCGACAGAGAAAGGAGTCACCAAATCTCTTTGTGCGTAAAGTAGACCTGTTGACAGTGTAAGAGTGAGTGATTTATTTATTTCATTTAATTGTCTCCAAACTGTACAAGCATTAGTAGCATCAAGTGATTGCCCAATATTTCTAGTATCTATATAAATTACTTATAACTAATTATATAAACCTCTTTAATGTTTCATTTAAGATAGCGATACAAGATTTTTAAAATATAAGATAAAATTATTTTTTGCTATTTTTACTGGCACTTTGACAAACAATAATAAGCTGTAATACGTTGGCATAAGAGTCATAATACAAAAGCAGAATTAAGAATAACTGTTAACACCATGTCATGTTACTGACTATTCGCACATATTTCAAATTGAATATCAACACAATTACTCATTGATCGAGATCTCGTTCGTTTATCGATATAGACATTGAATTAGCATAATCGAATGATATCACTACACCTGCTATACAGTATTATGATCATAGATTATGAAACAGAACGGCTATTTAATTAAACATTGTTTTCTATAGCATTTTTTATACATACAGAATTTGCCCAGACATAAGCCAATTAAAAAACACATTATATTTTTTTAAAGGTAGCAGTTAGTCAAGAAGGTAGCTGCTCAAAATATATCAATACATATTTAAATAAATGATAATTCTAGCAATCAAGAACATAACTAAAAAGAGATAGAGAATAAAAAACAATGGTATGTTATAATAAAAGTTACTAAGTTTAAAATCTTTAGTATTTTATTATGTTATTTCTTTTATTACCAAAACTATGTAAAAATAATATAATTTGGTTTATGTATTATTATGCGTGTTCAAGCGTATCTATGTAGTTATCGCAGTATCGCGAAACAGGCGACAGTTCACCTTTTTTTTACGAAGAAGAATTCATTTACGGATCTACCCCCCACTGGCTAAGCGACGGGCGTGGGTGGTGCTCACTCAGTACCTCAATAGAGCGGCACTGAGAATACCAACTAAAACTCCCCGGTAACTCCATTGCCCTTCACGGGGGTAACCTAGGTTCTGCAAAGAAATTCACCAGGTCACCTCCAGGCAGCCCAGCCTTATAACTGGGCTTCGCGCCAATGGAGATTGCCCAGGGTTACTTTGGCAATCCCAGACGTGGAGGCCTGTGCAATGCGTGCATGAGAGCTACCCACACAAGACGACAGTTCACCTATTCGCTCAGGTACAAGGTAATCACTGAGTTTCAACTGTGATTCCGAATAGATAAATAATCTGTTGACTAATAACACTATTTCGAGGGTTCGTATTTAAGACAAGCTATGAAGATTTATTCTTTTTTTCTTTTTTTCTATATAACTAAGGTATATAGAGTCTTATTTACTTTGCTGTCAATAAAATTTTTCTAATTTTTAGTTACAACGCATAATATTTTTTTAAAGGACTTTTATCTTAATAAACATATCAGTCCTATTGTAGCCTTATTCTAAGACACAAGTAGTATTCTAAATGATTGATCGGAAGCAAGTTGCTGAAAATATATGAACCGATAATTTATATATTATAAACAACATTGGTGACGTTATGGGCCATAATCCCCTGTACTGGAAGATTCGTGCTCAACAGTGGGTCCATGTTATGCATATGTTGGCCTTTGTATGGATGGGTTTTGCAGAGACTTATTAAAATCTGAATCTACATTAAAGTTAAAGAAAAGGATAGCAAATTTAAAACTGTCAAATAAATCAAATTTAAACAGTTACATGAAAACCAGAGGAGATTTTGGATGATTTATAAAACCTAGTTTTTATAACGTAATGGTCGAAATCAAAGGCATCTTTCTAAATGTATTATGAAAATTTTTGTTTCCTCCTCACAAATATTTTGTGGGTACGTACATTTAGATTTTTAATAGAGTGTCACATCTACAAGACTTCAATGATATAATCATTGACAAACACCTTATCTGCTAACACATTAAACTTGTCACAAAATAAATTAAGCAAGATTTTAAAATCATTTAAATTGATAGATCTTCAAAACACATAAATAATTATAATTCTCTGATAAGAGTATCGGGTTATTCAAATCAAGTTAAGAAACAACCAGAAATCTTATTCAGTTACACCGACATTGTATTAACCGCATATATGGCATATTTTGCATCTCTTGTCTTCAATCAACGCGTCAATGTCAAAAATGACTTATTATTTTCATTAGGTACATCATCATCTAGATTCTGTATACCAGACAACAGCCACTATGTTCTAAAACCAGGATTGATAAATTTACCTAGTTATGAATAGGAACGATCACAAAGTGGTCAAAATTCGTCCGTATCAACAAATCAGGATCTGATGATGGAATCATAGGAAAACCGAGGGCAACATCTTCAAATTCTGAGGTACGTATTTCATAATATTTTCAAGTCTTTTTAATACGACAAACAGATAGACAGCACACATAATTATCATCAGCCTGTATACGTGAAGGGGCGCACAGGAGGAGGACGGGGTATTATGTACCAATTTTTTGGCTCACAAAATTTGTAGCTTTCCTCTTCTCTAGCTAAACTTTAACTGTGTCAAAACTTTCATACGCGGTAAAAGATTACTTCGCGTATTACTAGTACATTCTATTTGAATTGTCCTACAATATCGAAATCGAATCTCGTCTCGACTCAATTCAGAAATCCTCCCACATATCAATATAAATGTTCATAGCCTGCTATATTTTACAAACAACGCCACAATAGGCTATCAAACGAGGTATTAATCAGTCCTTCAGAATAGGATTGATTCAATTATTATTATTTAAACCGCTCTGGTACAATGTTTGAATGGATGTTGCACTATTTGTAACCTTCTCATATGCTGTGTCGATGTCATCTGAAGCTAAGTAAATGTGGAGAGAGACTTTCATTTGAGCAAACGTAAAATAAACGAGGATTTTTTCGACAGACATTTTAGTACGATATATTATATTCACTTTAAAAAAAATGTGAAATCACAAAAATAACTTACTTAAATAACCGTACTTGAAAATGTGCTAGCTATACGAACTTTATATTTATTGCATATTTATTTTGTTATGTGTTCATAATTGAATATGCATACTAGTGTTATTTTTAATTTTAAAATAAGTATTATTTTAAAATTAAAACTAACAATTTATTTAGTACATATTGAAATACTATAACTGGGACAATTAGTAAATGCCCGGTTGATACCCAGTAAAATTAAGAGTATTGCCTTTATAATTATATTTATTTATTTTCTTATACATATTCCCTGTTGTGACGATTTAAAAGAGCTTAGTAAATAAGTCTATTTAAATAAAGTTATTTTTGACTTTGACTTTGACTTTGAATTAAATAAATATTGCCTATATGGAGAAGCTTCAACCTACAAATCAAGTATTTGTTTAAGTATACCCTGTATTAATTTGATTAAATTATTTAATTTGCGTTCCACAGTTACATAATATATAGATCATAAGAATATTATTGGATAGTGCCAATCCCTGCCAAGGGACCTTTCGGGAACAACTAAACTATGGATAAACCGGAGAAAGGTAGATTAGATAAGGTAAAAATACTTAACGTGAAATAACTTGGTAGATTTAAGTTAGTACAACTAAGTGTTTTACTTTGTATCATGATCAAATTAAATCAAATTGTGTATATACTATTATATTCATTTAAAATATTAATCAGTCATCATGTGTTATTAACTTTGCCCCTTAAAATTTAGATGTAAAATTAAAAGCCAAACTCATCGTGATACAAGCACTATGTATACAGCACAAATTGAAAAATAATTTTATTCCCTTATTATAAACATTAACAGGAACCTTTCCTCATAAGCTCACACATAAAAGAAAATCTGTTGCCTTCACAAATGCTTACCAGTGGCTTGATAGGTGCATCATGATTGTTCAATGGGTAAATCAAAAACATAAAGAAATATCCGAAGAAATCTTTGAAAAGCAAGTTCCACAACCACTACTCTGCCAACGGACATCTGTGACTGTCCTAATGTTGTCATCTTCAAAATAAGTAAAGGAGTACAGTCTATCTTTCTATTATTGATTATAATGGACGTTATTGCATTTATAATAAGCTACATATTATATTTCCTTTTTTTGAAGGGAAAAGCCGTCTGTTTTTCTCAACTTATTTCTTGTCACTCTGCTTGAAGAAGGGGAAGCCCCACATTCCACCAACAAGTGATACACATCTTCGATCACCCCATACGTATCACAATTAGGTGACTCCTTAGCATTAGATGTGAAAAACTTATTTGACGGTGGCATATATTATAGATTTGTAGGTAATTTCCCCAATTCACAATTTGTGATACAAGCCCCTGATCTCCAATTCTTTAATTTGTTCATCAAGGCTTACAAATTTGGTAGTGGCCTCGATTCCGTTGAGCACAGACTAAATGAAATTTATGTCCAGTACTAGACTTTCATTACAATCCAACCGGAAATATTTTTCTTATTTTAATCGAGCATCATAAAAATGCCGCTCAATATAAGTCGAAATTGTATCGATAGTCTATCTGTCAATAAACATGACTTTTTTTTTCACATTGAATGCGAATGTAAGAGAGCGAATAGCTTAAATTTTAATTTAGTCCGTGCACAGCTGAATCAGGCCCAGAATTGCTTGTCAATCAAATTTTTTTCAGTTGGAAAGCTTAGTTTGCTAAATATGAAGATCAGATCTCTTCCACAAGAGTTGCAGCAAACTTGCAGGCTTATGAAAGGCGTGAATTTAAAATTGCCTGCAGCGCTCATGAGGTGCAGTACCCATGGCATATCTCATGTTTTAGTAGAGGGCTCTTCGCATACATCCTCAGGGACAAAATCAGAATAGAACTTAGCTAGGCTTTCCCCAGAGTTGAAATAATTAAAAATCAATTTGCTGGTCAGTCAAATGCAACACAAAAAAGATCCTTTTCCCCTTTCCCGTATCCAAGGCTCTGCGAGGCGGGCGGCCGATCTGACTGCAGATGGCTACTGTGGGTGGTGTGCGCTCGCCCTTACAATGCGCGCGCGCAGGCTCTAAATCATTGCAACCACTGCCCATGAATTCAAACCTTAAACGATGCGTCGGGTACAGATGACAGCGAATAAAGCGTTACACTGATTTTGCGTGTTCAACAGAACGGGTATTACATTTATTTTAATTTTATACTACAAGCATATTAAATCTTTAACATCATAACCAAGAGTATTTTAAACAATAAAGTTGCTACTTTTGTCGTTGTTAGTTATTGTAACTATATATAAAGCCTTTTTCTAACGATGAGAAATCCGTTTATGGAGCTCCTCGCCAGTGGCTAAGCAGCAAGCGTGTATCGGGTTCACCCAGTGCCTAATCAAAGCGACACTAGGAATACTTACCAAAAACTCCCCTGTAACTAACTCTATTGCCCTTCACGGGGATTTCCTGGTTTCTGCCAAGCAGCCCCCTGGTACGATCACATATCATAGGGCATTAGAAGCACCCTAATGTTGAACTTATCTAATTGTATTCTACTAGAAAAAAATAAATTGTACAAGAGGCGTACTTAAAACGAGATCTAGAAGATGCTCAGGATCTAAACTCATTATTTAAAAAATCTTATTGAACTGTTTATAAGATTACATCATTTGATATTTTGAAGAAGTATTCTTCATCCATCTTAGTCTTTGTAAAAAAAAGGTGATAAAATTTATTTTTGTAGACACAGTTTTAAAGTATTCATTAAAAAAAAATTGATGAGAAAGGCAAAAACTATAAGGTTCAGGAATATTTAGATGAGAAGAAAGCTTGGACAAGTTGAAATGTTTTAACTTTTTTTTTATTGTGTTATAAGCACTTTAGCTTTATATTATGCTCAATTGCTTTATTTAACATTTCTGCGATTGAACTGAACAAACAATCATTTCACCTGTTTTTACATACATGGATGGGTTATAAAATTTTTCAAATAATTCTCAATGACATGTAAAGGGAGAGACGAATCTTGCTGAGTTTCTTGCCTTTTCTTCTCGGGATTAGACCTCCCGGTAGATTTACGAAGAGATGGCCTGAGCCATCTGAATTGGCGTTAAATAAGTATATATATATATATGTATGTACCAAAACGGAATAAAATATTTTGACTTTGACCTTAATGTTAATCATTCAAGAGCCGCTACCCGAGACACAATATCATTAGTAGTAGTAGTAGTAGCATCACCCTTTTATATTAACTCTAATTTGCTTCTAGCTAGTTCGTATTCAAGATGAACTTGAACTGACGGTCACCCATGTCAGTTCAAGCCATTTATTTATCAACTGCAAAACTCACATCAAGCAAGAATCAATTTCTCCAAAAAAATGTCCAATACTGTCGCAAATTTATTAATGTGTAACCTTAATATCCTCTAGATAAGATCTTAAAAATACAGATCGCTCCGATTTTAAAGTATTTAAGCAGGTGCTAAATAAAGTGCTGTGATGCGGTACCGAATATTCTGGAAGAAATTTAAAGATTGACCTGACATGATCGTTGAGTTTAGAACTGCATGAGAGATTTTTACTTGTGTTTGTACAAATCGTTGCTAAGCTTTTTTACTTAAAGGTATTGTAATAACATTTATATACAACTACATTTGCACCCGCCACGTGCCGTCTGTACCACGTGCGGCGCGAAGATTTTATTCTTTACGGACAAACAGTCCTTTTTCTTTCTTAAGAATATTACAGTGAAATCTAGATTTAAGTGGAACTCCAAACAAAGAATATGTATTTTTTTATTGATTTCTTTCCAAAAAAAAGCTTAATAATACTATACAAATATTAGTATCTGCTGAAAGTTTCCAAAAAATTACTGACGCGATAAATATTAGCACTAAGAAATATATACGTTTAAGTGACAATTTTGTGAAGTTAACCACGACTAGTTATTTAAAACTCGTTTATTAATACTCAAAAAGGCCGTGTTTTGTCTGTAATCACAATCCAAAGGCTTTACTTAAATCCACTGAATAAATATAGAGAAGAAACACTTCATGTCAGCGCTTAAGTCATTAATGGACTCTGTCATATTATATATCTATATATCTGAAATTTAGTGGCAAAAAAAAGTTTATAAAACTAGAAGTATATTGAATTAGTACATTAACCTCCCATGGGGTCCTCAGCCTCTCTAAAATGGGGAGCTTTGGGTACAATTGACATATTTCTGAAGTTCTTTTGCAACTTTGAGACTAATTATGATTTGCAGACTGTTATTTGTAAAATAAGTAACCAAATATATGGTGCAATTGAAATTGGCAATAAATGTTAATAATATTAAAAAACGTTTTTTTTATAAATTATCATGTCATTTGCCGTTTTTCCCCTACCTCCTCTACAAGCAAAAATATAAAATATATATGATTTAGAACTAAATTAGGCTTGTATCTCGAAGAAACAGTTTAAATTCCTTTGTAAATTAAATTTTCTAAATGTATGTGAACCTTAGAGAACTAGAATAGAATTAATAGCTCTTAAGTCAAACTACTAAACACAAGCCGTGTTTAGCGAAATAATATAATTTGTCTGGACTGAAAGAATTACTTACTTATAGGGTTTCAACATTGCAATCCATTATATGCATTACATCATTAGGCGTCATTTAGTGAAATTCAAACTGTGCTTTACATTATGTAACAAAAAAGCGAGAAATATTATTCAATACACTAAAAATTAGATAAGGTTGTTTTATAACACTTTAAATATACTTAATTTGTATGAGTCCCTTCCACTGTGCGTTTCAATAAAAAGAATGTATTATTTTGTTTGGCAGAGCAAACCGCGGAATTAGCTTGTACAAATAATTCACATTTCCTTTTCACAACGCATCTAAAATCCACGACACTCCATGGCTAGGTCAGCCGCGTCAACATCACACTATAACTCACGATGCGCGCTTAATTTATCAGTACTGCATAAATTTATGTGCAAGAGTGTCTCCGCAATCGGACAACATTTAGCTTTTTATCGACTGTTTGATTTAGTGTAGTGGACTACGCCAATCCCTCACTATGATACTGCGCAGGCGCAGGTGTATTCTGTTGGACGATTCCAAATTAAATGTCGAGGTGAAGTGAATACTTGATCACTTAGCAGCGTAGTATTTCTCACATTCACCCTATTATCTAGGCCAAATTAACCATCATTAAGAGTTTGTTTTATGGATACTAGATAGCGGTGGAATATAGAATTAATTAATAAAAATTAATTATAGTGAACGATTAGTAAATTGGTAATTAAATGGGAAAATTGATTTTGTTCGTGGGTTTTTTTCTATAAACTATTAATGTTATATATTCTATGTGTTAAATACCGCTACTAGAGTAAGTAGAACCTATGTAACTGTGATGCTCTTGCTAGGAAAAAATGGGTCTATTTGAACTGGGCTATCCCAGTCCTGAAGATATAATGCTGATGTCTCCGGGTGTACTTAGTAAGTACATCTTGGAGGTATTCCAGGACAGCGGTCATTAGGATTGGAAGCACAAAAGATCCCATTGGGTCGACGTGCTTCGGGAGTAATCCTTGCCATACATCAAGATAAGATAAGTAGAACCTTAAAATTAAAGGCTTCGCATAACAATATCAAATGCCTGTGTCGTTTTTTTTGGTTGAAGTATAAAAAGCACAGCAAATGACTGACTCCTCATGGTAAGCAGTAGGAGCAGTTCATTTGCTCGTATAGGAATCCAGCGTACGACATACTGCCCGAGCTACCTCCACCTTGCCGAACCCATGTGCCTTTTCACGCCTCTCTTGAGAAACCATGTTGTTTGAAATGTTGATAATGTGTGTGCTGGTAAGAAATACCACGCTCTTGCTGTGCGACAAGGAAAGAAGTCACGATATATCTATGTTCTCTTTTCACAGGTCTAGAGGTTCACGGTTCATGGAAGTTTTTGCTCTGTATGCTAGTACTGGATCTTTTTCCAAGTCCACCTGGATAGCTAACATCTGCCAGTATGCTGTTACAGCAACTGACCGTGTTCTGGCAGTTGATGATCAGATAGGCTGTTCTGTTGAGGAGTCCGGGTGTAACGAACTTTTATCTTGAGCCTTATCATCTCTTACCATCAGGTAAGATGAACGCCAAAAGCTATCTCGTTAATAATCAAAAATAAATACTCAATCATTAATAATTGCGTAAAACAACATTTAGAGTTGTAATTTAGAGTAAATGGAAATAAATAAAATATATTTTTGATAGTACAATATAAAATTCTTTGACAATAAATGGCAACACTATCAACGGAACAAAAATTTTGCATAGAAAATAATATTTATGTTTCAAGATGTCCTCAGCTGAACGAGCCGGTACAACCTATCTTAAAAAAATAATTAGACATTTCTTGTATATTTGTGTAACTGTAAAACGTAACTGTCTACGTGCTAATGAACTGTCATGTTGTATATAAGTTTACTGGATTTTTAGTACTATTTATTTACATTGTACCTTGTATACTCCACGATTGAAAATAATTTTAATTATTAATTGTAATCAGCATTAATACCAGGCTTAATGATTTTAAAATCTACGAGAATATTAATTTTTGTGATGTGATTTTTGTTTCAAGTGAATCCCAGAATAAGCCTTCCCTAGATTTAACGTAGGTGTGACAGAAAATGCTAGAGTTATTGCAAGTATATTGGAACTTCGTGTCTCACGTTTGTTCGTTTGTTTGTGTGTCTGTGCGTCGCTGTTCGGTGCGTATTGGCAATTAATCTTTCACTGTATATAGTATATAGATCTAGCGGAGAACTTACACACATGATGCATGTTGAAGTCGGATCATTTTGAATGCACTCGTAAAATTATCTTAAAGGTGTGAATACAAATACAAAAAATAGACCCAGCTACAAACATAGAAAATAGACCAAGATACGAAAACTGACAGCTTGCATAAAATTATACAGTTCTACCTGCTAGAAATATTACTTAGGTAAGTTAGTTAAAATATTTATGTGAAAAACTGCCATGATTTTAACGACTTCGACGATCTTCTTCTTTAAGGTTTTATGCTTTCTTAATAGATTCCGTTAGTGTCAAGTATTCTGCTTAGGTGGCCTATAATCACATTGAGCTATATGCAAAAACTGGGATGGCGTAGTTTAAATATATCACTTTTACTCTTTGATCTATATAACTGTAAGAAATAATGTTAATGAAAAACAATATTGTAACAATTAATAAACAGTGTAAATCGTTAACACTGTTTTAAATAATTATAATTATAAAATAGGTAATCTAACTAGAAGTTAGCATATTGTTAATAACATGATTGTATTATTAAAAAAATTAATATAAATGTTACCCACAGTTCTTTATAACTAAAACTTGCAATAGATTTATACATTGTATTGTTTATTTTTATACATTTCTGCATACATTTTAACTGATCCTCCTAAGATATCATTCACGGAAAGTTTCAAAATACTATCAGTAAATTACTATAAAATAGTTTCTTTGTTCCTGATTTCCATCGAAAGATTTAACATTCCTAATTCAAAAATTACTGAAAATTGCAATGACCGTTAAACGCTGCACAACTAGACGATCATGTTTCGTCTAACTAGCCAGACGAAACGATCGACATTACTCATAGTTTAGTCACATCATATCATAGACAATTGAGATCAGACGCTTCCTCTCGCGATCTGCCAAGAGATGTTTTTTGGAGGTTATCTATGCTTTTGCACTGGCGGACAAGATAATGGGAGCCAATTTTTATACTTATTATAAATAATTATTTCAAATTGAAATCTATAGTGTTAATATTTTATGTTTAGCAATTGTAATCGGCTATCAAAATAAGTAATTTAATTAAAAAATCAATCGCAGGAATCGAGTTACCTAAACAGAATCCAAACTACTTTCGTAATCATGTTACTTAATCAAACACATAATAGGATAGCGTCTTAGCATGTTTTGAAAACATGTATGCAAAATATGCTACTTTACACTGCACCGTAGTGTACATTAAGCGGCGAATACCAGTCGGCCATAAAATTGATTGCGACGTCCACATCCTTGCGCACGCGTCGCCCACGGCGCGAGGGAATTGGCGTTCAGCGATTATAGCGAGATCTTTACCAAGAAATACTGGTATATTAAAAATACTTACGATGATATATTTTTAAAAATTTACTGATTCATTTGAATAGCTACTACTATATAAAGTAATATTCAATTTGGTAAAATAACCCAATTACAGATAAAAAAGAAACATTTTCAAACGCAAACCATGATAAAATTTCAATCAATTTTCCAAAATATTATAAAATAGTTAGGCAAATCATTAAAATAAATATATTAGTGTATATTTTTATAGTTTTTTTTTATTCTCATATGTTATTAAATTTAATTTATCATTATTTAGGTAAAATTTTGACTCACCTATCAAAATTAGACCAGCGTGGTTTTGGCTCCAACTTAAGCTCATGTTTCCCCCTGTAGGAAAGCTTATGCCCAACAGTGGGATGTACATGGCTGGCGATGATATTGATGACAAATTTACAAACAATCGTTAACGAGTAACGTTATAAGAATTAATGTTATTAAAGATACTTATTTTAAAAAATACTGTTTATATAAGGCTTCTCTATGGTATTCATTTTTGCTAGTCTGATAGAAAGAGATGACAGTACTTAACTCACTATCACCATTTATTTTAACATCTTCAGATGTATAAAGAAATTTAACATAATGACATATAATAACATCTCAAAAACAACATTCCAGCAACCAATTCAAACTTAAATGCCAGTTAAAGTAATTTTAAGAAGTCCTGATCCCTGCTACCGGTTACAACAGAAAACCTATTATAAAAACACACATTACCAACATAAATACAAATGGAGGAAGCACGAACACCTTGATGCGATAAATCTTTATAGTATCGGACATAATTTAATCGGACCTCTCGATTTTGTTACCATAAATAACAGATTTTTACATTTAAAAAGATACAAAACAAAACCTTTAATACGCCGTATCGGTTATAAATCACTTGTAACTGGCATATTCTTCTTTGGTGGTATACTTATTCTTAGTTGCACATTGGAATACCGACCTAATGTTTGAAAGAAATAAAACACAAATTCTAAAAACTCTTTAAGTCGGAATCAATCCAAAAGCGTCGCAGCAAATTTCGTCTCTCTTCTTCAGTTCTCAAAGTTGTAATTCGAGTGAGTATGGCTTCAAATTTCTCATATAAATCAATGTTTTCGGCGTTTCCCGATCTCTGATGGTCGAGTATTGATACGAGGTGTTGCGGGTCCATCCGTCACGCTGTGTTTTTAAGAAATTACCGGAATGTTACCTTTTTTCGGCCAGACGTGTACAAATGCCGATGACTAATTACTTAATTGTTTAAATACTCTTAATTTATTGATCTACAACGGAATTTGTGTGAGCTTTGGATTATTATCGCCCAAAGTAAGCATCATTTATAGCTTCAGATTAGATAACGGAAAGTTAAAGTCAAAGTCAAAATATCATTTAAAAGTCTAATTACTAAGTGCGTAAATATTTTTTTAACAAGGAATATTTATGAAAAAAATAAATAAATATAATTGAAAATATTATACTAGTAAGAGTAATAATGATTTTTTTATTAGTATATAAGAAAATATACATTAATAAATGTTATATATGATAAATAATTTGCACTTTGGGGGACTCTAACCCGAGTCCCCTGGCCGAGAAACCTATAGCTAGGGGTACTGACTACTCGGCCATCCGTTCCTCAAGTAATGGCTTAAGATAAGTCAATTACTATAAGTAATATTAAATAAGATGGCAAAAAAAAAATATTCATTTATGGCTATAAACGACACACTCACTATTGTTTGTATATACCCGACTTTATATGTGACTTATTCACCAGTTTAAGAAGATCTTTTAACTTCAAAACTGTTCAATCGTCTACCAACTAAATATATCCCCAATTCTTAGTCATACTAATATCACCAGCCATTTCACTCAGAGCTCAGAACAACAATCATAACTAAATTGCCAAAGGGACATCGACACGAGAGCATCCTTATTACGTGCACCATTCTAATGGCGTGTTGATTATTAATTAAAAATAATTACGATTACGACCGTATTCAATGACTCTGGTGTTACAGCTATTAACGTTTTAGTGATGGGGGCGGTGTTTGGATTGGGGGGTTATCGATAAAAAATCAATTCAATTCCGTTGATGGATGATTATTAGCTAATAAGTATTATCATGTATGTATTCGTTATACGTCACCAACTTCCCTCAAGTAATCATCTTGAATCCTGTCCATCCTAAGGTTACCTGGAAGAACTTTTAACTAATTTTAAAAAACAAAAAATACAAAATTAGTACAAAATTAGTTAAAGTTTTTTTGGGGTGTTTCTCTTTTTGAATTGGCTGATGTACAATAAAGATATAAGACTACCTCTAAATTTGATCTTGATGATTACAGTAACGGTGAAAGTATTTAAAACGGCGATAGATATATAATATACTAGATATAGTAGTGTTTTCTTTATTTTGTCTGCAATTTCTAGTAATCGGAAGTACAGGATTTTGCAGGCAAGTAAAATCATTTACGGTGTTGTTATCCTACAACACCCGTAAGTAAGACCCGTAGTAAGACCCGTCAAAATTCTGTCTGAACGTAACTATTAAATAAATAATTGTATTAGTGTTGAACGCCAAGTTTTAAACCATCCCTATTAGATTTATGCTCGTTTGTATTGTAACCACGGTGTTGTCAAAAGTTACTTTTCCTTACCTTACTTTCAATCAACATTTTCAGATTAAATAGAGTTGTTAAAATGAATTGCTTTAAATTGTTTTTTCTAGTTAATTAATTCTAAATAACCCACAAGTTACCCTCACACGATTAAACATTTAAATTAAAATAATTTTTAATCGACAAATCATCTGACTAGTACCCATCTCTAAATACAATTCTAATTAAGGCATCGACGCACCGAATGTGTGTTTAATCAAGTCTATGGTCGACTCACTGTCGCTTTGTGGACGGATGCGCGGGCGCAACGTTCATTTGATGTTAATACAATCGTTTGAGATCTAAATAATAAGAGTACAATTGTATAGAAAGTTTTCCAGCAGTTAAATAAGGATAGCTAACCGAATAATTAAGTTTTAAGGAATTTGAGCTTTAAATAAACTGCCGTAGAATCGCTTATGGGTTGTAATGAAAAGAAAGTATAACTAGGATTTTCTATTTTTTATTTACATAACATATTTAGAGCTTGAGTACAAAAAGCTAGTGCGATCAGACATGAGAAATAAAATCCTTGTATCTTTGCCTGCAGAGGAGTTCGTATGCACAGATAACTGGTGCAGCAAGGGCATAATTTCCTAGCTCTCAATTATCGCTTCTATCGAGTAAGAAATGGTTGATCACTGAGACACTACATTGAAACGTCAAAATATGTTAAGCAAAGCATGAATCACGCTTACAAAGTTTGCAAATTACCTCAGTATATATTCAAAATTCGTGATACAGTCGGGCCGCGGTCGCCAAAACCAACAGCTCCTGATCTTACCTTTTAGCTGACGATGTGGCGGATCCAGCCGTATATTAATATCGGCATAAAATGTGCCTTGCATGCCACTTGAGACTGGATTCATATTACATGAAGAAGCAAATAACTATCGGCATACGTCGTATCCTTGACAGAAAACTAACGGAACTTTCTTGTAGGTTCTCAAAACAATTAGTAATTATGCGGCAGACCGGTCAAATAGAAAACAAGTGCAAAATTTTTCCCGAAAGAGTTGTTAATTTTTGTGACGTAAAAAGAAACCATGTTCTTTCGTTCACTTCTCAAACGTTCTCTGTACAATCCAAATGTCAGACTACGCATCGCAATACGCTAAGAAGTTAATATATTTATTTATTTGAAAATACGACTACATACAGTAGATTTAATACATCTAAGTGGCCAACGCATATTCTGACTACAGGCGTGCAAAACAATAATTTTAATTACTATTTCTACGGCTTAAAAAAAAAGCTTACAAAAGTTTGATTCAAGATAGAATCAAACTTTGTAAGCTTTTTTCCTCTCTTACTTAGAAGATATTTTGGACCAAGCTCTTTCTTCTTTAGTCTCTTTCTACCCGAGGGAAGAAGAAGGAGGTTTTGCTTTATTAAGCGATATATAAAGCAAAACCTCCTTTTCCCAAAGTCAGTAAAGCAAGTTGTAATAATCATATCTCACCTCGCTTGATCACATTTCACTATAACTCCCCGCAATACTACACTAATACTTTATATCAAACTTAAGTCTAATTTACATTGCGCTCGCGCAGGTAGACGCGATAAATACGATTAATGTTTATATTTCTGTTCTTTCGATCGTTAATTCCGATATAACGACCGATAATAACGATAACGATATATAACGATACGCCATCGCCGATTGCGACATCTTTAATGTGGATATTCCTCGGTGTTTAATTTTAAAACGCATTTTTACGATTTATTTCTGTGCAGGTTAAGTTTTATTATGGTTGCTCAGATAACGTTGGTTGATAGCGGGAAATTAGCAGAGTACTGTGTCTTACATATTTAAAAAAGAAAAAGATTGATACCTGTTGAGATCCACGAAATTAATTGATAGGGAATTTTTTCCTTGCGGGTTGTTGTTTATTCAAATAAAATCTATATAAAAGCTAAGTACATTGTAGAGTTAAAAAAAATATAAGTAGAAAAAACATCGCATAAACCTATTTTAAATCTGATAATTATAAATTAAATCGAAAAATTGAATGCAGTCGATTTCAGTCATCAAAAAGTTAACAAAATTTCTAGTCTAAGTTACAATATCCCAAAAATAAACATAGGTGGTAGATATTCAGTAAGAATCTAAAACTTTATGCTAAGAGAGTGTAATTAAAAATCATAACAAATGAAACTATATATATAATCTGGACTAAACTCGTTATCGCGATGTAAAACTGTGCAGAGCCATCTAGTGATGAAAAATGGTATTATTAATAATAATTCGTAAATATGCACTGACTTTGTACATCTAGTGTCCATAACACATACTCTTAATTAAGCTTAATTAAGGTGAAATAATAAATATTGATTATATTTATTGTAGACCTCTTTTCCACGAGAAAATAATAGAAAGACGGTTCATAAAAATTTAGTTACCTAACCTTAAAATATATTTCACAGCAATCTTACTCAGCATGTACCTACTTAAACAAACCGACTTGCCTTCCACAGATTAATAAAAACCCATTACTACATCTCCATGTTCCAACTACACGGAGCTGTAGTGAAACTATAAAATGACGGTAACATTATAACGAAATAACAACTCAGCAAATTGAACCTCTAGAAAGAGATAGAGTGATACATTATCGTGACCGTTAAAGTTTGAATAAGTTTCTAGTCGTTCGTCTCAAATACCAATCCTGTTTTCTGTGGTGTTATAATCGATAGTGAAGTGGATATATTGAGATAGCTTCAATAAAGTTAGTTGTACAGCAATTAATTTACTAAGTAAAGCTATATTTAAAAATATTATCACTGATAAAAAAAAGTACAGTGTTTTTTTAGAAGCTCAGCAAATGCCTCGAGAACACCTGATGATAAGCAGTAGAGGACTCCATATGTGAAGATAGCTAGTCAACCATGCGACAAATTGCCCTAGCCACCTCCACCTCGCCTGCATAAAAGTGCTTTTTCAGTGCTTTTACAATATTTTGATGCATAGTTAATTTAATCGACAAATATAATACAACTCTCTTCGCCGGTTTTGGAGAAGTTCGCAGCATATTCTCGATCTTTCTATCGCAGTGTCAAAGATGAAAGTCTTCAATACGAGTGCGTTGCCAGTGATGATGTACGAAACTGAGACGTGGACGCTTACGAAAGCGATCATAAAAAGGCTCAAAAAATACTATAACAGAACTTAATCGTGTTGTGAACGTTGATAACTGAGAATAATACCTCGAAGGAGTTTAAGTGTTAGTTGAATGACTTTTATAAAATTTAGTACACTTAACAACTCATAACAATCATTGAAATTTATTTGTTAACAAATTTTTAACTAGATCTATCAAACTAAGTCACACAGCTTAGCTCTATCTGTTTCTCAGTGTAGGTACTACTCAATTTTTACGACTTGCCAATAATAGATTTGTGACGCATGTCAACCCAAAATGTTACGTACCATGGACTTTGTCGCGCACGTTTTGGGACCTGCCGCATGAAACTTTGTATGAACAAGTATATTTTTTAATTTTTATCCATTTTTATTTCGAAAGAAACTCACGAAGAAAACAGTAAATAAAAATCTATGAAATTATATAGAATAAATATTAATAAGAAAGAATGGAATTATGAGCAAATATACATAAAACTAACTTTATTTTGGTGACTTAGAAATTTCTATTCTTTTTAAACATTAAAATGTATTATTACCTTTAGTATTTCTTTAATAAATAATAAATTATAATTGTTTTATATTATGACAATTAAATGACACTGACTGACATATATGATATTACCTATAAAACTAAAGTCAAATTAATTAAATGTTAATTGGCTTTCCTTAATATAGTGATATAAGTGAGGTCCTATTCTATTTTAATAAATATAAGTAAATTTGGTTAATATTTATTTATTTAGAGTTTTTTTTAATATTTATTATTAAAACTAATCTATATACTACACAAAGACTGTGACGTAGTGCACTGAAAAACTAACTAAATTATTTTTTTGGTATACTTAAAACATAGTTTTAAAAAATCATAGTGCTCCTAAACAAAGTCTAAATAAATATACAAATCTAAAGTTGGTAATTTAGTATGGAAAATATTTTGAGTGATATCACTTCTGTAATTTCTTTCATTGCCACTTCGAATTATTTTTTACCGGTTTCGGGGTCAATTAGTTACATATTGTATAGTATCAGAATTATCGCTTAGCTTTCAGTGTACAAACGAGTTTACGCGATTAAGCCGGCCTTCTTTCTTGAATTATAACACTAATAACGATAAAACAAGTCGATAACACAACAAAACAATATCTCAGCGCTCCGTAAATGGATTTTTTGACAAATATTGAGAAAAAAGTCAAAAATATCCTTTTTACGTTATTAAATCAAGTTTTTGAATAGCTTTCATAAATTGTGGAAATTTTGTTTCATATTTATTCAAAAAGGGTATTAAACCATTTTTACGTATAATGTTAGAACTGTTTTCCTATATAACCGTGTCAATTTGAAATTAAGTATAAAACTGTTACATTCCGTTCTATGTATTGCAGTTTTTGATGCGCTTCGATTTTGTGAGTACAATTAATTGTAATAAGCAACTTTTCGATAGGCTTGTATGTAATATTGTCAATATCTGTTTGTATGTACCACAAGGAGAATAATTTAGTCGCGACGGCAACTAAATATGAATGGATAATACTACGGCACAATTTAAATTATTTTGAGACACGCTACCTTTCTAACTTGTGGTTTAAAAGAATGAACAACAGAATCCATTGGCAAAAATAATAAAGGAGCTAGAAAAAATCAGATTTTCTTTTGGTTAAGTTTTGATATTTTTTATTGTTGACTTTTTATTTTTCAATTTAATAAAACCAGAGGTTCCCAGGGGTTATGAACGCAAAATGACTGATTTCGTATCAATATAAAGACACTAATGAATCGGATTTATAAACGATGACAGTGGGTGTCTGTGTTAACTAAAGTTTTAACGTGAATGTTAAAACTTATAGATATGACATTATTCGTTGATCCGAAATCATATTTTACAACATAAATAATTTTAAAAAAAGCTGTATAGGACCACCCTCATCCCAATCACAATTAAATTTTAAAACTGGGACAAATACGCATATACCTGGCTAATAACCACTTAAAGTTATCATTGTTACTAGTGTCATACCTTCAATTATATTTATTTATTTTTCTCACATATATTCTCTGTTACAACGATAAAAAACAATAGACGTAAAAGAATTTAGTAATTGAGTCTATTTGAATAAAGATATTTTGACTATAAAAAAGTCAAAGATCTAGTTTGAGATCTACCAAATATACAAAAGTAATTTCATAGAAATAGCTCGCTCCGTTTCAGAGGAGTTCGGTAAGAAACAACTTGACATACACAGAAACACACACACTAACATAAATATATACAAAAAACCACTAACATACAGAAAACTACATCTGTACAAAAAATTATCCGCATCAACCAGCAAAGAGTAACAATAACTAAATAATAACTTAATACAGTAACTAAATCCATAAAATTTCCTTTCCAAAATAGAATTCTCTCTTACTTAAGATATTCCGATATTGGCTGAGCTACAGTAGCGACGCAATGGGGGTTGGAAACAAAAGATTTATGCATTGAAGGGTTACGAGCGGATTGTTATTTAGAAACACCCCACTTTTGTCTTCGCGTACTTTTTTAATTGGATTACTTGTGTTACTGTGGAAGTTATAATGGTTGCGACTTGAGTATATACTTCAGTCGATTGACCAATCATAGCTGCGCTGGAAAATTAACACATCTAGAACCTTCTAGAAGTTACTGCAGTATTAACAACGAAATCAAAGTCAGTGTTGAAGTTTTAAAAACTCAAATACTACTTTAATAGGTCAAAGTATTTGAAGGTCTTCAAAAGAGCTACGTTTGAGTACTCTACAGTAAAATTAAAAGCAACAACATAAGACTAAAGACTGATGACCTTGACCTTGATGACCTTGACCTTGATTGACTTTGATTAGGGCAAAGAAAGAAAAAATTAAAGTTTTAATCGGAATAACAAATCACACTAAACTTAAAGAGTGGAGTGGACAAACCGTGGGACAAACATTTGCACACGCAATGGACAAAGAGTGATTCAGGGTTAAAACACTCACTGACTGACAAACTGTATATTGCAAGTAAACTTATTGAACCTCAATTTTATGACATCTATCCAGAAATTTATGAAAATGTTCACGATTGGCTGATGACCTTGACCTTGACCTTGAGTAGGGCTAAAAAGAAAAACAAATTTGGTTGATCTAGATAGTCCGTCTAGATTTCAAAAAAAAGAATAGAAGGAAAACTGTGAGACTTAATATCGAGTAACGCTGAATCATCTTGGATAAAGCTTTCTTCGAAGTTGGCGGGCTTAATGCCTAAAGAATTCTCTATCAGTCAACCAGAAAGGCATGTATCGTGATGAAAAGATAATACAAGATAAAAGTCTTAAATTAATCAAAGCATAGTCAGCGCGTCACATGTATTCCCTACATCATACATGGGTTCCTTCAAAAGAGGCATGGAAAAGCACTTTTTGAGCCTGCAAGGTGGAGGTGGCCGGGACAGTGTGTTCGTATATCGATTCCACCTACCATCGGGCGTTGTCAAGTCACTAAAGCATAATTATACTAAGCATTATAATAATATATAAATCTTTTTTATTAGGAGGAATCAGTTTAGTGACCTACCCTCTACTGATGGCGGACATGTGAAGGGCTCACCCAACACCTCATATATTGCCTTATCAATGCGGCACTGGAAATACCCACTAAAACTCCCTGGTCACTCATAGTGCTTCACGGGAAGTGGATTCTGCCGAAGCAATTCACCAGGTCGTCCCCAGCCTTAAGGTCGGGTTTTGTGCCAATGGAGATTGTCCAGAGAACTTGTGCAATCCTATACGTGGTGGTTTGTGCAATATGTGCATGGAAGCTACTCAATTGTTGAATTCAACAACGAATGAACGCTGCCGCGTCTAGTTCGTAGGAAGAACAACCGCCCTCCTTCTCGAACCCACTCATCCACGCCGGTGAGGAGCGGTCTGAAGATAGTCCTCCCGATCCCTTTCCGCTACCTCATTCTACAAGAGAACAATCTCGCAGAAAGAGGTGACAACCTCCCATACCCTCTCACTACCAACGTTACCATGGTTAGACCATACCATGGATGGCAGTGAGATATGACCACCGCCGCTTCGCCAGGTCAGTCAATAATACAATAATAGTGTGCTCGGCATTGGCGTCGTTAGTTTCAACGGGAGTGTAGCAATATACAACCTGTATATACAATTCCAAATCAATAAATGGTATTATATAGAATTTCTCAATACACCTAACGAGATCTTCATTCTGTTCGAACCCAGAGTAGTTTACACAAATACATAGTTTACAAATTATTGAATCATTAAGCACAAACTATAAAATCATTCTTCCAGTTACCATGTTACCATAGTTACCGAAGTAACCAAGCCTACATAACTCACAGCGGGTAACCCCCGTCGATGACAAGTTAATACCACGATTAAAGTTCGTAAATAACGCAAATTTATGAACCAATAAAATTTCTGTAAATGATGACAATTTGACAACAATATTGGAAAGTTTTAGTGTAACTTGTACGGTAATTTTTAATTTAAAAGTGTAAAATAACATTTGTGTCATTTTTACAATTTATGGATTAAAAACTGTCAAATAACTTTGTCATCGGTTCCGTTTAATATCACGAAATGGAAAAGGTCGCTAAAGTTTTGTCTGAAATTGATTTTAATACTTGCAATAAAGATGTTGAAGTATCAAAACCGGGCCTAATTGGAAACATGCAATCACTTATGCATTTTATATCAGCATATTATTATAAAGACAAACAGAAACCTCATAATACTTACATGCATTAATGGTATTTGCTACATTCTAATTAGATATACAATTTTCTGTTATTCTAATGAATCTTGCGAATTAATATCAGCTGTAGTTATCTTCGTAGCTGTTACTGATATAACGGCTTCTTATATCATATTTCGTATTGCTTGGTCAATTGTATTTTCATGCTAAAAATTGTCATCTTTATGAGCAAGGCCTTTTTATATACTATATTCATTTTATTATTTAATGATATAAGTACAGACCACATAATATATAATATAAAAAACATTTCTGATATGCACTTAAATATTATTTAAGTGCAAAACACTATTTATGAATTAACTGAACAACAAAAACTATTCTAAGATAAATTAATAATGTCCCATCTCAGACCCATCAGGCTCATTTTTGCTGTATAAGTACTCCGAGACCAAAGACTTCAATTTGGTTTTTGGCCAAAGTCAAATTGGTTTATATTGAATATAAGTTGATCATCCACCGATTTCTAGTGTCTCTGGTCAAAGTGGACTATATGCCTTTTTCTAAACCATTTTTTTGTTTTCTCTATTTAGGAGATCCTTGGTCAACCCGTTACAGTGTTTTGCAGCTGTTATGAAAGGGGGAGCGTTTCTTGACTTTTTCCCTACAAAAAAAAAATACTTTCACTCCAGCAGTTAGTATTTTTACGCCAAAGAATTGATTCGAGATGCACAAGTAATATAAATTGTCTGCTTTTCCCATTGCGCTGATCGTATATCTACGACGTAATAAAATCACAGAAATCAATGAAGATTACCACATTTTCAACTGTATTGCTTCGATAATTAAATTCATTGATGAGCAACATTAGCTGATGACCTTAAACTACATGATATTAAAATTCATAATATACAACTGGAAACGGCTAAAAAATTTGTTGAGGAAATGAACAGGTCTAATGTCAAAAATGCATGCTAACTATAGCTTTTCAGTTGCATCATTTAATATTAAGTCTTTTTCTTCTTTAATTTCTATGTTAACTTTCTCGGTATCTGTCTCATCATTTTTTCCATATTTTTTTACAAACATGAGGTATGTAACTCACCGCTTACTCCCGCTTACTCCGCTTACTCCCAAACAAAAACCTAACAACCAAACAAATGTTGCCATTATTAACAGCAAAATACACCATTAGCATAAGGACTGACGGTGCCACCAAACTTTGCTTAGAACAGGACCATATTTCACCGAGTCTGACTCTTAATAGCCGATAGGATTTCTGTCCTCAACTCTCGTATTCGGGAAGTCATTAGGGGTATAATTTTCGCTGTAATAAACACAAGACGATAAAGATCAAACCCCTTTTATTTAGGGGTTGCCTTGTATCGAAATGGGGGTGGAAATTCCTTATTGTGGATTATGTGGCTTTGGTGCTGATGGAATGTGTTTCTTGACTTTGGTAGCCTATGAGTTATTGTAACTGTTACCACAGTAAAATTCGTTTACGTAAAACCTTTAATTTTTCTTGCTTGCAGTTCAAAATGAATACTGTATAGAAAATCATTTGTCTATTAGTTAGAATGCTTGATAGTCAATAACTTAACTCAGATCACAAATAAACCTTCTTTAGTATAAAAAGGTGACTGTCAACCAAATACACAAACATTAGTTAATTTCTAAGAAATGCGCAAATGTTATGATTACAAATTGACATTAGCACATTTTTAATACTATGACAGTCAAATTGCTTTAACATTGACTAGCAACAAAGTACATCTCAAATTTAAAAAGCGTTTTTCGTATTCTGCCTAAGCAACTAGAAGAATATTTAGAACACATAAATCTCAAGGTCATTTTTTATTTAGGATATACAAACTCACTGCAAGGAGATAAAATTGTTGTAAACCTTGCAAATTATATTTAAAACCTAATGGAAATATTCTAGTAACTGTATTACGACTTCGAACTTATGAATGTTTCAGACATCAAAAATATACAACTTGCTACAGAAGCAACTCCGAGACAAAAAAAACACGTGTGCTTCCTAAAGAATATATTCATTCTATATGGTTAAAAAAATTAATGTCAATATCATGTTAGACAAACTGCAATCAAGCAAGCAATCAGTGCAACGGTCTGATGAAGATAATTACAAAACAAGGGACCCAACTACCAAGAACCTCTTTGACTATTTTAAATATATCGCTCATTAATACTTTCTCATCACCAACAAATGTCAAGATACAGAAGAATGTCATAAAGAGCATAACCAATCGAATGCTATCCAAGTTACTATAGAGACATAAAATTTTATGATTCTTCGAACCACTTGAAAAACGTTGATTCCTACCGAAAACCGAAAGGAACCTGTTTCGATTTCGATGGTAATCAGTGAGCAAAGCTGCACGTACGGTGTGATAGTAAATATAAGGTGACAGAAGGTCTGTTTGGATCAATGATTTGGTGTGGCGTCAACTCAAAATTAAACCGTACTGCAAATACGTCGAATGCTGTGAAAGCAGTGTGCAGTTTAGTTTTGATATTTTAATGGTTGAATAACAATAATACAATTGTATTATTCTTGCTTCCTTTTGGCTTTTAAATGGTATGCATTGTGCAGGGTATGCATATTTTAACCGCCTCTGTGGTGTAATGGCTGAGACCACCTACTTCTGATGAGGAGGTCCGGGGTTCAATTCCTGCTCGGTTTGATTGGTGGTTACCACCATTTTACCTTAGTCTGTCGCCATAAGTGAACAGCATTGTTGTGTTCCAACAGTTGGAGATAAAATAGCCAGTTAAAATGGTTAAAACTGAGCATAGCCACTGTGGTCAAAATTTAGCTTCACTAATTTCATAATGGATAACGTTTGTCTCAAAGTAATTTTTCTCGTTTTTTAAGAAGTTTTAAGCTACCCTTCTGTTAGTTGACATTTTATAGTTCCTAGAAGAAATAAGCTTTGAATATAAAGAGACATTAATTTATAGTGTTATCGAGCCTTTAATTGGTACGTATCACAATCGTGACTGAGTTACGGCAACGTTTAATGAGATCGGATCATGTTTTTGAATTTTTAAGTGTTTTTATGTAATTAATGTGGTAAACAAGAGAACGGACCGTTTCTTTGTACATTGTTACCCACACTAGGTAACTTGTTAAAATTTTAGTATAAATGTGAGGACAAATACATTAGCAAATCACTTTTGAATTAAGTAGGATTACCTTCCTTTTGATATGTTTATTTCCTCATACCTGAAAGTCATACCATCCTCAAGTTTATCTTTTATAGGCATGCGATAACCGGGTTATGTAATTTGCACTTTCAAATTCAAAATTAGCTCGGTCAATGATTTGTATTGGTAACCCCTCTCCTCGTCCTTGATGCGATATCTTTTTACCTTACAACATTACCTGCTATTACCTGTTCCTGTATATGATACGTAACATCAATAGTGTCACTAGATTTGTACAATTTGGAATCGTTCGGATTCTTCGATATCTTCGCAAATATATTCGCGCAAGGATAAGCCTTATTATAATGATTTATGGCTCAGGCGGTTGTATTCAGTTAGTCAATTAGCTAAGAATCGACTCATGATTTTTCAAGAGGACATTGCTGGAACACTTTTTCCAATCTTCTGGCGTCATCTGAACCTTTGATGTCCGATACTAAATAGTGGGATTCCCCATTGATTTCCAAAAGGAACAGATCATGCAGCCTGCGCCCATGGGCTCCACGCAACTTCTGTATATATTGTAGAAACTGTAAAATCATTCTACTATAAACAAATATGCCCCACTGATCACAGGCTTTCATGCATGGAAAAATAAAAAATAAGAGTTTGGATACCAACACAACAATATACGTGAGATAGTTCGAAATATTTCGAAACATTTTAAACTAACCCATTTAGATTCAACACTGCGTTTAACACCTACAATCAATGCACGCGGCACGCATCAAGTAAACAAAATATTTTATCATAAATTTTTATGACTATTGATATACTGATTACTGATACCGGAGCCTCTGAGACTAGTATAAGAACTTCCATTAAATACTTATCTATAAAGTTCGTTTAATTAGTATCATCGAGATCGGTTTTTTCGATACTATCGAATCTTACTCAGAATTCTGAATAGTGATTGTAAATTTGAATGATAATGACTCCATCGATTATGAGTCGTATGTGTGCTGGTAACCTGTTGGTGGGTAGATGGGTTAATTATTTGTAATATTGCACCTGATTAAAAATCCTTAACAACAATTCCATTTGTTGAGGTGTTGTCTCTTGGAGCATCGCTTGATGAATAGCCTGCCAGTGAACGTTTGTAGATTAAGGAGTATCTGGTTTTAATTGGAAATTTCTTAGGGAGAAATACTTATGGAGTTTCAGTCATAGCTCCACCACGCTCGTTGATAGGAGTAACCCTTAGCACCAAATGGTATCAACAGCTTAACCTGATTTTATGACACAATAGGGGCCTTCTACTACTAAGTTACCAATACAGCCTATAGTATCTGTAAGAACAAGTTTGTCATCGCTCTCGCCACGGTGACGCAAAAATGGCTTCGGCGCATTGAATTAAGTTTGAGTGGTATTAACATAAAATCTGCTATTAAAATTAAACGCAATTATAAACAGTGGCCCCTACTAAAGCCGTCTATTAACGGGATGCAATAAAACGTAACACATCGTGGAGCAAGCGATAATTGCGCCACGCTAGTAATTTAGTGCCGAAAGGGTTCATATAATTACTTTTAGGAATTCCAACCCGATAGACAATGGGTTTTTGGAATTAAAATGAAGCTGGAAGGGTATCAGTGAGTTATGGAGAGGCTCATGAGCGATCAAGACGATGACCTTTCGCTTAGAAAGTAGCTGAAATCCAGTAGTCTGAGACACATGTCTTAATGTAACGTAAGTAGTTAGCAAAAGAGGTAAGGTATATAAATACTTTACCATTAGAAATGTGTAAGAATTGTGAACTTACGACACTAGTTATTATACGAGGTACTTTGTAGAGTTGTATTCTTGCAGTGGGTAAGGTTGTGGTTCTTAACGTTGCAGTTTAATGTCCGTTTCATCAGACGTTCTGTCTGTTCGTTTCTCAATGATTTTATTTAAAAAAACAATCATATAGTTTTTTAAATTAATCATAACATTTTTAAAATTAAAATTATACAAAGTTTTAATATTTTTTTAATTTAAAGTGTCTGGTAGAGTATTATGATCTAAAATGTAAAAAATATGGTGCATTTATATGATTTCCTAAACTATGTTAAAAAATAAATGTCATGGAAAATACGCAACCTCCATTATGACTCTTATTACGCAATAATAAGACGTCATTTTGCAAAAGCTGTTCTCTAACCTCCAAAATAAATTTTACTGAGTTTTTTTACTTTTTTACCTATTTTACTTGCCTATTTTAACTTAACAATACGAGTGGAGTTTGCCAAATTATACCAGTATCCGAGGTCACCATTTCGGTCACCCATCCAGTCAATAAGCAGAACGAATGCTTGACTTCAATGTAACGTGACAGCCACTACGATACAAAGGTCCGTGAGTAATATAAACTAAAATAAATATCAAGTGTCAAACTCTAGGTTCCTCGTAGTAGCGGCGCGTGCGCATAAATCAGTGATATATAAGATTTTTGTACGAGGCGAGATTTAAAAAAAAATCAACGCCTCTTCTCGGTATTAAGATTGTGACTAGAGTACAGGTGGATACAAAATGTTATTTTTTTATTTTGGGTTTGTGTACTCTACAAATTTCAACTATACATTACAAGCAAAATAAAATTATAATATTGATAATGGATAATAAATTAATGTATTTATGTCGGTGTTGTTTCTATCATGGTAGCCTACACCAGATCCAGCAGTCAGGTGACTTAATTTACCAATGACTTTGAAATGCTCATATTTCCTCATTCTTGGAAACTGGGCTACTTTACAAGAGTTGTGAACCTATTGTACCACTCAAGTTGGGGTGGCTTCGAGTTTCCTTCTTTGTGTATGAACTTCTCTTACAGCTTGTCATCAGGTGGTGTTGACTTTTGGCTATGTAAATAAAAATAACCAACTGAAACTCAAAATAATAAGAATATATCATTGGCATTATGACATTAATTTTATTCTTAAATATATATTCTATATATTCTTCTATATTTCTTTATTCTTGTGCTTATGTGTAAATAAATGAAAAAAAAACTATTTCCAATTATGTTTTAATACAAACTTTTTTTATATTATTATAAACCTCTATAACCTTTATTGACCTCTCTACTTTGAAGCAGTTCGCTGTCTTTCGGACTGAAAAGAATTGTAGCCAGTGTGATGACGTAGATTAGGAGATTAACATTAGATTTCCGTTGTGATTTTTAACTATATGTGTATCTTATTAAATGGATTGCTTGGCTTTTAAAACGCAATCGAAAAAGTACTGGATACCTTTATCGTAAATAGCAGGATGTTGAAATTTTCATGTCAATTTTAGCACAAAACATTAAATATGACTGGAAAATGTTTAAAAAAAAAATTTGACTCAAAAATCATTTATTATTTTAAAATCACTTCTGTTACTGATTATTCCTTACATCGACACGTCCAGCTTTCGAGATGCCGACCGCCGATAGCACGGTACATGTGTATGGCCTTTATGGAGGCGCGAGTTATTGGTCAGCCAGCTTCACTATATTGACTTTTAATATTATACCTAAACAAGTTGTATATAAAATACAAATTCCAAGAACAGCGGCTGTGAGATCCTAGTTTAAAGTCTTAGAGCATTGTTGAAGGGGTACACCTGTGAACCCGACGTGTAAAAAAGAAAAGATTTCCAAAATGATTGCTGAACTTTCACAGGTCGTGAAACAGTCGGCGTTTACTAAACTAGAGGACCTGGGTTTGAATTCGGCTAAATTGTGACCATTGTATGGTAAGGTGTTAATAAACAAACATAAATTACTATTACCTCGTTATTACATATCATCATTAACTGTCCATACTGGTCCCGGGGCTACAGGAAGTAGAGTAACTTTAAAAGGGAAGGCAAAGGGAATTAAGCCCAGACGGCTGTCATAAGTAGGTATTGTTTTATTAAATATAGCTTTTGGATATTGGTGTAACAGATCCCAATACCTCGCTGGAGTTTCTGATTACAATCGGAACGTAACAATGATTTATGAAGAAATCAAATGAAAATAATATGTTAATGGTAATAATGATATGTTTAGCAAATTTTGTTGACCCATCCAAAAACCAACCATAGTGAAATTTGCTTTGTTTTTAGTCTTCGAAACCACAGCGTTCGAACCACTTGAAAAAACTTCTCTGTATATACTGTATATGATGTATATAATAAAGTAAACGCAAAATGATATGATAAAAAGTATATATCCTTAAAATGAATGAAAAATCTCGCCAAAGGTCACTGAAATGATGCTGGGTATTGCACATATTACATGACGCGAATATTTTTAGCAAGAAAACATACTGTTTTATATTAAATAATCATTTTTGCACAACATACGATATAAAATACAAATCTATTCTCATTCATATCTATCCATATTAATCCAAATTGTTTCAAATATCAATTAACAATAACAGCCGGGCTCCAAAACCGTGACTGCGCTACGTACCAAGCTGTAATCTTTGTGGACGCATTATTTAATATAATTTTTATTAAAGCGTGCTCAGAGGAGCGAAGCTATCTTGCAGCTAATCGTCTCCTATGATGATAGAAGGCTTCCGTAATTATTTCCAGCGACTCTTTGTGCTACAGCGATATAGGAAATCGCTAGAAATAGCACTATTTTATACTTTAACTGTTTATTGAATTAAAAATAGTAATAGGTCATTTACCAAAAAAGTTGCACAACTATAAAAGATAGACCCCAAACTATACTAACTACTAACTACGAGTTTCAGGTCTGTAGTACATGTATATACGTAACTTGTTTATTTAAGGATCCATACTAGTTTTACTAAATACATAATTAAATACTATTAAAGTTTCAATTTAAGGTCCATTTATAAGAAAATACACAACACGAACTCTTCTTAATAGGGTATCTATGAATACTGGTTTCGGTTTTGTATTTTCTTACAATCACACAAAATACGTGTGTAAAGCATCTTCTGGGCAGGCAATGGACCCCTCCTGCTTACCATCAGGCGATGTCGAGGCATTTTCTGTACTTTTTAAAGTAAATATTAACAATTGTATATATCACGTATAGCAAGTGGGTCTACCTCACATTAAATCTTCACTTTTTGTTGTTTCATATATATAACAGTAACTAAGAAAGGAACATATTGCTAATTGTCTGTATTTTTATATAAAACTAACATTGAGTACAATCACTTTCAGATCCAGGAATAATTCATACCCCCTGGAATATTCCATGGCTCCAGAGAAAAATTGTTTTAATTAAGCTCAGCAAATGCCTCGAAACCATCTGATGATAAGCAGAAGAGGAGTCCATATGTGAAGATTGGGCAGTTAGTCGCATGCTGCACTAACTCAAGCCACCTCCACCTTGCCAGCCAAAAATTGCTTCTTCACGCCTCTTTTAAAGGAACCCATGTTGTATGAAGGAGGGAGGTTGTAAAATTACTAATCTAGAAATTCCTCAACTGACCTATCCCACCACCTTCCGATGGCCTGACTTAACCATCTGGTAATGCAGGCCAAATCACGGGAGAATGCACTGCCACTGCTTGAACCTTCTTGACTCCCAACAAATTATCAATCATGACCTTTCGTTCTTTCGCCATGACTCTTCGGTCACTAGTTCTCTGATCTAGCACTACACGAGCTTCTGTTTTGCCACATCCAGTGTTTCGCGTCTCCGCCTCTATTTCATTACGGTAATCGCAATTTTTACGTAATAGCAGCTGCGCATGATAGTATCGCGGTGATTGCAAACTTTGTACCTATTCCTTGTCGGAAACTGACTATTGAACTAATCGAAGCTACGATTAGCAATTTAACTTTAACAAAAGTTTCAGTTTTGCTAACAAATTGCATGAACAGTATTTTGGCCTGTATAAAAAATTTAAGACGTAATATCTTAAGACTATCAGATCCATCTATTTGTAATATCGCAATGATTTGCTTTAGTCAATATATTCAGGAAGAATTTTCTTCCTTTCACATTCATCATCAGTCTATATTCGAACCACTGATGTGCTAGTGTGTATTGTGTAACAACCAAAATCTTTTATAAAAATCAAAGGGTTTGGTTGTTGCAAATCTTTCTTCATGATCTTGATTTCCAGAATAAGCCTGCTGATTGTGACACTATCGTCGCGGCTTCTCTTACACACGCCTGAAATCAGGTATGCGGTTAGACTGTTTCGCCAATCAACCGCACTATGAAATGTCTGTTGTACCGATAATTGGATTTATAGTGTCATTCTATTATATAGGATTTTGCGAAAGAAAAGCATGATTCACGTTTGCAAAATCAGCTTATTTTTCACAAGCTTAAAGGTTTAACGACATAAATCTGTGAGTGAAAAACACTTGACCTGAGATGTTAATCGAAAATTTAGGAATTGTTAAAGTCAAAATGGTCTTTATTTAAATAGACTCATTTATTAAGTTCTTCTAAATCGTCTAACAACTTAAAAATTAACATTCTTACTAATTAAAGACAGGATTTAGTAAGAAGCTGGTGATTCGTCAATGATTATAATATTATTTAGTATTAGATATTAGTGAGACATTATATGAGAGAGAGAGATACTTAGTTATTTAAATAGGTTTAATCTAGTTTACATTATGTAGCGACATACATAAAATATTGTTACAGTCCCTAAAAAATAAAAGAAAACAAAAGATTGACTTGTACTTTACAAATCCAATATTATCGAAAAGCTTCCGACTGCTCTCAATAGATGGCGCCATTAGAATGCGTACCGAATGAATACGCACACGTCACACGTCGCTAGCTCCAAGACAAGGGTAGATACTGATCTAACAGATAGATCGACGCGGCCAACCGAGTCCAACGAATTTTGATCTTTAATTAGCGTTTTATTAATAAACTTTGGGGTTTTATTTTGGACAGCATTTTTTATCAAATTTTTATAATATAAGGTAGGGCGAGGACTGTTGCCGTTGTATTTGGAAAGCTCTGGTTTAGATTACAAAGCATCTTTCGCCATGTTTGGCCCCTGGGTAGCTGAAGCTTAATCAAAATTTAATACCTCAAACTCATAAGTGTTTCAGAAGGCCCGTGGAGCTGTTAGTCCTGATTGTCAAAGAATCCGCTTTCACCCACCAGTGTGTAGGGTCCCTTATTGAGACATACTATATAATAGACATACCATATGCTTGGAGTTGAGGGGCTGGTTTCCCAGACTGTCACCAAAATCTATTAATTTCAACAATATATTCAAACCCTGAGTATTGTCCTAGGTTCTAGCATCAGGACAGCCGTACGCTTTCCCAAATTTGTTGTTGGTATGATAAAATAAAGGAAATACTTAATCGATACCGCATTAGCGAGAATTACACTGAACACGTTTCTAATCGTAAAGAGGTAAAAGTGTTGGCTATTGTTATTGATAATATTGTTTCCTATTTTAGTAAGAATATAAAAAACTAAATAAACGGACCTGGCACTCTATGAAATATAATTATGTGATGAATATCATAGTTATCTGTCATAATAATTTAAACAATAGTTATTGCATGTGTATTTTGATATTAAATAAAATACCTGAAATTTTCAGAATTAACCTTAAATAGATTGACATGCGCTTTACAGAGCTAAAAGAAAAAACGCTTTCTTTACGATTCAGGGGATTTTTAATAATCTATAGCAGTTAAGTAATATGGTTAATGAATTTTTGTTTATTATGATTTAACAGTCAAAACTGTGGTCGTACGTCTACGAAAGTCTACGTCTGTGGTAAGTCTACTATAACAGGGAATTCCCCAGAAACGAATTACTGAATTTATGGTACAAAATATGTATATAATAATAATGTCTTTATCATGACACAAAATAATAAATAGAATAAGTACATTTGATTAATAAATTTTGACATATTCAGAAATTGTTTGTTTGAGACAATCTAGAGTTCCTATTGTTATCAAATAAGACATAAATTGTTTATTAACCAAGAAAGAAACATTCAGCTACTCACATTGAGACAATAAACAGCCATATTTTTTAAAAACAAACCCTTTGAATGCCTGTTTCAAATAACACCTTAATCATTGCAAAACTCGCTGGCATCGAACAAAAATTACAGTTAAAACGTGACTGGGACAATGGTGGTCGTGTCAAAGATTTCTTAACTTCTACGATTGTGTTGTGACAATAGAGGTTTACGTCACCTTACGGATTTTGTGCTTAGTGACACAATTTAATGGCAAATAGTAATTACAGAACGCATGAAGCTGCCGCTGGATTCCGTCTTTCTAAGCCGATTTTACACGCCTCACACTCGCTAGGACATCGCCGAATAATTGGAGATCTTTTCGTCTATTTACTTTGACAGTTTTATTGAAAAACACTGTCTAAATTAGCTGTTTATTGTGGCGTTACACACATATATATATATATATATATATATATATATATATATATATATATATATATATATATATATATATGTGTGTGTGTGTGTAAATACTACAGGCGTTATTTTAAATAGCAGGATTAGACTCCAACAAAAATAAACTCCTAGAAAAGAGTTTAATGATTTAAGTATAAGGTACATCACCATAGATAGCATTGAGTCCTTTAGCCATAGCAATCAGCGATCCCAAAATTCTTCAAAAAGACTTCTAACGCTTACTATGGGTCAATTATTAATTCCACTCGAGCTAAAACTGGTTCAACAAAAACAAACCCTAGTGTCTTATCAATAAAACTTAACAATGCCTATTTATTAAAGGCTTAACAAGATCTGACTGTGCCAGAATATTTAGAACCATATCCCTTTGTGATAAAGTAGTGTTATTCTAAAAAGTCTTTGTCCAAGTATAATGGTTGGTGGAATTATGTCAAACGTCAAATTAGATGTCTGCCTTCCTGTCGTTTGCATTTTGTGTTACAATAGAAACGCTGTTTAATGTGTACTGGCCGTGTGTTACACCGTAGCGTAATTGGATTTAAACTAGCAATAACTGCATTACAAACTCAACCTTTATCAGTCCATAGATATATTTGTAATTCATAGACTTATATAAATCTAAAGTTTAAGACTTTTCATCAAAATTATTATACGAAATATATAATTTACCATGTACATTCTTTATTTTTTTAATAGTTCCCGTTGTTAGTAACCATGACAATATAAAGTACTAAATACTAAATTCTTCTTAAATATTTCACTGTACTAATATGCAACGTAAAGATATTATTCGTCTGTGTTGCCATTACTTGAGAAGCCTTTCTTTCAACTCAACAAGCCTTCTAGCACAGATGACTTTATACATTTCCATATTCGTAAAAAGTTACTGTCGTGTTTGTGTCGAGATATCAATGTTTATAAAAATGGTCACCAGTTGGTTTTCGCGCAGTTCATTTCATCATCATCCCAAATGATTGCTGGTATTTAACTGCTTCTGATGAGACTCTAGTGTGAGTCTACATATGTGTATATAACAATTATGTTTCAAAATATAATTTAGTACAGCTTTAGTTACATAAAAGAGCTTAGTAAAAAAGTCTATTTAAATAAAGTTATTTTTGACTTTTTGACTTATATTTATTAAATATCCAAGCGTTCTTTGTGAACTGTGTGAGCGTCAGCCATTCTTATTCTAAGATTTTTATATGACAAAAGAGCTTTATTGAATTTTCTATTGAGAAAAAACCTGACACGTAATTGCTCCCGCTACGTTCCGTTATCCCGAATTGACAGACATTGTAATTGCAGGCCCGATGAAATTACCCCAAATGTCAAAATTAACGCCAATACTGTTGTGGTTTTAAAATTGTTTAATTTTAAAACTTTTGCGGTCTTTATTATCCATTGAGTGGTAATAAATTCAATGTGTATTGATAAGTTCTTAAGAGTTCTTTAGCAGGCAAGTGGTGGAATTAAGACTTATTGTTTAATTTGACAGCGTGGCGGTTAGAGCTTTTTAAATAAAGCACTTGACACCACTTGAAAGAAAGCAGTAGGAAGAGTCTATGTGCTTGTATAGCTAGTGCAACATGTGATGTACTACTCTAGACACCTCTTTGAAAGCACCCATGTAGGAAGGAATTGATTCCTTCTAACAAGGTTCTTTGTATTTTTGACTAAAACTTGTCTACAACATAAACATAATTTATTTGATTGTTAACAATACTTTTTTGTTGCAAAATGCTGCGTTTTTTTGATAATATTACTCATTTCCTCTTACTTTCTCGAGCTATACGCATTAAAATACTTGTAATAGATTACTAAGATAGTAAATTGGTTACCAGCTAAGCATATTTTTTATACGATATCTTTTAACTAAATAAACGATAATTTTATAAATTACGTCATTTATTTCTGTGATATATTGTGTTGAAGCTGGCTACGCAGTATTAAACCTTGAAGCTACAGAATAGAGTTCTTAATTTAGTTTTAAGTTGAGTTTTTAAGCACCGTTAGATATTTGAATTGTATTTACGAAGCCACCTCTTAAGCTCCATTTGAAAATCAAAAGAAACGCCCACAATTTAAAGTTGAAAGTTCCTAAATCTTTCCGTCAATGATTAGGTATTTTACAAACCTGCAATTACTACGTCCTCAATTATGGCCGGTACTTCAGTACGTTACAAACAATATGTACAATGACACATCAACTGTTCGACCTTGGACAGCCCTTAAGCAGACTTAATAGAGGCGACTTTCGTAGTGCAACTTTACGCTTGACATGCTGACTGTACGCATCGTACTTTGTCAATCTGTTCGACAATTATCGAAGACCACCGTACCGTATCTAACCACTGCCTGAGTATTGAATTTGAGAACTTAGAATAAAGACAATAATTGGCGCAGACGTGGTATTCCTCTGTTTTTATCACCAAATAACGATATGGCCTTGATTTTATTTTGAACGAAAATTATTAATATTAGTTTTGTTATATTTTTTCATTATAATTCTGCTAGTAAAGAAATGAATGTTGGTGATCTAATGAGAAGTTTTAAAATGATTCGAAGGCCTTTTTGTCTCATTGTAACGTATCATAATTTCAGTAGTATGTAAATTTTTTACTAAGATATGAATTGAAATGAATATCTTTATTTTCATTTAAATAAAGTGAAAAATGAAATGAATATAAATACGAGGGAAGAGACGCAAATCATTTGTAGCAAATAAATTACTAAGTTTTTTTTTTACTTTCTACTTGACAATATCTGGTTAGATTTATATTTCCTATTTCCAACCTATCAACTAAGAATTCTAATAATAAGGATGTTTTTGGAAAAAAGAAAGAAATAAGCTATAAAGCTACTACGGTATTTACCAGTAGCTTCAGAACAAGTAGTTAGTCTTTTACCACTTTATTAATAAACGTTTCGTTTTCGTTAGTTAATTAAATTTAGATCTATCTAAATCTAGAGCATAAGATTATATTATGTAACTTGACATCTATCGCGATAGGTTTCGTCTTTCAAATAATTACTGCGTACTTATGCGAAACGTAATAATGATAAACATTTAAGTGGTAATGAAAATGTAGCGTACTCAAAATGAAAGCGATAGCAATTGATTCAGAATTAGAATTTTCTAAATGAATTTCTAACGCTTTCATTTTGAGTTGGAATGCTTGAATTTTTTTATAATTTTATATAAAGCATAATTTTATATAAAGTGGTGTTGACACCACATGATGATAAGCAGTAGAGGAGCCCATATGTGAAGATACTTAGTGAAGCATGCGACATACTACCCTAGCCACCCTCACCTTGTAGGCCCAAAAAGTGCTTTTTCACGCCTCTTTTAAAGGAACAAAACTTTTCACCGCGGTTTGTAAATAGGCAGTTAAAGTTTACGGTAAGCAATCATTCTGCGTCATATAATATTCTTTGCTGCTCGATGTAATGTGGTTTCGGTTCACAGATTCATATTCATTGTGCTGCCATTGTATTGAGCTGATGACGGGGTTGGTGACGATTTGATTGATGGCGATCTTTGATTTTATTTTTACATTTCTATGCTTAAATGTGAGCTTTAGTTTAGAAAACAAAATACGACTAATGATAATTTAAATGAGCGATTTGAAGCTTGTTTCTTAAAAGTTAAAATATTTCTACAACTCCGTTGGTTTGAGTGACATAAGAGCTATTAAAGAGTGTTATTTCTTCCACCACTACTTCGAATTTCATCAAATAATCTGCGTTTATTGGACAGTACTAACGTTCTTGTAAACCACCGACAAATATATACAAGGACCACCTGATAGAACCTTCATAGCATAATGTGTCAGCATTCTATGTGCAACAAAAGAATATAAGAAAAAACAAAATAACAATTTTATAATATTAGTCACAGTCACCTCATATTAAGCCCAAAGTAAACATCATTGAGATATTTATAGTTAATGAATAACGAAGAAATATTGATATTTAAACATCAGAATTTTACTAAATAAATATACAAACATCCACGGTAAATTGAACCCGAGACCTCTGGCTCTTCTTTACATTTATGCCATCTCATTTGAGGTCATTTGTTCTTTTGGGTTAGAACTAAGGACCTGGACAAACTAACAAACTGTAGCAAGGCATTTTGTAATGCTTCTTAGCAAGAAATGGTTTTCCATAAGAAAAGTTGTCCGAATCGCGCTCGTTAAAATTCCTAATCGTTAAGATCCAAATTCGCGAGGACAGAGGTTGGGGATAGTTTCTAAATACAGATCCTGTAATGTTAAAATGGTTTCTCGAGCAATGTGAAGTCTTGCCTCCCCTTATACTGATTATATGTTTGTAATTAAATATGTAAGTATATTAAAGTACATATATAATTATACATATATATTGTGCTGTCCAGAGACTTCAGTGAAATCTGAAAACAACCCATAAAGGTAACAAAAAAACATTATACCGTTTAGTGTTCCCTGACAATTGACATTGGCAGTTATCTTGCCTCATCATGGAGCAAATGATAAAGGTTTAATAAATTAATGTTTTCTAAGTGATATTCATCAGCCAAGACCTTACATATTCTTCAACAATACCTCCCAATTCTCCAAGATATACACTATTCCTGGTTTCTCAGTCAATTCTGTTTACCAATTAGTTATCTTATTAAGCAACCGGAGTCGCGTCTCGAGGTAGCGCTAATTCTATAATTTAGACTCGAATCAACATTATCCTATGACGTTGCGGTAGCAGCGTGGGAAATGCGCCTGCGCATACGCTGGTTGTCTGGTCAATTATTTAAGCAATCGCATATTTAAATACAAATTTTCACATCGACATTTATTAGCTAGTTAAATAAACATAGAGATTAACAATAATATTGTTAATTGATAACAAAAACATCATTAATATTGTGATTGTGTCTAAATTTGTTAATATTTTTCGGGTTAGTTACTAATGATAAAAAGTTATTTTTAATTTATTTCGTAATTAATATAACCCTGTAACTGTATGATTACAGATTTTAGCTAGAAAAAATTATTAAAAATATCTGTGACAGTTGAGTTTTCTTGATCGCTAAAAAAGTTGTCAAACAGTCAGTATCTCTTGGAAAGTAAACGTTCTAAATTTCCAAATATTGCATTATAAGTGTGGTAAATTTTGTGTACCTAAAGAATAATGAATATTTTATAAACAAAATGATTTTATACGATTTAAGGTACAACAAACAAGATCTTAATCGTAGCAGCCTTCAGCTGGAGAATAGATGTAAATTTATAGCTCTTTTTTATGTAAAAGAAGGCTAACATGCTAATTTTATAATCATAAATAGCAAACATTACCTCGTAGACTAGAACCATTATAGAGGTCAACTTGGCAAAGTGATTCGTGATCTTGAAAACTACACTGTATGTATATGCCTTAAAGTACATTTCCCCATTCGACTAATGAACAAACAGAACAAGTGCACTGCTTGTAACGAAAGTATTTTGTTCTCCAATAAAGCCTCCAACAACTTTCTTAAAGGGTTAGTGAAGTTTTATTTCACCTTCAAAATCGAAACAGGTATGCATTTAACTATTGAAGTGACCATCACATAGAACATTACGACATAAGAAGATAACCCTAATGTAAATTGGCATCGTTTAAACGGAACTAACAATTTTATGCCGTTTAACTGGCACTACATGATTCATACTCCAAGCTCCTCAGTAGAGTTTCAAATTTACTCTTATTATCGAGATGTAAAGACCTAGAATCCTTTAACCAGATGCAATTAAAAGGAACTCTAACAAAATTTTAATGGCACATAAAAATAACCGCAAACTTTTTAAAATATAAAATTAATTACACTTCTTTGTTTACTTAAAACCAATCGTTGGTAATTGTAGCTGACTTATAAATATGAAAGACAAAAAGTATTAATTCAGGGTTCTATTTCGTTATATTCGTATTCATTCGTATCACGTCCGATCTTGGGAATATAGTATCTAGGACATTTTCTATTCCATAATGATAAACACTCATTGATAATGGAAATTTACTGACTAATCAAACTGGAATTATAAATACTGATCATAATGACTCTATGGTATACGTACGCAAAGCTATTAGAGGATTCATAAAGATATATACAATCAGAATAGAATACAACGTCCTATTTACAACTGCTGCTCAAATATTAAATTCTATGATATCCCTATAAAATGAATGTTAATTAACTGCTATTTAAAATATATATTATGGAAACAGTTTGGTCACATAATAATTAACATACTATCTCCTACACCATCGTCCACGGATGAAATCAAAGAAACTTTACAAGAACCATATCTAATTACTCTATTAGCAGAAAAACTGTAATAACGTTTACAAATGATTATTTAACAAGCCGCTATTTTCTACCGAAACCTTAAAATTATTAAATGTTACTAACGATATAATCGCACGCTGTGAGAAACTAGTTGAAGAAGTTGATTTTGATGATTCTTAACCAGTACTAATGTTGACATTTCATATCACTGATAATGATTTTAACAACAACACCTTTTGGTGTTAAAATGATGTAGCACTCGAATTCGATTCTTAAATCGTGGATACTAAAGAAGAGTATTAGGGTAAACTTAATTTTGGTAATGATAAAAATAAAGTGGTTATGAAGTGATAATTTTATACGAAACATTATGAGATTGTGCTCAGAGATAAGACATTCAGAGAAGAGGTGACGGTGTTGGTGACTCAGAGGCAATATTATACTTCGCTTATTTGAGAATTAAAAACTTCGTTGGTATTTTTTTAATTAAAAATATTTATTATGCATATTAAAAACTCATTGAAAATAACAGATGTACACCTAACACTTGTAAGATGAATGCAATTATAAACAAAAATGATCAATAACATTTCAAAAACATTTCCATGGATATAAAATAAAATTTCTCATAATTTTTTAATGATTTCTAGTCTGAAATTGCTGGAGAAACGTTGTCTACTAAACAAGACGATCCAGAAATTGGCATGGTTATCTACAAAAAGGGAGTAATTAACTAAAATATACCAATGAAACCAGATCAAAAAATATTTAACTGTGTTTAAGCTAAAATGCCGGTATCATCATAAGCGCTAAATAATCTAATGCTTTCAATTTTATAATGTGCACTTTACAATGCTGAGATCTACTAAGGCTTCTGTTCAATATGTCCCAATTGTTAAGTAATAGTTCCAATAAAACCTTATTTTTAAGCGCCTGACATCTGAAATCTGTTTACTATTTAACCATCTGAAATACTAAGGAAAAAATTCTAAGCTTAAGCATGTGGTGTTTACAGATGTAAGGTATTCAAATGAATATTGATATAAGATGGTGTATAGAGAAACAATCACTAAGGACGAAGTAAACTTTGATATACGTTTACATATAAGAGTTAATATTAACAATTTAGCTATTACCATCCAATATAATCGTTTCATGATAATAAACAGAAAGAATATAAAATACCAACGTAACGACACAAAACCATTCTGTTCTATCCAAACAAACATAAATTTATTTCCTTCTATCATAAATGTAAGCTTTATAAAGAAGCATTAAAAACTATTTTCACTAAAAACAATTTAGATGGATGCAAAACTAAACTTTGTTGTCACCTAAATTACAAACTTACGCAAGCATGCTGATTTCATAAAACTTCAAACTTGAGTCTATTGCCGATGACATAGAAGTTAAATTAATCAAGTAACGGATTCGAAAGTGAATAAAACACTTGGCATTGCTGTCACAAAGCAGTATGCAAATTCTGAGGGAAGTTCGCATGGCTACAACTCAATTGTTTTGGTGATAATGAATGCCGATAAATGGGCTGGACGTTGGAAAACGGCTTTACAAACATTACTATGTCAATAATTAGTCTATTAAAATAACGTAGATCACGCATAACGTATACAAATCCCAATAACTCTTTTTCAACTAAAATTATTTAGTGTAAGTGTTCCTCGTCATCTTTACGTGCAAACGCTTCTCTTCTGCTAATAATAGCACCCAGGTCTAATATTACTGATGCATCGCCTACTTTTCTATTAAAGCCTCGTCTAGGAGTTCTCGAAGTCTATATACTCGTCTCAAACAGGTCTCTAGTGAAAGATATATCCCTGCTAAAAAAGGCAACTTCATAGATTTTATATAAATATTATTCCATGTGTGACTCAAGGACAAAGAGTCAAGGACAAAACACGAGTAACTTGAGTGTGAATCTCGGCACAAATCCTTGACATCGTCCTCATCATTGACCAATAATTCTGACAAGTGCTGTGTGTTGTTACTGCATTCAACGGACCGGCAAGCTCACACGAAAACTGATTCGAAGACGCCATATTTGATTGGTGTATTGCTATTAGATTCTCTTTATTGAGGTTATATGTTTTTATTCACGGTCCAACCCTGATAGAAAGTAATGTATAAATCAGTACTGAGTACAGACAGTTTTGTCTTTTTGATATTTGAATACTTCAAACATTTGGTATAAATATAGCCGAGCTTAGAGTACAAGGAAAATATATAACAGAACACCAGAAGAGCGGTTTCAAAAGGTTATGTAAGTTTATTTTGAAAACAACAAAGCATTACAATTATTCATTGATGATAATCTGATAAAACTTAATATAAATATAGATAAATTGTTTGATAATTTAACAATAAATGGACAGTAAGAACTTAATAGGGAACAGAGAAACTTACACTCTATAACTAATTACATAACTTGTACGCATCAGGAGAGGAGAGAACTGGCGTACACAGGCTAACTACTTGCCTAGTTCAGGCTTTAGTCTCTCACTATCTTATGCACCTATGTTACATGCATCTGATGACAATATCAATTACATTGTCATCAGATGCACTCAATATGTTAAGAGAATAAAATAAACGATATATAATTCAGACAAACTTTGACTTCCAAATTGTTATTCAAAGAAGAAAGGACATTAATATCAGCTAAGAGTTCCAGTATGACCTTCAGGTAGGAATCAAAGTTTTCCCTTATGATTTAATCAGCTGTAAGCTTTTTATATATATTTATTAAAACTTTTAAAGATAATTGGCAATGAATGCATCACTGCCTCATCCTCTTTCAAATTGATTACATCTTTTACTCACTATTTGTTACTAAAACCCATCTTGTTTTAAATCATGTATCCCTTCACCGACGAGTACGCCTCATTGACGTGCGTTTCGAAGTTATTTTAAATATTTTTAGCCTCATTCAGTTCGGATTCGATTCGGGCCCTCACACGATTCGACATAGTGTCTAAGGGGCGTTCCACTCCGCTGCCCTCTGGGCCAGCGGCGTGATGATATAATAGCTAAGCCACAGTTGAAATCATGTCAGTATTGGTTTAATTGTTTTCAAGTATTACTTGATTTTGATCAAGTGAGTAGCTAGCGAGTCAAAGTCATAATATATTTATTTAAATAGACTCTGTTACTAAGTTCTTTGGCTTTAGCTTTGATGATTGGTCCTTGGAGTCAATATAAATTTATTATCTCAAGCTCCGTACTTCAAACGACACGTCAAGCCGTTGCTTGGTCGCGGTAGTTAAAAATCTCTTTCACTCATCAACTCCCATTAGACCAGCGAGTTAAATGTATTTTTTTTAAATTTATTTATTGGCTTTAATAAAATAAACTAAGAAAATCTCAAAATTAGGATCAGTACCTACTTTTAAGCTCTATTAGCCTGTGTTAGGAATCACTGCTCTTCCTTAAAATAAGATAATTACAGCTTAGGTAATTAAAACTACGTGTGTAAATGTGTTTAAATAAGTAAGCATTACTGTGTGTGTGTGTGTGTTTGTGTGCGTGTATCAAAACAATTACCTACTTAAAAGTGCCTCAATTTCATCATACGTTTTAGGTTCCAACCATACTATTAAAAGTTTCTTGCATACATAATCCTGTTTGTCATATACATAAATATCTTTGTTAAGCGTATTATATAAATAAATATAGCGACTGTTATAATGCGCGACTGCAAATGCAGTATTATTTATAGGAGCATGTATTACATTATCTTTCCTCCTTCTCTTCATAGTCTCAAGGTCGTACTGTAGACATTTTTTTTTAAATTACCTGAGCTATATACAGCTTCCTGGCTTAGAAATTAAACCTTGCTAAGCTAGTGCCAGCGCTAAAGACAAAAAGTAACAGTGATGTTTTTAAGAAGAACAAGATAAATTAACTTTTCATCACCATGCAATTATGATCAAGGCAAGAGATTATGATCTTCATCTAGATCAACATTAGCTAAAGTTGATATTTTATAACAACTGCAACCTGAACCTGGAAGTCGTTCATCGAGACCTTACAGCAGTCTTCGATAAGGAAAACTATTCTATGCGTAAATTTTGGTCCTTATCAATTTTTCAAATATTTGGTACAAAGTAATTAACATCACCAAACTAAAAAATATTGTTTTACTGATCTCAACATCACTATGTATCATGGCGGCGCCAATGAAATACACTGTTTCCTTCCTCTGAAGATGGCATCGAGGATACGTCGATATTAATAGCCTCTCCTAATGGCGAACCGATGTTTTTTTTAAATCTATTGCGAAACTCGAATACTTTATGCGTTTCCGCCAACATGCGTTAAATGTTACTAAACTTGGTTCATCATCAAAAGTCTATATACTTCGCAATCCTGAGCACTGGCCATCCTACATAAGAGAATTGCGTGAAGAGTTTGAACCGTAACGCGAGAGGATGACGATTGTTTGAAACATTTTTCATTCAATCAGCTTTGCATAAAGAAAGGTACCATTTTGCTATTTTTTTTCTCGTTCTGTTGATAAGACAGTTTACCAACAGATGGCTCGAAATCGACGTTTGATGTGTTCTATGGTTCCAATAACTTTATAGTGCTATCGAAAGCATGGAAGAAGGAAGGAATACTCAGATATCTTTCTTATTCAAATTTCCAAGCGATTGAAAATATTGACTGATCTTGAAAAGTTGGCTGGTAATTGTACATTTGTTAGTGTAACTTTTTAAGATTTGACAAAAATCATTAGAAATTTGTATTTTTAATAAATGCCATGAATCTTGAATTGAACTAACCTACAAAATGGACACCTTTAAAATATCCCTTCGGTTGGTTGAGCACGTAAATGGCGGGAATCAATCAATCCCTCACCTTTCGAGGCTAATGGGCCGAGACGCGGTTTAACATCATTGTTAGAAACGGTTCGGTCGACCGCGGAAGCTCTTTGTAACTCATTACAGCCTGGTACATTTTTTGGATAATGTGACACGTTTGTTTTTGTTATTTTAATATGAATATATGTTTATTATAATGTTTTTGGCTCTACGTTTTAACTTCATTAATTTGTTTAGGAGGCAATATTTTATGATTGCAGATTTCATTCTTTTTGTAAAAAAAACTTCTATTTTTTTAAAGATATTTTTTATTTTTTTTAGAATTTATTTTTTTTAAAAGAAGAATGGAATCTGCAACCATAAACTATTTCATAAAATTCAAACAAAAAGGTTAATTTTTTTTTAAAATGCACGTTATAATTATTTATTAATACGCCAATTATATGTATATGTTGGGGCATCCACCGTTTATTTTTGACTGATTGACTGATGCTGTTGTCCGCAGATTGCCTTTACAGTGTTACCGGAGTTTTAAGGAGACGAGAACCTTGGAAAGTCCTCAAGCTTATCGACAGTCCCCAGGGCACTTGAGCCATCAAGGAGCGACAAACCTGAGAGCGCCTCTAAAGGCTCCGAAAAAGGGAACCCCAGAAAGTTAAAACAATACTTGTGTATGGATTGACTCACTTCTTCTTCTCCTTCTTACTTAAAAGAATTGACAATGAAATAAAATAAACTTTGTTAGGGACACTCATACAAGTATTATATAAAAGAAATATATTTATAGATGTAATGAGTGTGACTACGTCATAGCACTACATACACAAATTGATATTGGGTTGGTCAGTGAGAAGTTCCACAATGTGCTTCGTAAAGTGAATCCTGAATCACGCTTACAAAGCTTACAAGTCGGACTGCGCTCCCCGAGCAATCATCAGCTCGGCGGAATCTTCCCTTTTCGCTCACGAGGCAATGGATCTTACTACATCCCAGCATTGGTGTCCCCAACGTGATATGAACACACAACCTTCTGTTATCTCACTGTGTACAAAATATACCTGTTAGTATTCGTGTGATAAATATAATATTAATAGAAACTCATTTTCCGTACATCTTAATTAAGATTTTTTATTTTTTGTTAACATAAATATTATTGATGAACACCTGCTTTGATTTCAATCAAATATTTAATGAGCCGAGACCTCACATTGGATAGTTTAACAGCATTGTTGAAGTGACCAGTCAAATAGAACGGAAACAGTTTTATGACAATGACTTTGACACATACTTTAAATAACATTAGACAGTTTTAAATCATTATAATGGTAGACGTTGAAGGCGAAAATCAAATAACCCATTATTTACTCGTGTTATTTTGAAGTTATCGGTCAAAGCAACGATTTTGAATAAAAATGGTTGAAATAATACATTTTAATTGAAATAAAAACTAAAAACAACTGAAATTGAAATTCAACTTATTTTTGTTCGTTGCTCGTCATTAATTTTAAAAAGTAATTGTACCTTAAAATAAAAAGTTCTCCCTAGGTACTGCTTAGTTTTGATTTCTGCGTATTATTTGAGAAAATAATCATACAAGCCTCGGCCACAAATAGGCATTTATGGATGGACTTACATATGTGTGCCTTGGCTACTCCTCGGCCCGCAATATTACGTTCGTCCATCAATGCATCTGTTCCTGGCCGCTCTAGTAATGAACTATTTTCACCCTTGCCGTGTAGATAATATATGCCACATGGTTTTCTCTTCTGCAACGAACAGATCCCTAAAAAACAATCGCAGTACATTTAAAGCAATTAAACATTGGGATTCGGATCGTGACAGACAAAGGAACAAAATTACCAACTATTAAGTCCGTTATTAGGAGAACCAACCGAGTATGTCAGCAATGGAGACAGATCATAAGCAGAGATAACGCCGCCGTTGTTGATGTATAGATCTCTGATAATGATGCGCACGGTGTATGTGGCGGAGCAGGACAAAAATGGGGAAATTGGCGGAAGTTCTAATAGGGTATTTGATGAAATGCTGCAATGAACAGTTTCTTGATATATCGGTACGTTGATAAGTTTCCAAATCAATATCTATGAAGCGTATTTTGGTAACAATAAAAAAAACACTACAGATTTTACTCTGAGCAAGTGACGTCACAGGCTTGAAGCTCCTTATGAAATGTATAGATTACAAAATGTACAATGTAATTGTATTTTATACGTTAACATTAAATGTTTCACTACACTACACAGGTCACATATGTAAATCTTTATAATATTAATATTAATAGGTCTTTTTTTATTTCTGATTCTAAGATATCGATTTTGCATTCCATACTTACATAATATGTTGATCTTAAGACTATTATTGACACTATGGACCCTGTCGGTCACAGCAAATCATAAAGACTTCATATTAAGTATGTCTGTCTTCCTTTCACTTTTGTTAAAATCAGAATCTCGCCGTGATCCATGATCATAATCTGCACTTTTCAATTTTAGGACTAATTTGTTTAAAACTTTTCACACAATATTGATTAACCTTCTAAGACCAAAGTTAAAAGTGTGACTTGTTTGTTGGTTATAAACACTTGAAAAGCTTTAGAAAAAAATATGTAACACGTAATACGTGCCATTTAAATTTAAAGGTTGGTATCCCTGGATCAACCGAGTATACTCTTAAGGTTCATTTTTAGATGAGACTACCTAGGACGAGTGTACTCAGTCAAATAGAAGAGTAATTTTGAAAATCAGTTCATAATTGACAGAAAAAATCGCTGAACATACACATACAAAATTTAATTAGATATACTGTGAAACATAGAAAAAATATTATAATAGAAAGATTACAAATTTTGGAGTATCAGATTTGAAAAAGTCCAAAGTAAGGTAAAGCTTATGATTTATCGTAAATATTTACAATATAAATATCCTTTACATTGTATTCCCAATTCAACTGTCTGCCTGCGACATGCACGACCAAGACAATAATTGGGTTATTAAGATATATTAAATCGGGTGACTGTAATAACAGAAATATTTTAGTTTTACTATCTTGACTCGATATGGTCTAGTGTATCAGGGATCGTTCTTTGTACAATAACATGTCACTACAGAGTCACTAACGAAACTTCTTTTGGTTAAACTTTAAAGTTTAAAGTCAAAGTTTAAAGTAGTTTAAAAGTAGCCAGTGTACAAGGAACGGCATTAACATTTCTTGTGTTCAGAATATTAAGTTATTTTCTATTCTATTTTAGACACCCAAGTAAAAATAACCGCCAGGGGGTGTTAACAAAATGCGTTTTGATACTTGCTATCAAAAAACAGCCAATGTATAGAATTTGACATATGCTTTTGTTCAGCTTTCAAAGTCAAATGTCAAATATTTTTCATGTAGCGATTGGCGAATGCAGCCGAATAACACATTAAGTTTGTCAGTAGTTATAGGCTTAACAGATATTTTTATTGAAAAATCAAGGAAATGACATTCCACCTGATGGTAATCAGAAGTGGAGTCCAAATAAAAAGGTCACTGTTGCAAGTGAAACTACACTGCACTAGCCATCTTGATCTAGCCGACCTGCTAGATGCTTCTTCGCGCCTCTTTTGAAGTACCCAGGATTATAGGAAGGAGGGTAAACGTGTGTTGGCAAAGAATTCCATTTCTTAATTGTGCGATAAAAAATGAGTTACTATATTCGTTATAGTGAGTTATGGTAATTCACCCAAAATCCTAATGTTAGGCTTATAGTGGACATCTCCAATACACGTATTTATTACTTTCTGAAGCGTCTCAACAAAATTTGTGTATGATTTTGGGAAATAAAATTTATTATAATTATAATAACTGAAGCGCTGTTTGTCTTAAGCCTAAGCATGCGCTTTACCAAGCTTCATAAGCTAGTAATTACTAGAGACATAAACATGTCTAAATTTCCAATATAGATAAGATAACTACAATTAAACAGTTAACATAACAAATAATTGCCGGTGGTACTGACGTTAACGGAGTGGAAAGAGGATGCGTTGATCTTGATATTACTGGCTATCAGACCCTACCATTTGTGCCAACACCATATAGGTAATGGATGAGTTCCCATACGAACCAACTAAGGTTAGAAAAATTACTTTAATTTTAATGAAAATATTAATTTTGGCAAATTTAACGAACACTATTGGTCGCGGCTGTCTTTACCGATATGTTGATTCTTGATTTTGGTGATGATTTGAACATAATGTCCTTCACGATTACATTTAGACGAAGCATAACATCTCGAATTTAATTGGCAATGCTAGCAGCGAGTCTAGTGGTAAAGGTAAAATTGTCTCAGACATAATTCCATCGCTTAAAATTGTCTACTGCGAGTCATATTCATGCACTTTCAATTTATTAGTTTTCACGTTGATTATTACAATACATTCACAAACTCAACCGACATTACTGTCAAAATAAAATAAAATAAAATAGATAAAATTAATAAATAAAATTTTAAAAAGAGAAAAAAAATAATAATAAAAAAAGAAAAATAATAATAAAAAAAAAAAGAAAAAAAAATAGATAAAATGAAAAATAATAGATAAAATAATAAAATAAAAGATAAAATTATAAAAATAACATGAAAATTCGTATTCAATTTAAAGAATATCTAAAATACTTTTTAAGTTGATACTAACTTTTGATGATGCGTAGAAGCATGAAATCCTAATGCATCCATGTCCACAACCGTGGACTTCTCATCTAAAAACAATTACTTCTGGTAAGACTCATTATGAACCCAATGATATTACTACCTTGAGATTGGGAGCATCCTCTAACGTAAGTGCCCAAATCAGGGATTTACTATTAGCTGAAAAGTCATAAAAGATCCTAAGGATCATCACAAATTATAAACCTTACGTCTAGAAGGACTAGAGTTCTAATTCCTAAAAATCTGTGATATTGTGCCAAATTTGTGGGAAAATATTTGATCAATTTTAAAAACCCGAGTAAAACGCTTCAGTCCTTTCGCAATCGACTTTCAATAGTAAGAGCTACGCAAGGTGCTAGCTTCCTAGCTCACACAATGGTCTTACCCGTGTCTAATCGGGAAGCGATGTTATCTGTTAACGCTGTGATTACCGCTACATTGTACATTGTATATGCCTTGTGTACTCTTGTCTCTGCCTATTTTTTTAGTATGGGAAATTGTTTTGGGAAATCCATACAAAAACGCCTTTAAGGAGAAGGGGTACATACTGGCTCATCTGATTTGAAGTCCAAAAAAAGATTTTTGGCCTGTTTTCTGACTACGTCGAATTAAACACCATTCAGGGTCAAATATGTCTTAGGTTAACACTAACAATCAAAGTGTGAATTAATTAAGGATTTTTATATAGAATTCTGAGGTTACCTCGTAGCCTTCATCTCATCTGATGGTAAGTGAAGATAAGGCCGAAGATAGAAGTACATCACAGAGGAACTGACTATCTCATCTCTAACAGCCGGAACAACAATGTTAACATTATTATTATGGCGGCAGACTTGGGTAAGATAGTGGTATCTATCCAGGCGAACTTAGAAAAAGCCTTAACACCAACCAAACCGAGCAAAAAGTTCTGCCCCTCTGAGAATTTAACCCAGAACCTTCAGATCTGAAGTAGATAGACCACAGAGGCAGTGCTTATCATAATGTCATCCAAAGAAACCATTAACTATATGTGCGTAACACTATCTATACGCGCTACATGAAGCCGTTCAATTAAAACAATTATTGTAAGTATCAAACTCTTCACCGGCACATTTCTGCCTGCAGTTCCATCTTAAATATTGGGTAGCCTATTAAATAATACATATCCTTGTAACTCCCAAAGAAATTTTAAAAAAAGACAATTTCTTAATTCAAAAACAGGGACTCCTTCAAACCAGGCGCCTAAAGGTAACGTTTGGGCGGACAAGTTGAAAGTGGTGTGGGCACTATGAGGTATGCTGCAGTAACAACATTCACATGGAGTAGACGAACAGACTGTCGAGTCATTTGCATTGCTTGCTGGGCTTGTTATGAAAAAATATTTAGATAATCTTGCTTGAAGCCGGCCATATCATCTTCAAACTAAGAAGATCAAAACTGCCAAGAATCTTGAATTTCAAAGGCATTTAGGGATAATTTTAGATGGCGCTATTAGGGCATGCTTTCTTAAACTTACATCTAAAGATATTCATTATGGTGTCACAGATTCAGAGGATAATTAACCTTCTTCGCAAGTTAATCCAATTCCAATTATCGGGAAACGCTTTTCTAAATTCATTGCTTTTAAATTTGGATTTAGGCTGTTTAATTAAGAACAAGGCCAATTATTCTCTGAAGTTGCAATTCTATACCAAAACCTTTAAGATTCATTCACAATTTGACTTTAAGTGTTAAGTTATACTAAGTTTAGAGCAACACATAGTTCACCTCCTTTCTGACTTTATTTTTCTAAAAATCTACTCGTATCAATTTAAACCTTATTCGATTGAAACAAAGCTAGTTTGACTAATGGTTCGTTCGTTTGACGCACGTTCATTGTGTCCATACAAGTACAAACGATAATATTTTATGAATAGGAAATCAGAAAATTTGTTCCTGAGAATGGCGATAACTTTAACTATTACGACCATCTGGTCGAGTGGTCAGTATCCCTGTCTTCTTAGCCAGAGGTCCCAGGTTCATATACCGGTAGAATATGGAGGTAATTGTATGATAAGTACATTTTTTCACGAGTCATGAACGTTTTTAATTTTATTTAGTATATATCTGATATTTCTAGTAACGAAGGATGAGATACTAGATAAATAATTAAAATATACAAGCTCTTAACGATGCTTAATAAGGGTTAGATAATAAGTGAGATTGTGAGAAATATAGTATTACTAAGATCTACCTAAGCATCGAAGAACCAATGATAAGTTAAAAGATGATATGATAATGTAATGAGTTACAGGGACTTTTATGCGCTTTTTCGCAAAGATAAAAGTACCTAGTGAAATGAAGCATGTGTAATTTCAATTTTTTATTAACATAAACACGACAAGAGGTTACGCCATCGTCAATTCCCAAACGTCAATTGATACTCCAACCTCATCTTATCGAAGTATCGAAAGAAACACCTCAAAACAGTACATGTCACCCTTTCCGTTCCATAGACAATACGTAGATTCGAGATATCCAACTGGTTTCAGTTAATTAGTCGCAGTGTAATTATAGAAGAGCACGGCCGTGTGAATTAAGATATTGCTGAGATACCGTCACAATACTGAGAATGCGTTTACGCACTTTCGAATGATCGGTCTGTAAATAGGTTGGGGAGCGATTAACACGTTAAACGCCACGCGAAAAAATTAGTATTTCCAATTGGGCTACGGGACTCACAAATGAGCCTTCCGTTGCTAAGCCATTCAGGCCACGGGGATCATCCGTGAGCCGTGTACTAGGTTCAACCAAAACGTTTCGGACAAGCCAAGTATAGCAGCTATTGAACAAACCGCTTATTAAAGTGAGCCGCCTGGCCATTTTGCCTAGCCGGATGGCGTGGTTTTTGAATCCTGTGGAAATTTCTAGGTTTCTTCGAGAGTTGTAGTGACGATACTAGGGTTTCTCATACCCGTAAGCCTTTTGTTATATCTCTAAAAGTAGACGGTAAAAATTGCTGATTTTAATTTTCTGTACAAATTAACGCATTTTATAAAGGTAGGGATGAAAATTTTAAGTTGTCAAAAATTACTGAATTCATGATTTTACCGTGGCCCTAATGGAACATTCGACTAGGCTCACATATGAGCCGTATGGCGTGCAACGTGTTAATTGTTAAAAAGACATTTTACATGTGTACAATATTGTGATGTTAGCTGATTGGTTCAATTTAAAGAGTATTAGTTTGTTTCGTCCTCATAAATTTTGAATAAATTTAACTTCTTTTTAAAACGCAACATAGATGTTCATCTACCTCTTGAGCAGTGACAAAACGCAGCTTATCGGTTGTCATGCACTCCGTACAATTTTCTATGCTCGAGACGAGGGTAGAAGGCAGATTTTGATCGCCATCGTAGCAGACGCATACGTGTCTTACGATTTTTCTACACAATTCTCATAAAATTTCTGTGTCTCTTGTGAAGTTTCCTTGCCTAACCAGTAGTTGAAGGTTCGAAAGTGGAAGACCATCGCGTGCAGTGGCAGCTCAAAGGTATGTGAGTGCATTATAATTGTCACTGTTTCTACTTTACATTCGTATTTGAACGTCGTTTCTCAAATTAATCGTGGACTCTTAAAAGTCTGTCCCAAAAGTAGCATAGTTAGTTTATGGAAAGCGAATGTGATTAATCCAAAGCAGTGAGTAGAAACAATTCGTTTTCTCTTGAAAACGGCGAAGATAAAAAGTATTACTTACATCACCTCAATTTTTCCAGTTACAATCTAATCTGTTAACATTATTACTGTCATTATTGTAATGGTTGCAGACATATGTAAGTTGGTGATAGCTAGCAAGGTGGACTACGAAAAGCGCTACCTCCAATCAAATCGAACAGAAAATTGCTGCCCCCATTCGAAATTCAACCTTAGGCCTTCAAATCTGAAGAACTACTTAAGATTTGAAGGCCCAGGTCTAAGCCACAAAGTTTGCAAAGACTTCATGAACCTTCTAATTCCGTTGCTCATTGGTTCTATGTAGTTATACGTGGACCACTGTCACTTCAGTTTACTCCTCTTCTGGGTGACTTCCACTACTTTGACTTGATTGATATCTGTCATGATGATGTCACTTGGATATGATTACGTTCTAGCAGAACAGGTGACGATAACAGGTTCTGGATAGTTCGTATTTTCTTTATCCATTCAATGAAAATGTTAAAACACATGCTACCTTTGACGCTTGTCTGGTCGAGTGGTCAGTTCTTCTTCCAGATATTAGTTCCAGGTGTTCAGATATTTGTATAGTAAGTACGAATATCTGTTCACCAGCCGCGAATTTCGGTATGTTTATATAGAATATTTCTGATATTTATATACGTATTACATCTATATTTTTCCGTTATCTAGTATTCATAACATAAGCTTTTAATGATGATGGAGTGTGATAAATATTATTATTATCGACAAAAACCCAGTCTCTATTATAATTATTATATCAACTGCTGTATGGCACATTATAAAACAGCGAATTTAAAATTAACTGTAAAATTTGACTAACAGTTCTCTTCATTAGAATATAGAAAAAAAAACACGTCTTAATTGCATATTATTATGTAAATAATACAAAATATTATGTATTATGTTATTATCATTTATTGCTAAATTGTTCTGGAAATCAACCCGTTCTTTAATTTTATTCTGTCAAACCCTTAAAAACTATGATTTTTATATCCTTCAATTTCAACTATCATAAAAGTAGACGTGTTATGTACCTATACTGAATAAATGAAATTCGACTCTTACTATTCGCTTCTAAGCTTCTAATTTGATTACTTTCAAGGTTGGAAGGTCATTGTATTAATGTTTCTTTTTTACAACTATAGATATATAGTTGTAATCTCTTGAGCACTGCCGGTTCTATCTCAAGCCGTCTGCTTTGATAGACTACTACTACGTTTAAAGCTAATGTTAATTTGATTTCAGAACACTAAGCATTCTGCTATGAACACAAATAAAAGCGATGTTCAAATAAGACTGATCAAGATATAGACACAGCAATATAAACTTCATAAATCAGTGTAATTATCAGAGTAGATACGACATGGAAGTTGGCTGTCCGTCCGCAGATCCAATAGCGGACTAGATGCGCATAGATCGATTGCGCTGTGCGCGTGCGCACCGACGCGTATTATACTTCCGCGCATTGTTCCACTACACATGTCGGTTGCTGTATAAGAATATTGTACACTTATACTCATTATATACAAAAACATTATGTAACGACAGTAATTTTCTAAATTATATAGATTTCAAAATAAAACTATTTTGAATTTCCACTCGTAAGGTTATTACTAGGCGATTGTAGGCAATGAAGCGACACATTGACGTGACGTAGATATAAGCCACGTTATGTCACTCTCAGACCAGCAGAAATTTATCTATAGATCCAAAGGTCACCTGGAAGAGATCGCTTTTACCAATAAGGTCGCCCTTGTTACAAAATTAATGAATAGACAGGACTGGTTAATGTCCAATAAAGATATATGTTAATCTATTCTATTCTAAGACTAACATATATATTTTTCGGTAAATAAAAGACGTCATATAAAACTCTATTCAATATTCATAAATCAAAAGGAGTACAGCAAGTATTTATAACTATTTACTAAGTGAAACGTATTTTTCATAGGTACAGTTAATCACTACAGGAATATCGGAGCACAAACATGTCCGAGTTAGTACGAATATTTGTCGAGCTCGCGTCACCCACTACCGGCAAGTGAGATTTATACAGAACCCACGAATAGTTGTTATTTGAACAAGACTTATGACAGCAAAGATTGAAAGATATTCCTGTTGCTATCTTGGGTATAGTTTAGCAATAAGAATTTCTCATTTCTACCAACCGATTGTGGATGTGATCAACTTAATAATCTTTTGGTTATATTTTCCGTCCAATAGTGAAGGAATTCATCTGATTTTGGCGGCAAATCTTCGTTGGTTATCGTGGCGTCAATAGGTCAGGTCATTGTATACTGACCATCAAACGAATGCATTAAATGAGTTTTAATTTTGAACATGCGATCAGAGAACGTGGAAGATAGATCATTATAATATCCAGATCTTAAAAAACAGATGAAGTACAAATCATAATTAAATTTATGGCACTGCAGTCGAAAGCCAATAGTTGTATTATTTCTTTAAATAAATATATGTCAAGTGCTATCACAGTAACAAGAGCAGATTATGTAACCTCTTTGCTACATATATATTATCTGATAAAAAGTTCTTGTCAATTTTACTTTTATCGATATTTATGAGTAATTGAGCATAATTGTTATCAGCCGAAATAGCTCAGTTGGGAGAGCGTTAGACTGAAGATCTAAAGGTCCCCGGTTCAATCCCGGGTTTCGGCAACCTTCTTTTTTGCTTTTCGAAAGTCCAACGAGCATACTGAAGAATATTAGAGATAAATGCAATGATAATGATGATCATATTAGCTGACCTGCCTAATTATATTTTTATTTTAAAACTGGAGTTTACTATAAGCTTGTCAACCTTTATGGTTCTCTCCAATTATTACTACTACCTACTGTAGTCCTATCTACATATGAAATTAGTGTTTTGTTTGGGAGGAATATAAAAACCATTTTATTTTCCTCCCAAACAAAACACTAATTTCAGAGAGAATTTTTTGTAAACTATATCTATAATTAATCAAAGTATGTACCATCTATGCACATTTCCCTTCTTAAAGGTAATTCATTGATCCAGTTACAAAAAAATGCGAGGGGACGAGAATCAATCTGATTTGAATTTTTATCTTGTGAGAAGTTATCTAATTTCTGTTGGTGCAAGATCATTTGCCACTCCTCTAGTTTAGCGACCGTCTGTTGTGCAGAGTATGGTCAATCGTTGTCCTGAAGCAGCAGTCGTCTTGAGCAATAGTCCAGCCGCGGTTGTTGGACAGATAGTTCTTGAGAATATAAGAATAAACAAACAATATATGAACCACTACGACATATCATTTAAATATTTCGTGTAAATCTCATAAACATCTGCCCGGAAGTCAAAGACAACTGGTCAAAAAGCCTGTAGCTAGAAATACTCATTCAGCGGCTAACTTCTTCAGGGTAGCGTAAGAAATATCAGTTCTTTCAGCAACTTGGTTCCTGCTTCTGCAAAAGAAATTAATGTTATAATGTGAGAGCTCCTTGGCGTTGCGGTTCCAGGTAATGGAATGGTTTGCTCTTGTTCCGATAACGAAAACAAAGTCCCCTGGATAAGTCAATGAAATTTTGAGGAGTTAGAACGTAACATCACCATGTGGCTGAGTAATGGCAACCACTTTCAACCACCAACCGGCATGGATCCATCGCGCTAATGTTATGGTCCAAACCCTTCATGTATTTCTTCCAGGCATCATGTACGAACGCCTGTGCCTAGTGGGGCGTTAATATGCTGTTCATGATTGATCATGATAATAATCAATTAAAAATATGTAAGTATAGCTAAATTGATTTTATTTTACATATTTTCAAAATGGATGTTGCAATTAAGTTTAGATATAGAAAAAAACGAAAGGCCACTTCAGGAAATACGCGGAAATAGCTGAAATCGTCATACAATTTTCTCTCGTTCTACCTACCAGGAAAATGGCTATAATTTCTTCAGTTTTTGCCGTATTAAATCATTCGGCGCCGCGGCTCGCCGCGATACTCTCGCTACCTCTTAATTAGGATCAGTAATGAAGCTAGCTGCACGCGGACGATTTTTATACTTATCAGACAAATGTCTGTATCTTCTGGGACTCCCAGATCTTGTTTAGTATACGATTAAAGTTAAACTAATTGGGAATTAATTTAAAGTAGTAATTTATTGAGTAATTATTATTTTTTATTCTATATCTCTCTCTCTCTCTATTTCTCTCTCGCTCTGTCAATTAGTAAGGTTATGCAAAATGTCATATATTAAAACAGCAGTTATACAGGAAACATTTAAGAATTTGGACCGAAAATTGTTATCCAAAACAGTTAAATCTATACTGACTATAAGCAATTAAATTATGAAAAATGAAACACATGTGTAATTCTCGATGTGTTTGTACGTATTTGTGATATTACTGACGTTGGTGGTAATGAGTTTATAATCAGTTCAGTTCAGTTCAACCGCCTTAGTCCGTCCAAATGCTGGGCACAAGCCTTTCTACATGAGGAGTATGGGTATATGGTATATGCATATTGGTAGACGAAGCGAAGGCACCATCAGCTTTACATATCTTTATACATATCACATATCGAGCTAACGCGATACTAAATCAATCAAATGACATTTTTCAACAAATTAAACTGCATAACAAACCATCTTGCAATACCGTGTACAGTCACCCTAATTACACATCATTCTGTCGTACCACGATTAACATGTCCTGGCTACTTTACAAATTTGCTTTCACCATTCAAAATAGAATAATGCTCTTTACCATCTTGGCTTTATGACCGATTTTTGGTAAGCTCCGACTGTATTATTAGTTAGGTATTAGCGTGTCTGTTTATTAGTGCAGTTTTATTCGTTGTCGTTACTGTTAAAGGAATAGATACGTTTTCAAGTATCAGTCTAAAGTTGAATGATTGAATAAGTTGATATCGTCGTTTATGATAAAAAAATCAATTATTTGAGAAATTTGTCGCGAAAACATCTTGAAATAATCATGAATATGTAATTCAATTGCTACCGTAGCCTGTAATTAAAGTGGTTACGGACTCGAAGGACCATACAAATATAGAAGCTGCTTCTGCACAAACTTTAAATAGATAATAAATGATAAAATGAAAGGGGTGACTAAAATATATTTATTGATACGTGATATTTATGCTAACAATATGATACGAGTTTACATACGCAGCGGTCGAATCTGTACTAACACGATGGTATTAAAATTATGTTGTGTGGTGTAAACGCCATAGAACGTGGAAGCCAAAAATTGCTTATTTTATTGGAAGATAGCTCTTTTTTCTTTATTTCCAGGGACAAAACATTCGCCTTGGAGTGACATACCTATACCTTCATTCACCTACTATTTTTTTATATAAAGCTCAGCAAATGACTCAACACCACCTGATGATAAGCAGTAGAGGAGTCTATATGTGAAGATAGCTAGTGAAGCTTGCGACATACCGCCCTAGCCACCCTCACTTTGCCCAAAAAGTGCTTTTTCACGCCTCTTTTAAAGGAACCAATGTTGTAAGAAGGAGGGAATACGTGCAATACGACTAATTCTAGCATATATCTATAAAACATCTTTCGATGTTTCTCTTAAAACAAAAATGGCATCACAGTCATATTCAAACAATGAGACAACTATAAACAATAGGGTTGGAATAAAAATCAACCTGTTTGATTTTGATTTCTTTGATGATGGTATCGCTTAAAAACCCATCAATGCTTCGGCATAAGCTACTTGAAATAAATGGCAACGTTTATGTTAAAACATAAAAAAACTACTCTCGTCTTGTCACCTATTCAAAATTCACCAAACAATTTCTTTGATCAACAATCTCTATTGCTTTCTAATTACGCACAAGCAGCACAAAATGAGCGTTATTCTTGGAGCAATAAGTCTCAATACTATTTAGCCTACGTGAAACCGTTGGTTCTACGTTTAATCGACTTTGCCAAACAATTTTTGTCTTTATTCTTTTGTAATAATAATAATAATGTTAGTTACTCTTACATATTCAAACTTCTTGGAATTCGCTGCAAATCTTCAAGAAGCTCACACGATTTTAAACTTTATTACTGTCAGTGTAAGTTTGTAATCAAAGTTTTATAGACGCGCGAGTTCCTCGCTGTAATGACGTCACGGTGTGTGGTTTGGAAGATATTAAAATGACATTTACTAGACATACCAAACAGTTATTTTTTCACGCTTCGCCCTTTGAATATTTCCGAATATTATAATGTGTTTTATGGGCATTCACCCACGTTCTCTTCCAAATTGATATCCAGCGAGATATTTAAAAAAAAAAACAGTACACGCAAAGAATAACGCTACAGGATAACGTTAACTAATAAAAAATGATAAACTGCTATTAATATTATTTATTTTTAACCGACTTCAAAAAAGGAGGTAGTAATAAGTTTCACTGATTTTGGTTTGTGTGTCAGTTGTGAACCGATTTTTTATTTTGTGTATTCAATAGAGTATTCGCCTTGGACACCATGTCAGAATCTGATGATATGATTCCAGAGAAATGGGCAAATTACGTGTTATTATAACTTGTTTTTATAACTTACGACAAGCAGACAGGCGACAATACTAACGGTCACCCATCTTACTTTGACCTCACTAACTTACTACTTACAAAAATCGACTTCAAAGAATTAAGATGCAAAACATAATTCAAATTCGGAATTCAAATTATTTTTTGGTGCTAAATTGTTTCCAGAAACAAAAGAAACTGAAACTCCGACTACAATAAATAGTTTTAAATTGAAATTCTAAAATTGAATTTTTAGTTTTAAAGCGTACTTTCATGGGTTGTCTCAAAATGTTAACTGTAGTAACTAAAAAGTTACTCAATATTTAACCTTTATATCGTGCCGTATCCTTCAGAATTAGATTTCCCTTTACCTATACTATTCCGATGATTAATTTTGTATTATTATCATAATAACACACTTATACTTATCTCCAGCCTTTAGTAAGTATAATTAGCTTGTGTTACTTTATAACGGAACACATAAAAAATATATAAATAAAAAAGGTTGCCATGAGGGTACATAATCGCATATTTAATATAGCATCAACCACAGCCGGAACTTGAACCCTGGCCTATATTTTGGCATTCTTATAATAAATATATATATCGAAATTTAAACATATCAAAACTATATCGATAACTGACCTCAATATTTAAATAGCGTATCAATGATGCATCCAGCGAGCTCTGCAATTGCGCAGGAGTTGCTTCGTGCCAAAAATATTATTATCAATAACTGTCTGTCACAGCCACGCATGTATTCCGATAGCTTATCTGTTTAATAGCTAGATATGACAAACGATGGATAAATTTGTGTTTTCACATCAAAATTATACACACACAACAAAATAAAAAAAACAACACACGAAAGAAAAGAAAAAAGCTCTCATTATACAAAAGCTTTATGAGCGAGGACACTGATTTTCAGCTGCGACCTGGAGACACTCGATGCGGTTCAAAGACAAACTTAAACAGAACATATGCTAATAACCAAATAATTAATAAACTCTGCTGTTTATTAAGGACACTCGTGCTCCTTAATTTATAGCAGAGTCCGTAGCCAGATTCATAGAGAAGAAAATACGAGCAAAGCAATAAACTGGATACTGGCCAATTCAATGACACCGCCAATACCTAATATCATAATCTATATATATATATATATATATATATATATATATATATATATATATATATATATATATATATATAATCTTGTATTCGACATTTGGAGCTTTCAAGTAACATTATTTAGAAATTATAAGTATTTATTAAATTTTTATATAATAATTTATTCAGAAAGAAGTTAATTACTATAAATTGATGTGCATATAATTAGTGAAAGACAATGAACGACTTGGAGTACTGGGTGAAGACACCCCAGTTTTGGACGTTTGAAATATGAAATATCATAGCCACTATATGGTACTGATTGACTGCCGTTCTCATCAACAACCTATATTAATCCCACTGTTGGGCATAGGCTTACCTAATTAGAGCTACAAAACCCAAAATCCTCGTTCCGCTTTAATAAGAAAAAAGTCAGTGGTACTCAAAGCCGCAGCTCGTCGATGGATGATGCATCGGGCACGCAATATCGTCCGGCTATGATTTGTGCCGCGACAGGTGCACGCCGCAAATACACGCGGTTCGGTTTCACCGGCTCGATTGGCATTTTGATTGGGTTCTCAAACTTTTTCGTCAATTTTAACTTGTTAATAAATAGGAAATCGGTAGATTAACTACTAATTAAAGCATGTGTTAAGAGATAAGAAGTCAGTCGTGGCGATTATTTTTGAGATTCCACAAAATGAACATTATAAGGACACTATGTTGTCCGTCTCTCTTTTCGTCAAAAGTGCGTCAACCTATTATATCAGATCATGAATCATGAAATTCGACAATACAAAAACAATACAAAAATGAAAGAAAAAAATGTAATGTACCATGTTTAGTAAAAACCCAGGTGCGCTAGTCCAACTTGCTTTTGGTATATTTACTCTAAATTTCAAATATATTTCTTTAATTAATTTGTTCATGAAAACAAAGAAATGAGTTATATCACTAGATATTGCTTTGCATTTTGGGGACAGGTAAGAGATACCTATTACCATGTAACAATCGTTAACGTGATTTCCTTAACACTTTTATCTTTGACCGTTTTTACGTTACGTTTGAAACAACGCGAACTTCTCAATAGATAGTAAAAAATATGAGTTAATATTTTAAAGGTCAGGAAAACTTTTGTAAAACTTTGGGTGCCGCTACCGAGTCGAGATCATCGATAAATCTATGAAAATGAACGCATCTCTAATGTGCGCGGAATGCTTTCATGATTCGAGTCAGGGCAGCATTTGACGCGTAAATTTATACGAAATTAATTTACGATTTCCAAGTATTGCATTTTGGCGGGAAAATTTATCGTTACCGTACTCTGACCTCAATCTTATTCCTGGCTTACACTCATGATATTTAGTATTGAATTTATGAGATTGTTAGCGATTCTCGACATAGTTAGTCCTAGATAGGTCAATCTAGATGCGTCCAGAAAGTCAAGAAAAAAGTCAGGTTCACACAACCCGCAACCTGCCTCAAGCCAGCAATGGTGGTGTTTACACGTAGTGCCAAGCAACTCAAGTGTTTCTTCCATGTAGGAAGTCCTGTGTCCAGCAACAGGTCAAATGATTAGAATGTTCATGAAGCGTTTGGCTTAACGCTCACATGATCAAGCCGAAGCGAAGTTGGAGAGCAAGCGTATGCTTATACGCTCATTTTATGCTTATCTCGCTTGAGATGCCATAACTAGGTTTCCTTTATAAGTGGTAATGGTAGTGCGTTCACATACTAGAGTCACGGCGTGCAGGAGAAGCACTAAGTATGACTGAGTCTCGCCCGCCATTTTGTCATTTTTCAGCATATCTTCATCTTTAGTAGACACGTGATGAATGAAGTTGAATGTGTAATGGAAGCAGTAACGCCTGCGTCTCGACTCTACGTAGAGTCCGAGGTGCGAAGTCGCGCCGCCTCCAGGACGTCGCCTCGACTTACCGGTGAGTGACACGTCTAGCATTTCAAGACCGATATAAGCCTACAATTAAATCAACCTAGTCTTCGAATGTAAACCTTTTTCATAAATATTACATTAGTTATTTTCTAAGTATCTATTCTTCTGTACATTGGACTGCTTTTTAACAATATGCAGAGTGAAGCCAGCTCTTTTTAACCACCTCTGCACTGTTCATGAAAATAACTTGTGATTATATCATTCAATTCAATTCAATTCTTTATCTTGCGTTCCATAGTTACATAATACGTAGATCCTAAGACTATTAATGATACTATGGACTCTATCGGGCACTACAAATTTTAGGATATACAGGAGAAAGGTAGATTACAAAAGGTAGGTTTAAATTAAGTGTTCATTATAATATATAATATATTTTTAGTTAAGTGCTTATTACAGTCTTCTATAAAATATTTTCACAATTAAAACGGAAAGCACAGGCAAAATAGTTTTCCACTGCTGCCTAACAAGGCAAGTACCAAATTTATATTAAAATAAGCTATCAATGAACATGTAAATGACTAAATGGTTCGCAAAGTTGTTAACACTAGATATACCAGCGATTTGAATATATGTCAACAACAAAAATTATATTTGTTACTAATGTATATAAAATAACATTAAGTTTATAAAACGTACTCTCTAATTATAGCTACAAAAGTCATAACATCATTTCTGAAAAAAAAAATGTGTAATATGGTAGGAATTTTGAATTGAAATTGCACGACCAGTCTTAATGACTGGTCTGGTAAATCTAGTGTTAATGCAATTTTCTGGGTATTTCTTACAAATAAATCCTGATTACGTCCCTCTGCATCATAACTAAGCCCACCGACCAACAGCTCGTATCGAAACTCCTCCGCAAGACATTCTAAATTTGAACCGCAGACCGGACCAGTTCCGGCGGTGCGCGACGAATTAAATCTGATCTAATACAATGTTATTCAGCCAAAGAAAACAAATTGAGACGACTACCGAGAAGTGATATTATCAAACAATGCGTTCGTCCAATACGTTTGGATGAAATGTACGTTTAATTTGTATTGGATTGGAAATTGCGTTATTCTTGAAGAATATAAATTAATTACTCTCACTATAGTATTTTTTATATTGACCATTATAAGTCAATCCTTTTATAATCTTATTTTCTTCAATTTTGAGTTTTATAAAAGTATTTTACGTACCAAATGTTACGCTAGTTAGCCTGGGGAGTCTGTGGAACCACATCTTGACTCGTCACCGGTATATTGACAGCTCGAAAACATATAAAAACAATCTAGTATCGAAATTTATTAAAAAGTAAACTGACATATGAAAGAAAAAGGTTTTATAGAAATTATTAGTAACACCGAGACTTTATTTGTCTAGACTTAGACTTAAATAAATATTTTGTGATAATCATAACATAATGTAACAGTGCCTGGCTTATGTACAGGCTTATTTAATTATAGCTTAATCAAAATGCTGTACAAACTTTGTTAAATAATAAACTGTACGGTATTCCAAGTATCGCTATCATCAGGCGCTCGTAGACATTGACGAGTGATATATTTTGGTTGTAATGTAGAGATATTTTAAGAAGTTATTTTAATTCTTAATTATTTACGGCCTCTTTGCTGTATATTAGAACTTCTTGGCTCGTCTATTGGCACAAGTTAAGCGTCCTTCCTTCAAACGTATGTGACAACAACAGTGTTACCTGTCTTGTAAAATTAATCCAATTTTTTCATTGATAGCATTTTGCTTAGCTTGAGTTAAGTTTCATCGATGGACTGTTGTCTATAGACTCAAAGAACTCCAGTACTTGTCAGGCAACCTCTGAGGCTTCAAGGTTAGTTGTCTACAGCTACAGAACAAGTATATCGTCGTGCAAGCACAAGGATATCTGATCTGTGAAGGTCAAGAGGCATTGTGTGATATTTACAGAATTTTTAATAGGTTCCTGTTATCATTTTTAACTGAGTAGCTTTCCTGATGATGATCAGCCTGAAGATAGAAGCGAGCTATTGCTTATCCACAAAGGAACTGGCTTTGGGCAAAAATTTTTGGTTTCTTATCTCCCACAACTGGAACCCAACATTATAGTTATGGCGGCGGACTTAAGTAAAATGGTGGTAGCTACCAGGCAGAGTAAAAAAAGGCCCTACCGTTAATCAAACTAAGGAGAAATGCCTACTCTTCCTAGATCTCAAGCTGGTATACTGGACAACCAATATACAAAACAGGTGGGTGAGAGTTCTGGTCAACCCAAAATACTGGTAAAACAAAATCATTGATTCAAAAAAAATCACTAATTATAAGATTTTAAGATTTAATTTAATTGCAACACAGACAATCTTCGTATTCTCTTTATAGAATCATTTAGGATCATTTTATTTTAAGGATATCAAAACCACTTATGTTTTATTTGATAAATTATTCTACTTGTACATTTAATTTTATCCATATTAGTTCAACATTTAATGCGTTAAGTATAACAAACTTGAAAACATGCATTCAGTTTTGTAATATAAAGTACAGATGTTTCTGTGGACTGGTGTCGCTTGAAGGGTTATTCCACCTTAACTTAAAACATCTGATAAGTAGAAGAAACCTCAAACTGAACCTCAAGCAAAAAATCCTTTCCATCTCAGCCTTCCGAAGAAATCGAAATAGATAATTAAGAAGACATAATTTGTTTATAAGGAAAATATCGTATGGCGGTAATTCACCCTTTAATAATGAAGGTACACGTTACTAAGCATATCACTAGTAATTATAAGTAATGTTGCCTCTTTATACAAAGTATTAGTGTTGGTATCGTCATGTGATATATAAAAATCACAGCTTTAAAAATATTTTTGTGTTCTAAAATTAATTGAATGTTTCAATTAAGCTTAGAACACTAAATAAAAGATATTTGAAAAATCTTTTTTAAAATCCATTTAGAAACAAAGAAAAGTCTATTCTATAATTGAGGTGAAATGCTGACTATTTACGAAACATATTGGAGAACTAGCTGGCTTCTTGGCTAGGAGTTCCGGCTTTGGGTATGAACTGCATCCTAGCTTGCTGTAGCCATTTGAGCATCGTTCAATGCACCAAATGACCCCAATGACGAAACAACTACTGCAATAGAGGGTAGTTGATTCGTGGTTGACAAAAGGCCCTTATAAGGCTCTTTTGTACCCACAATAGTTGGTCTATAGCCGTGGTGGGCCCTTCTAGACTGGTGGATACTTTGTAGTTTTTTTTGTTTTTATATATATTAAGCACAGCAAATGACTCGACACCACTTGATGATAAGCAGTAGAGGAGTCCATATGTGAAGATAGCTAATGAAGCATGCGACATACTACCCAAGCAAAAAGAGGCTCCTCTTTTAAACGTCTCGTTTAAAGGAACCCATGTTGTATGAAAAAGGGAACACGTGTGCCGGTAAGCTGGTGCAGTGTGTGAGTAAGGTATTGTGGGTCTTCTAGATCCACGACGGCATCATAAATACTCTTTACTCTATGCCTTAATATATAATGACAATAATATCACAAGCATCATTAAGAGCTTTTGTCATCGATACTAATGTAACGGAGTAAATAATAGGGTGGACAGCTCAGATTAATATTATATTCAAGTAAAAGAAAACCAATATAAAATATAGCCAAATAAGAAAACAAGATCACAAGAAGAAAAAAACAAAACAATGATGACAACCTTATGTCAAAAAAGAAAGAGTAAAAAACATTAAAAACTATTTGTGAACCTGTCTGATGGCCAGTTCTTAATTATAGAAAGACGTATTTAATAATATACATATTTATATATAAGAAATATATATATATAATAAACAAAATATATTGGTGTTTATCATACAAACATTTGCCCCGGCCAGGACTTTAACCAGGGATCTCAGGCAGAGTAGCCTTTAGCTAGGTTTACCTAACTACCCTCTAAAAATACTTATTGGTAAATAAAATACGCTGTCCATCTCTAAAATAAAGAAATAGATACCACTTGCAGATCTCACGATATTAATATCATCTGATATTTTATCACTGTTAAAATATTCAGTTACCTGATACAGGAGCCACCCATATATAGGTGTAGTAACCTATAGCTAGTTGAAATACAGCTCCCAAGATGTACTGGCTGGATAGACCGTGGGCTGCCCCCACCACCCCCTGTCGCCTTCGTATAGATTTTTCTTTTTGCCGGGTGCTATGTTCCGATATTAAATACTAGTTCTGTTCGCTTGCGATACTTAAAGAAAAACTGGTTTTAGTCAAAGCATGTCCATTTTAATGATAGTTTGTCTTTATCTATTGACATCATATTTGATATATATAGTTTGACATATTCAAATAACATTTTCGAAAGTAAAAATTGAAATATACAGTGTCAGCTCTTAACCTCCTCTGTGGTCTAGTAGTCACTTCACATCTGGAGGTTCGGGTTTCGATTCCTAGTGGTGGCAGAAATTGTCTGCTCGGTTTGGTTGGTGCTAGGGCTTTTTCTAAGTCTGCCGCCATTAAAGATAACCAGTTCTGTGGTTGAGGAATCCGGGAGTAGTTCGCTTACATCGTCCTCCATATTTTCACTTACCATCAGATGAGATGAAGGCCAACATCTACCTATTTAAAAGAACTTAATAAATAATATTTAAATAAAGATATTTTGACTTTGACTTTGACCTTGACTTTGACCCCAGTATGAATGAAAAAATGGCAAATAAATCCACAACTATCAAAAAAATTACTATTTTTTAATTATCTTTTTTTTAATTCTTGTCGTTCTTCGCATATATCCATATTTCCCGTCCATGCCCTAATAATGATTTACATCATTAACATAAAATATCTCGAGTGTTTCTCTATCATCTACCTAACCTCTGCCAAGTGTGTAAATATGTATTCTATGACGACGTATTAAAATGCATTTCTTTCTGAATGTAGTCGCTGAACACATTTACGGGAGCTAATGGCAAATTTACTGTCTAGTTAAGCTGAATTATGAGCTTAACAGTTAAATAGTTTACTACACAGTCAATCATTTAACTAAAAAGCTCATGATTTTCACTTAAATTAAGCACTTTTTTGATATTCAATAGAACGTTCTTCTGATATTTCAAGATAAGAGATATTTTTTAATGATAATCAAAATCCATCATCCTACGTTCTTAATTTCGATTTTCGAAAATCGAACCACACCACAGACAAACCAACTTGATAGTTTAAAAAGGTTTTTTCGCAAAAAAGTTTGTATACATTTTTAAACTTTTTAATTTCATGAAAATGGACAAGCAAACCCAGAATATATATTTCTCGGGCGTGACTCGACGGCGATATTGCATCTAGTTGGATCCAGTTAACTTTGCTGTAGAAATTGAAATTCCATTAAGGAGATTGCTTTTTAACGTGCCAAGTCTAAGGGTGGGGGAGGGGAGGGGTAGTAATCGTAGGTATTAATGCTTTTTAAGACTTTCACGTTTATATTTTGATGTATTTTTTCTTGTTAAGTTAATCTCTGATGGTTTGTATTTCTTAGAAATTTCGAGAACGCCGATTTTGTGACAGCATTAAATCTGTAATTTCGCTTTTGTATTATTTGTACAGAAAAGATTTTTCTATTTCGTCGAATAATAAACTAGAGAACATCTATGTTGATGATATTAATGATATTGTATACAAAATTTCCAAGAAATCTAATTAACCCGTATCACAAAACTTAATAATTGATTTTTTTATCTATGTAATCCATTTAAATTGTAGTCAGTAATCAAGAAATATATGTACGCTTTATCTCAATATACCCGCAAAATCTCATGTACGTAAATAAAAACGTGAAAGAAAATCTACGTAACGTAACACAACCGATGGCCAATGGCGTATTGAACCTATGCCTTCTATCGTCCAATACATCTAGACCCGCCACGTTCCTCCGATCGCCTCCACTCTCAGTGCTGTAAGACGTAAGTGCATACAGGGTACAGATCAATAGAATATGGTGGTGAAGTATCGAGACAGGAAGGTGGGTCGTGATTGGTTGATCGGTTCCGCGCTATTGGATAGCAGCGCGCATACTCGAACCGATACGCTCGTTTGTGAATCGATGTGTGTGTGAAACCGCCTTCGATAGGTATTTTACAGTACCGATTGACAGTGACGTGATGTGTTATCGATACGTAGATTCGTTTACGTGACGTCAGAGCATTTGAATTTAGAACGAATGCAATCATCGAACGTATCGTTGTAATCTTTTTTCATTAATTTGAATTCAACTATTCTAACGGTTTAATTTAAATATTTTATTAACAATTTCCATCGGTAAGTACTCATTTAGAAGTAGCGGTATAATTTTAGCGTAATTTTATTGAAATTGTTTAGCATTAGATAAAATGTTGCATGATTAATCTAATTTTCTGAAAAATCAATCTTAACTAAATTATTTTTATTGATATTACATCAATTATGCAACCTTTTATGTGTCTTTCTCTGTCGCACAGCTAGAGCGTGGTATTCCTTACCAGCACACGTATTCCCTCTATCATACAACATGGGTTCCTTCAAAAGAGGCGTGAAAAAGCACTTTTTGGGCCGGCAAGGTGAGGGTGGCTAGGGCAGTAGTTCACATATCAACTCCTCTACTGCTTATCATTAAGTGGAGTGGATTCATTTGCTGAGCGTTTTATAAAAATAATATATATAATACCAATAATAAAATAATTCGGTATTTTTTTTGCCAAATCCCGAGCAATTAAAACCGAAATCTATACAAAGCTTTGCAATAGATCGAAAACTGCGCACCACTTCAAAATTAATTAACACTTACATTCCATTTCATTTCGAGTTGCGAAAAGTTTGCGAATAAAAAAACGTCCAGGGAACTCATCAACGCTCCGGCTATTAATAGAAAAAGTGCGCTATCCGAGTTCCAGTATTCAGACTACTAATATTTAACGAACTGCAGATAACGCAAATATATACGCTTTTCCGTATACTTATTTTAAATGGAAAAATATTTTTCCTACATTCGCGACGGTTCGGTGCAGAAGGTAGTAGCTGTGTTTCTCTATATTTGTATAAATTATATTTGCAATCATATTATATATACGTATATGGACTCCTTCTACTGATAGAAAGAGTTCATATATGTGGATAGCTAATGCCGCATGCGGTATACTGCCCTTGCCACCGGTTTTTATATTTGTTATATTTTTGATATATTTTAATATTCTATACTGTTTAGGAAAGTCTTGTTGGACGCATGATATTTGCCTACCTATATCTGCCTAGCTATCTGAACCACTCATTTCATTATGTAAACCCCCACCAATCAACCAGTTCCTTCCCGACGCTTGACTGACTGTCATAGGTACCCGCGGTTTGCCCTCGTTCTCCCGTTTTCTGTGTCCATCAGTGCTATCCTAGTGCCATCAGTGTTGTGCCTACCAAGTGAGACCCGGGATACACCTATACCTGTATCGGCGAGAGGATAACGTACCTAGATATACCTACATATACACTAACTTAACCCAGCACCTTCCCCAAACGCATACATTTCTCCATTGTCTACACTAGTCCACTGGTTTCCCATAATACACGTCACTGCTCTCGAGCTCGATTTGCAGTGACTCTCATCCAGCCCATTATAGTCAGTATACGAATACCGTCATTCCATCTTGTCGCAGGGTATCCCCCACTACGCTTCCCGATATGTAGTCAAATAACAAAAAACAAAAAAAAAAGTATAACGAAATACTATTGTTTGTATTTGTAGTTTATGGTGTATTTTAAAACATATTTTATCTATCTATACGATACAAATATTCTATATTGCACACAAATTCTAAAAATACAATAGCAGTGTGGGAAAATCTACATACTAAATGCGGGCTTATTGCTAATAACCGATATCTTTCAAACAACCTTGGGTAGGAATGATTATTTACATAGATTTATAAGTTTTATATTATTATACGAATCAAACCATTGATTATATATATAAGAGACTAGTGACAGACGTAAAGATAAAAAGTGCGTATATGTTTAGAAAAAACTAAATTTTCAGTTAAGTTGTTTTTAAATCACGCGGTCTAGATACGCCGTTTGGAGTTCAGACTGTTGTGCATCGCACTATGCAATGGCGCACCGGGTGGACACGACCACTATCTCATTAATATACATCTCAAATCTACACTCAGTCCGCTTAGATCTAAGTTTGTCAATAAATTCAACAAAAATGTTTTTGACCTTTGCCTAAACATTTTAAAAAAATAACAGCATTTTTACGTAGTTCAAACCGTTTAGAAATATCTACTTTCTAACTAAAATATCTGTACCACAGAATTTTTTACGAAAATTACATTGTCTTTATCATATTAATGTATGTTCAGTAAGTGTATCAGTATATCATGAAAATTCGAGAAAACATTTCACCAGGCGTTTACGTGCTTTTAAAGCAATAATATTAATGAATATACGACGATTTTGTGAAAAATCTTACTGTATGATTATCATTTATAAACGACAGTGTTTCATCGTTAGTGAATGAGAAAAATATATTTCATGCAGCCACAGAAAAATTACTTACATAAAAATTAATAAATGTTGTGTCTTGTTTCTTTAACAGCTATAAAATAAAATAAGGTGGGAAAAATAAAATATTATTTATTCAGGTCTAAATCAACGTAATCCAAAAAAAATCTAAAAGCAGCTATACCGCCTCCTTGTATACCTTATACTGTAGACGTAATATGCTCGATATATGGCACGTCGGATCCACTCGATCCCTGTGAAACATCGCTGCTAGTGCTGGCTGGAACGATTTAAATTTGGAACAGAATTCTATTTGAATTCGGAATTCGAATTTTTGAAATTCAAATATTAGTGTTGAATCCGGTTGAGGTTTAAATCAATACGATGTAAATACTTTTTAGTTCAATTGTAACTTATCTGTTGACCTTTTATAGTAAGTAATGGGTCTAGAGTTTTCCCCATGAAACCTACTTTTGCAGTTTATTTTTCTTGCTGACGTTTTGTCTAAGTATGTAATACCTTTGAGAGTTTGGCACTATGTATTCATAAAATTTATAATTTGAAAGGAGTCTTTGATGACCTTTTCGAATGCATGTGTTAAATCCTATATATGCAATTTTCTAAGCTATAATTAGAATCTTTTACACATTATTGTCAAATAGTAAGCCAATGTAGCTGTTAATTGATCAATATTTAATTTATTGTATTTAAGTTAAGATTCCACTGATGAAGCATATTGAAAGTAACAGAAAGATTTCAAAAATAAAGTAAATGATATTTGCAGATTTAAAGGTAGTATCAAAAAAAGTGTTATTAGTTGGTAGGGACGACGTTATTCTTTATAATATAAATCATTTCGATAAAATAATGAATATTCAGTTCTATCGACACTATTCACAACACTATCTATGCTTCCGATAACAGTATTTCATATTTATATTTTAACCGCCTCTATGCCTCTATACTTCAGATCTGGAGGTCCGGGGTTCAATTCTCGGTTTGGTTGATGGTAGGGCTTTTTCTTGTCCTCCTGGCTAGGTACTACCAACTTACCTGAGGCTGCCGTCGTAACAATAATATTAACATCATTGTCGTGTTTCAGCAGTTGGAGATAAGATAGCTAGTTCCTCTGTGGTTGAGGAATCCAGGTGTAGTTCGCTTACATCATCAGCCTTGTCTCCTCATTAATGAAAAATTATTGAGATGCGCAAAAACAATCCTTTTCAGTCTCTCTCGCGAAAGTTTTATTCGAATAGTCTGGTATTTGAAAAAATTAATAACGGATAGTTAATTCGTTAACAATAAAATTTATGAACAATAAAGTGCCCTTTATCCGTACATGAAATAGTGATCCTTATATAATATAGTAATAATGTATAGAGTATTTGGCAATAGCATACCTTGTTTGTAAGTTTAAAAAATAAGTAAGCGAAAAAATACAATATCCTTACCATATGTAACAATTTTTTTTGAAAAAAGAACGTTGAAAGAATGTTTTAAACAAGCTATCCTCCACTAAAGAACTCAACCGCCTAAAATTTGAATTAAGAACTCTCCTAAACAAAATGACGACGACGAGCAAACTAAAAGTTGGCGAACGAATAAACTTGCAAGGGAGTTACCGTTATACCTAACTCCCAAGTTGCAGCAAACATTGTAAATATGGCCATTTTTATGAACCCCATAAAGAACCCGTAGTTCCAACGAGCACTAGTTTGATTTTATTTAAAAACAAGGTGGAAATAACTCCAAGTTAGACCGGGGCGGAATATTGAAAAATTTAAAAACGGAGAAATATTTAATGTTTGGCCTTTATGAACGGCGGAGTTGGCGCGATGTTGTCCAACGAATATTAAAATATGGTTCGCTAGAAAATTATGCGTTGCATTAGCTGCGTTTTGTTTTTAAAGCTTATACTTAGCTTATTGCTTATCTTTGGACGCAGTACAATATCCTTGACGGTTCTTGTTTTTCAGGAACTTCCATAATGAAGATGAAGGGAGAATATTTTATTTGATTCTGACAGTTATCATAAATTATAATACAATATTTTTTGATATAATTCATTTAGACTGACTCCTGAGTATATAACAAACTGTATAGAATTAATGCCATTGCTCTGTAAAAATAAAAGGTAACGCTACCATTCATATTATTAAAAAAAAAAAATTCAAAACAGTGAAAATATTTTTAAAGCAAATCTAATGAAATATATACCTACTTTAACGTAGCCTAAATCTGTTTTAATTTATCTCACATTAAAAAATATAGTATAGCTGTCAGAAGATATATTTTCATTCCTTTGTTTACACTCTAGGAAAAAAACTCTTAGAAAAATATCATCATCATCGTATTAGGATCTTTATTTTTTATCAATATCTTATCATTTCTGATATCTTCGAAAATTCTTAACATAGCCTATTCCATAAGTCGTAGAGAAATGTTGAACGTTGTATTTCTTATGAGCTCATATTTCTCAGCCGTAAATCATCACGAGTGACACACAAATCGAAATCTATCGACTAAGTGATTAAGTGAAAAAATCCGAAAACAAACTCTAATACCTGTAAAATAAACTCGACAGTCTCATAAAGATACCTAAGTCTTCTTTCTATACCTTACTCCGGAAGCATCATATCTCACTCGAATTGTACCCATTACGTATTCCAACGGAAACTATAACTGTAACGTATGGAAGTCTCTGGAAACAGATGCGCGGGAAAAATCCAGCTTTGAAGTTTTATTAGAGTAAACGTGTTGTAAATTTTCAATTTTCCCAGCCATTTTTCTTTATAACTTTGACGCGTTTTAAATAGATTATAAGCTATCTAAATTATAAAACTTAAAAATTATACATATATAGATAAATTGTCTGTTTTTTTATATTTATGGTATATCTATAATAAATCATAGACGTTCAATCTTTCTGTTTATCTATGAATTGTTATTAAATTAGAATCAAAAAAGGACCATTTTGCTACCTGTTGTCTGATTTCAGTGACTTAACCAGAACAGCAGGTCAACTGCTCCAGTTAATTAACATATCTATATTAAATTTATGTATACAAATATGAGAAATTTACAAAATAATCATCCCAGCATCAATGACTCATGGCCTAATATTCGTAATCATCATTCAAATATCTGCCCCCACCTGGATCCGAACTCGGGACTGGCTAAGTAAACAGGGGTACTGATTAGTCGACCACACAACCGTCTACGGCAGACTTTTGCTTTGAGGTTTAATTAAAAATGTCATACATTAGTTATATCTTAATTTGAAATAAAGCCAGGTATATAATAATAAATGGGTAATGTACTTACTTATTAAGTAACTAAGCTGTCACTTCTGTCTAGTTACTTTCAAGTCAAAATGCAGATTAACCTCTTTTGAAACAAATCGCACAGAGTTACAGTTTTAAAACTAAATAATGCAGATTATCTTTTCCAGAACGCTCGTTTATGGTTCGGTCGTTCTTTATTCAAATTGGGCATCGCTATTGGCCGCTTTACACGAGATGAAATTCAGCGCAGAAGCGCTGTAATGTTGCTAAAGAGAATTCGGCAACTCAAATGCTAGGTTGAGGAAGCTTAGGTGCAGGGGCAGCGGAAATGACGTGCTCGGAGTTGGACATTTTAATGATGCTTATATTTTTATATCCATGAATGAGGAACTCACTAGGATTCGAACGCTCTGGATTCGATCACGAAAACAAAGCAACTGTAGCTATGGGTGGTGTCTGGATGGGTGAAACAAATTTTATATATATAACTCATGTGTTGGTTTTACTAATTCTCTGGATGTTCACGTTAAAAGATCAACTGGTGTATTCCTTAAAAATTTAATCCCATTTATATTGACATTCAAAATAGTTAAGTTAAAATTTGACTATTTAGAAACAGGAGATTTTGTAATAAAAAAAAATCTTTATATTTTGCAATATATCCTGTTTCTAACATATACTGTTCAAAATTTAATCGCTTCTTTAATTTTTGTCTTAATAAAATTAAATATGGTAAAAGGCTTATTTAACTCCAATATGCATAACCAATTTAAAACTTGTTAGAATAGTTCCAGAGAAAACATTAATTAATGGGTTTCTGACAGGGGATTCAGGGGATATACCCTTTTGAACCAAAAAAAATTCCAAATCCGTTCAGTGCTTCGAGTAATCAGGGGACATATATAAAATAAACATTACAAAGAATTAAGAATCTACTCCCATTTTGTAAAATCGGTTTAAAATTAATAATGTTATTGAATGGCGTAACTCTCAGGCTACAAAAAGGGTTATCACAAGGATTTTCTTGTCCTTTATGAGATGTTAAGCAGTATTTGGTACAGTCACTACTACGATTGATTTCGTAATGCTATTTATTTATTGAGACATTTTTTACCCCAATTAGGAAAGCAGCAACATAATTTATGTCTATCATATTCAGCAACTATTTTTTAAATTAAATCCTTTTTATTGGAACCTTCAGCTGTTTTGATGACCTGACAGGGCTGGGTATTATTAGACAGTTTCCAAATTATATTTAGTGTATTTTATACACATATTTATTTATTATTCATTAAATCAATCTAATGCAATCGCTTCTTATATATTTTTGTATTGAACTGTATAGATATATTTATAAAATTTAAACAGATCTAACTCACAAAGTACGAGATAAGTATATTCAATTATATTGAATCTCAATATAATTAATATTGCCTATCAAAGAAATTCAACATAGCAAGCAACGTCGAGGAATGGAAAAAACTGTCAAACTAAAAAAAAATTAACTTAGGGAATATTTGAGAGACATTATTGCGTGTAATTTTATACATTATTCTTTCATTTTCTTTATAAATAAAATTAGGTATTTATACTAGGGTATGTAGGGGAATCCCCGATCCTTAAAACCCCTCCTCCCACTTTCAATAAAGATAAAAAAAATGCTTCTAAAATTTAAATTTTGTGCATATAACCCAAAATCGTTACATAAATAATATCTCTCGTTATTTCCATAAAATGTAGAACGAGGTTCGAGTACTAAACGTTAGTTCAATTAAACTAAAAACATTAACCCTGCCAATACCGAAGCTTCTAATATTACAGACCAGATTGCAAGTCTGCACCAGGTGGGTCGCTTGTCACCCCGCCCGCCCCCCAGGACTGAGGGTGTACGTGTGAAGCGATTTTTGTTGAAATTATATTTATTTTATGTTAGTCTAGCGCTGTTTGAATGGTGTGCTTTGATAATATTGTAAAAGTTCCTAACGTGATTTTAGGTGTTGCAGGTCTTAGGTTAACTTTAGAAGTTAATTAGGTGTAGTGTTAGATATTTATTCAAGTGTGAAATAAATATGCAATGCTTCTGAATGCTTCCTAATTTCACTTTATTAATAGAAGATTAGAAATTCTTTTATGTGAATTTAATTTTATTGATCAACTTGTAAATTATTTAATATATATCTATAATAACATGGCATATATATAATCGAGTTATCTTAAGACCTCTAGAGGGACAACATTGTAAAAAATAGATAATTCTAGATATAACGGATGTATTCACAGACTACTAATTTGTTTTACAGAATTTCGCATAGATGATTTTAAGTATTACTAAATTATCTGTGGTTCAAAATGTACAGATTACCATTAAAAACTATTTACATTGTTAAATCTTAAAACAGAAGCTAAAAACAACAGTTACAAAAGTTGGTTAATAATTGGAATTTACCCAGCCACCCATCCTACTACAAACTGTAGTGTACGCCCTTCTCTTTTTCTATTGAACTCAAAAACTGTAAACCTTTAACCTTAATGGAACTCAAGATTTTCATTTCATCGCAAGAAAAGCATAGAGAATAAACTCACTACCAAAAGCATCTGAAACAAATTAACTACACAACATTCATTCCGTGAACATCGAAGCGCCCACAAATAATACGCACACATACCCGCCTATATATAAACTAAATCGACTACATAAAATTCATGTATAAAAATGTCAATACACCCACACAAATAAGAATGGAAAACACGACATAGTGTATACACACACAATGATAAAAGAATACGTGTAGGAAATTTGAAAATGCAGAACGTCTTTTATTTTTTAACAAAAATTTTATTCATATCTCTTTGATATCATGTACTGAGAAAAGCCAATCTATTCTACATTCAAAAATTATATTAAAAACTTGTAAGATAGCGATAAAAATAATAAGTGTCTCTTTATAAAAGTAGACGTTCTGTAGTTAAATATTTAGCACTACGTATCTTGTGATCTTTCAGTGCACACATAGATGGAGGTTGTATTTCAGCTTGGAGGTGGTTTTTTCTAGGGGGCGGGGGCGGGAGAGGGGGCAGCATACATTTTCAGGAAGGCTCCAGCGTCACAGGGCGTCTTTCAGCGCTCCGAACAGCGCACACATTGGCGAGTATCGGAGAGGCGAAGAAGCGAAGAGCCGACATAGAATAGCTTGCGACAGAGACTGAATCTAGCGTACCGTTCATAATCTAAATCAAAAGTCTTTTTTATTTCCCCTCTGTAGTAATTTATTTTCTGTTCTGCAGTTTGGTTTGTCAAAACTATCGCCAGTTAAACTAAGCCCAAACGATCGAAAAAAATTTGGTAATCTGGTCTCCACGCTTCAATAACCACTTTTGCCCTCCAATTCTCATGCGTGGGAGGTTGATATGACAACAACTTTATCTACTCTTCTATCTAGTAGCTTCTGCCTAGCAATGGGACGTCTGTAGACTATTGATTGCTTTAATTGAGCAATCAGAAGGTCTTCTTCAATATTGTCTAAAAGGTTAGGTTTAATAGCAACCTTAAACGTTAGTTTGGTTCTATATCATCGCCGTCCCATGTAGTAACAAGAAACCATGGAGCTGTAATGATATTCCTAAAATAAGTTTCCTTACCTTTCCTTAACAAATTTCTTAACGAAACCTAGACAGTCTCTGATCTCTCGCCTCCCTTAATAATCTATACAATCGGGCGCCCAGATCAGTGGGGGGCGGGGTGGCTCCTACATGTGTGTTCGGAAAAATGCCTTATGGACCCGGCCACCGGTTTAAGTTTTTTCAACGACACCGGCCTTTGCTTGTGTTAGGTTCACGCCCGTGGACTCTTGCTTTGTGTTAGCCTTATTTTAGATAAAAATTTCATATGTAGATCAAATAATAAGGGTTTAGAAAGTAGGTGGCATATCCGCTTAACGTTTATTATTGTGATAGCAATATCTACTGCAAAGAACTTAGTCATAGAAAATATTGGATTAATTTCACCATTTCCTTTTTACCATTTGAGTTTAATTGACATTACTTTTACACCCTTGTGTGAATTAGGCAATTATACTTCTAATGTAAAATGATCGCTTATAAAATCTTCATTGATCATGAGCTGGGTTTCAGATATCAATAGGTTTATAGATGGTGGGATAAATAAGAACCCATATTTAATTAAGAGGTCAGATATGCAATAACGCTGGAGAACCTGAAAGCTGAGCTTTCAACGACATCTCCTCAATCAGCCCAGATGTCTGCAATCTTTTGTAAGGTAGACGGACAAAGCGTCTGCTTGTACGTTATTTAATAACCTGCTGTCAATTAAACAGCATGTCAACATCATAGTATGACAAAGTAATAAGATATATTAATATCTGTCATTTATAAATAAAAATAAGGTACGGAATAGCATCAAAGAAGTGTGACAGACGACATTTTGTTTTGTTGTTCAAGAAAATAATGGTTGTATAGACGGCTTGTCTTAAACTATAGACTGTTGGCTGGCGGCCAAGTCTTTACATTGATGCAGATCTAATAAATGAGGAATATTATTATTTTCCTCATTGAAAAGGGCATTTAGATTAATAGCCTCGTTGCTACTGGTACTGATCTTCAATTTGCTGGCACGTCCAAAGTTGAACAATGTGTCTTGAACTTTAGCTTTCAGTTCTATATCGGAAAACTATCATGTAACGATCACAAATGTCCGTCGTCATCAAGACCTGGATAGCTGAATAGATAAGATATCGTTAAACAATTTTCTTTTAAATATGTATTAGGTATGTGTCGTCTTATATCTTTGTTGTTTTGTTACTTCCGCTAATGTCTTAGTTTCAAGCTCCTAGTTACGAGAGAGGAAACATGTTTCTAGTCAACTCTTTCTTCTGTATTTGTCTTGCTTGCAGTTTAGGTTCTTAAAATTCCATTTCAGAAAGCTTAAGCCGAAAGCAAACGTTAGCCAGAAGATATATTGTTAGCAATTCACAATTCCATTTGTGAATACTGAATATTTACTCCTCGAAGTTGGTATCAACCTTAGGTCACATACTCAACAGTAAAGGTGTTATTAGATATTTAATATAACTGCAGGCTATTTAGGCCACGTGGAGGCTAGAACAGGCGAGAATTAAAGGCCGCCAGCCGTGCCAATTCGTATTAGCAATGCGAAAGTTACACGGACAGGCGGTGCCATTTAATATCGTTATGCACACGGTTACATAGGAAATGCATGGCTTGTGTCGTACAGATTTTAGAAAATATACTTTATTTTCATGTACAGTTGTTACACGCCCCACTGTTGGGCACAGGTCTTCCTTCATGAGAAAACGCGGATTTTAAACAATCACATCCTGATGACCCATTGCAGCCGCTGCTGTAATAACCGGATGATCTAATGATGGGATCTCGAAGGCAACTGACAGATTTTATAGGCACGTGTCAATATTTTCTTATAAAGCGAATAAAATAGAACCAATATTCAAATACATCAGGTCAATCGAAACCAGCAAACAGTCCGTTTCTTCGCAAGGTCCGTTTAAATTTATTTCCTGCGCTTTTTATACATAACAATAGGAATCTAAAAGTATTTTCCAAAGCCTTTTTCAAAGTATAAAAGTCTTCTCAATTGTGAAATCAAATCTAATATTAATAATCACAAAATATTTGATATTCATGATATAATTTATCATTTTGACCTAAGTACGCTGCTTCTACGTATTCTCTGCAAAAAATCAATACATGACAGAGCTTTTTCTCCTACAATTTAATAATATACTCGACATTACTATATCTCCAACAAATAGGTCACCTCCTTCCCCCCAGGATTGGCAGGGGGGCCATAAGTCCCGATCCGCCCGTATCCGTGATAATTGTGAAATTCTTCTGGTTTTTATTACGTATGGATTTCTGTTAGTTTATATAAAAAGGTTAATGGTTTTATCTCTTTACTTTTGTTAGGAGAAGGATAGAACCTAACTACTTTCATTGTATCTTGTTCTATTTTTTACAAAGTTGGTCTAAAACCTTTGAACGTATTGCAATATAAGCAAGCAGGTAAATACATTAATAATAACATAATTATAAAGTTATGTGTGTGTGTGTGTGTTTGGTCTTTGAGTGGCGGCCGCGTATCAGGACGCGGTTGGTACAGCTTTCACATGATGGACCGACTCTGGTAAAGCTTTTGTGGAGCCGCTGAATGCGGACACCGCAAGACCAACGCAACAGCAGTGGTTATAAATGGTGCTAATGTGGATATATAAAAATTAAGATTACTCTAATAAAATACTAAATAGAATAGAATAGAATATATCTTTACTATACATAGAACAATTCAAGAAGTGAAATACACAAAAAACATTTAACTAATTTTGTACAAAGGGTGATCATAATATACTATATTCGTAATTGTAGTATTTTATCATTTTTCTCTTATAAAACGACAACTTCTTTCACATGGTCTGTGAAGATTTTAGTCAACTTGATGTCACATGTCACAAATGTAGAAGCCATAACACTGGTGATTTTCGTGATAGTGTAGTCTCTAGGGGACATATAGTCGTACTGAGAACGACAGGACTGATTAAGTACCAGGATCTTTGGCTAAGTCAGTAAGGGTACTGACGACTTAACCAGAGGATCATCTATATATATCAACATTTTAATATTGTATTTGTTCCCAATCAAAACTGTAGTGGAAAATCCCTTTCCAAACCTTTCCACAGACAACTTTAAATCCACGTACTTGCCACAATCCAGTCGTACAGCAATAAATACTGATCTGTCTGCTAACACAATAGCCAGTCTAAACTACGCGCCCTATCGCGCAAAACGTATACCTAGTTAACAAAACCTAACTCCATGCTCAAAGCGTGCGAAAGTAGAGCCCTCTTTATCTAAGAGGCGTCGGGGAGAAGGGGGGAGGACAAGTGCATCTCAAAGAAATGCAGATTTTACACGTCGCTACTCTTTGGAAGACGGGATGTATCGCAACGGGTGGACTGGTGGCAGAAAATTTACGGGAAACTGCTTTTGTTTTTGAGCGAATTAGGTGTGCGTTTTAGAATCTATATTACTCTATACCATACGTCGCCAAACTTTGAAGCCTTCGGGCCATAATGATTTTTCAGTTTGTTCCAAGAGCCAAGCCAGTTTTAATTATTCTGCCCTTAACTATATAGTTCGTTAGTTAGTCTAGAAATATTTCTAGACTAGAATAGTCGCAAAGTGCGCGACCTAAGCAAACTTACGCTTTTTTGCATTTCAATTATTAAAAAACTAAATTACAAATTACGGCTCGCGGGCCAGATTTGGAGTAGTTTGGAGCTAAAGGGTCTATACTAACATTACAAAGTAGAAGTTTGTTTATCTGTTTGGTAAAAGCATAAACTCAAGAACTACAAATTCAAATCGTAAAAATCACAATATGTTTATTTAAATAGACCCATTTACTAAGTTCTTTTAAATCTTCATAACAGGGAATATGTACCAGAAAAATAAATAAATGTAATTAAAGGCAATAGTGAAACTTTAAATGGTTATTATCAGGGTATTTACAATTTGTCCCAGTTATAGAATTTAATTATGTATTAAATAAATTATTTTAAAATTTAAACTAACACTAGTATGCATATTCCCAATTAACCCTACCACCGCTTCGACGAATTAGTAGCTGCAGAGAAGCGTCGCTAGAAACTCTCAGCCTTTAGTATTTATAATGACATTTACAAATTACCTATGTCATTATGTATTAGTATTACAAACATATATGTTTTGTTTTACAGTGCAATATTTTATACATCGATACGTATCGTTATTTCTGGTTTGCTTAAGTTTCAATTCAGTTTGATTACAGCTTAAGTTTATTTAAATTGCATTTTTAAATAGTCCCTGCATTCTTATCACCTAAATATTTCTGAACTTTGAGGTAGCCTTTTTCATTAAATTTTGTTTGATCTACATTTATCGTTGAAGGCTGATTAACAATGAAAAATGTTGCGAATACGGAAAAAAACCTTATTAGATCTTTCGTCGCGTGCGCAGCGAAAACGGTTAAAGTTACGCAAAAATCATGTACGCCAGTATTGTTCTCCTTTCGAAATTCAAAAATCTATTTTTTACGTTGACTCAATATTACCTTTTATTGGTAGCCAAATTGTAATAAACATAATGTAATAAACCCACGGACGAAGTCGCGGGCACAGCTCTTATGATATATATCCGTACTTAGCAAGCCGTTTATTCTAATCTAACTCACCCTGAGCCAATATCTTCTTATGTAGACGAAAAGTAAAGAAAAAATAACAGAGACAATTTAAGAAGGCGTATGTAGCTTTAGTTGATGCTTCGTAAAATTTGAATTAAGATTTAGTATCTCAGCACCTTCCAACATGACGCGTATGACAGCTGTCATATCTTTGCAATCATATTGACAGAGCAAGATGACAGTTAAATTTAAATTCAGTGTGTTCTTTAATACCTGATCTATTATCATTACTGGCATAAGTATATGTCTTAAAGTTAACCAAAACTACACATCAGACATCATAGGATAGATCTAAAGAACGGAGACACGGTTCAAGCAACCTGATAAATCTTTATCATCAACAGTCTACATACGTCCATCAGATAGGCATAGGCCTTTCAATGTTTGGAAGAATACTTGAGGAGTTTCTCATAACACCACAATGCTGGTCCATCCAAGCGATTGCCGCAAAAACCGTACCGTTACTTCATCATGCTTGCCGAAGTACGGAAAGGCTTCAGATAACAAAATTTGACCCATTCAGGGCCTGATCAGTGTTAAATCTTTATAGCAATTGTAACTAGAGAGCTCAAAGCACTACCCCACAAACTCCCCAAGTAAAGCAAGTCTTACTATGTTTAAGACTACATTTTACCACAACCTCACCTATACACAGAACACCTATACTCTCACCTACACCTTGTACACAGAATCACAATAAAATCTTATCGTATCTTATCTTATCTTATCTTATCTTATCTTATCTCATCGTAGGCTCGTCGCTGATTTGAATTGATTGCAAAGAGAATTCTTCTTTTTGGTTTGATTTTCATAATCATGATATTGGCTATGCCACCTAAGCCGCAGAAGTGTGTACTCAATGATCACTAACATGTGAACCAACAATCGTGACATATTTAAACATAAAAAGGATAAGTCGACTACTGACCACTTGTAAGATAGCGCAGTAAATATAGTAGGCGTAAGCTTTTATTATATTTATTCTCCATACAATCAATCTGTTTTGCTGCCAGTCCGTTCCGAATATGACACTCATTATAGCAGCGAAGGATGTCTCTTAAATATGTCAAATGTGAGTTGAAGACGCGTCGCCAGTGATTCCTGTTACAGCTCGCTTATTGTTCTGAACCGTCGCACTTCTGTATGTGCCGTTACTTGAATATAGCTCTTAAAATACGCCACTAAAAGAGCAAGAATTGTACATCTCGATACAAGTACGGAAAGTATATTATTCCTTCAGGAGTCCCAGCTTGTGGTACCTATGCGTACGAGTGGAAATGAAAACTGCGCACGAGCATCGAACGACATTTTTAATACATTTGCGAAAATAATAAAACAATAAATTCCTTACGTTTTATTTATGAAAAGCAGTTTATTCCTTGAAGTAATAATTGTTATTATAGTCTGAACAATCGTTGAGAATCTCATTAACTTTTCGGAGTATAGTTGTTTACGCAGTAAAATTTTGTAGAGAAAACTTTTTGGGTAAAAGCCTCTTTCATGCATTTAGATGTTATATGCAAGAGAAAAACAAAAAACGCTAGTGCGGAATGAATAATTTTTAACACGCTAAATACGCGTGAATTCTACTTTTTGAGCAATACATATTAAAAATATTTTTACCATAAATAGAGAACGTGTTGACGTATTTTGTGTTTAAATCTATTTATACTACCTAACACACTTGGTCGAACTATATTTTTTCGCAGAAGAAGAAATGTCAGTCTATAGAAATACTAATTCAGAATATGTTAGACAATTTTGTTTAAGAGAAATATGTGTAGACTTATTCTTATACTTCGAAAAGATGAATTGAAAGTTTTAAAAGCTTCTGTTGTCTAACAGCTGAGACCACCCACTACAGATCTAGAAGTCCGAGGTTCAATACTTGAGGGTTGTTTGGCTTTTTCTAAGTAAGTACAATTAGTAAATGCCCGGTTGATACCCAATTAAAATTATGACTATTGCCTTTATAATTATATTTATTTGTTTTCTCATACATATTCCCTGTTGTGACGATTTAAAAGAGCTTAATAAATAAGTCTATTTAAATAAAGTTATTTTTGACTTTGACTTTGACTTTGACTCTCACTATCAGTTGTAATTAAGGCCAAGAGCTTGGATTCCCAAATTTAGTAGGTTCTGTCTGCGTGTCTTTTATTACCGTTTGATTATTATGGGGAATATATTTTTTTTTAAAGATTTCATATCTCATCATACTTTTCTTGATACTCGCTGTTTATTAGCATTAGACGATACTTAATTTATAAACGAACAATATACGTTCGTTATTCAACACTTTTGCTTCTCAGTAATATTTTGTTTTCATTATAAACTCAGCCGCGATTTGCTCCCGGGAATCTCGAGACAATGGACCCGATGCCGTTGTGGACGAACTAAATTATATTTAAGTTAATACTATTTTTATTAACTTAAATATAATTTAGTTATTAATACTATTATTAATACTATTCTTTCAGTACAATACAACCAAAAAAAAACAGATGTCTGGTGACGTCATTTGACATTTCCAAAATGGCGACTCTTAAGCAAATAAATTAATATAAGTCAAAAGTGTATGGAGCGTCAAAGCGTCAACTAACTTGATGTTTCTTAATATCATACTACCCCTTCGCAATGAATTGGAATTTAAGAGATACGAATAACTTAACTTTAATTTAGTGCGTACACAACGGGGACATTATTTAATTTAAAAAACTAGTGTTTGCATTATGCGGCAACACACTAAATAATGATATAATTCAATAGGTAAATTATCTGATCTTATCTTGATGTAGGGCCAGGATTACTCCCGAAGCACGTCGACCCAATGGGATCTTTTGTGCTTCCCCAATCCTAATGACCACTGTCCTGGGATACCTCCAAGATGTCCTTAATAAGTACACCCGGAGACAACAGCCTTATAAAAATTATGTGATAATAAATTTCATTTCAAACACACAAACCAACGATAATTTTCCAACTTAACTTTTCTTCGAACTATTTGAGTCTATATAAAAAGGTAAGTAGGTTCGATTTTTATTTCCGACTTATAATTTATCCCTTGGAGCTTATATTATGACTTTATAACGAAGATATATATACTATTAAGTATGTAAATATAATTCATAAACTAGGTATGGCTAATTGGGAATATGCATAAGTGATATTTTTCATTTTAGAACAATTTATTAAATACTTAATTAAGTTTTAAAACTGGGACTATTTGAAAATACTTGGTTTATAACCACTTAAAGTTATCGCTATCATTAATATGACAACCTTCAATTATATTAATTATTATTCTCATACATATTCCCTGTTATGACGATTTACTTTTTTTTTCCGATTTTTTGTAAAAAAAAAATTATTGTACATAGAATCAAAATTAAATTTTATCTTATCTTAAAAGGACTCAGTGATTGAGTCTGTTTGAATAAATAAATTTTGAAAGATTCTAAAATTTACGTCTCGTTCTCATACAGTCATAAACACCGGGGCAGGGATGAACTACTATCGAAATTCGATTTTAAATATTTCTGTAAATGTGAGTGCAATTATTCCAATGCTAATTAGCGGAAGTTAAGCATAAGTGCTACCAAATTACCGGGACCCGGGAGGCACCGATCGTCGGTATCGGATATTCTGTAACAATAACCTGAAACTTCGCACATTACCCGATCTGATGTGAAACGATTAAGCCGAAGTTTTTCCAAAGGGTCGTCTCTTATGGTTCTGCTCAATGAATATATATGTAGTGCTGATATTACCATTCTTGTAATATTTATTTACATATCTTACAGTCTATGCATCATTGAACTTGTATGTAGAGAACTAACGCGTACCCTTTTAAAAACCAGGCTGACATATAAATATACACACTCATTATCTACAGCATATATACGTCATCTGCTAAGCAGAAGCCTTCCTGCATTGGAGAAACAGAAGTTTGGCTGGCCCTATATAGTCAGTCAAAAGCAGTTGCCCTACCAACCCGTACAGAAGGGCTTGAGATAGCAAATTTGATTGACCCTTCCAAGTAGGAATCATAGCAAAAATTGCTTCGATTTTGTTTTAGAAATCAGAATACTCAAACTACTAAGCCAACGAGCTTCTTGTGGCGTAACTTTTAGACTTATAAAACCACGCTGACATCACACACGCATGCGCACGATTCATATTAATTAATATATGCGCATGGAAGTGTGCGCTGATTTCTGAAATACATAACAGGTATCACTTCAGAAACATCTATATTTCGTAATGATCATGTTCAATCAATAATGTTGCAATTATTATTATTAGTTATATTTCGCAACTATACACTAACTCAGTTTTTTATTTTTATTATTTATATTAAGGGGCTATTCAATCATTTTCATCCCGCAACCTAAAAGATCTATTGTGGCTTGCTTCCAATAGGTAGTTCTTCGATCTGGGCACTTTCTATAAACCTACAAGTTGTTGGTGAACCATTTATTAAAAAAACAAAGAAAGACAGTAATATTTTTAATAAAGTATAAAAATAACAGGTATTAACGCCGTAAAGAAATTTAGAAATACCATACACGGTGTCAAAAGTCAAAAGTCAAAAATTACTTTATTTAAATAGACTCATTTACTAAGTTCTTTTAAATCGTCAAAAATGTTATTTATATTTATTTTTTTAAGAACACCATCAGTTCATTTGTTGCTCTGTCTTCCATTCATCCGCCAAAGGACGTATTTTAACATTTTTCCCCCACTTACACCCATTATCTAGCCCAAAGTAAGCAGCTTTAAGAGCGTGTGTTATAGATACTAGTCAACTAAATTTTTATAGTATAAAAAGTACGAATATTTGTTCACGAGTAATAGATGTACCAATACGGGTTTCGAAACCGGGATCTCTGGACAAGAATACAGGGTTACTGACCAATCGACCAGAAGGCCATTCGCGACAAGACTTTACCACAAAATTTCGCAATTTACAAAACATAACTTTTTTATCGTAGCGGTGTTAACCACTCCACAGCTATCCGCTATTAGACAATTGGCGCATCGGTGGACCGTGAGCCATTAGGGTTTTAATTGAAAATAGCGTAAAGGCAGTAAATCGCTGAGTGCACCCCGTCTGCACCGCTCCTCTACCGTTATTGTTGCCTATCAAAATTCTATGAGAGATCAACGGTTTCAGTATAATATTCGAAATTGGAATTGAGAATTCGATTTTTAAATTTTTTAATATATATAAAGAGCAGCTATTGACCTTCATCTCATCTATTGGCAAATGATAATAAGACCGCAGATGGAAGCGAACTATACCCGTATTCCTGAAGCACAGAGGATCGACTGGAAGAGGAGAGACTGGCTATCTTATCTTCAACTGCCGTAGCACAAAATGCTTAACATTATTTCTACTGCGACAGACTTAGACATGGTGGTGGTAGCAAACTAGACCATATACCTCCACTGGAATTAAACCCCGGACCTCCAGATCTAGACCACAGAGGTTGTGGATATTATTAGTTTTTAAGGAGTCGTTGCCGTCACCGATCCTGTGAAAATTTTGAAAATCAGCTAAATATTATAATTGGTATATGAAGTAAACAACTATAAAAAGGTACACACGAAAATATGCCATAAAACTTATAACGTAAGGTCTTTTCCCTAAATAAATAAGCCATAATTAAACCATAACAATCGATCGACATTAAACCTTAGTTAACACGGCCGCTCCAGTAGGACGTTAAAGAAATTATGTATATTAAATTCTCAACTGACTTTCTTATCGACATCGAAATGTATTGGTAGTGCGACCAATATGTTTTGATACTTGGCAAAACAAGTAAATTATGTTTTACTTTAATTTTAGTTACAGTTCTGAAGTGGTAGAGCAACACATTGCAAGGACTGATGGCAGTTGGGGGGGAAGGCCCATCAGTGAAGACCGCGCGCCGCAAGATGCAGCTTTGTTAGACTCAAGGTGGATCAGGTCGGCTCAGGACCAATAGTTTCAAGATCCTCGGGGAGCCCAGCAGTGGGCGTCTCTATGTTGATATGATATTAATGATAAAAAGTATTGTGCCTAGTCATTAAATCTTATAAAGTCTCAAGGTTGTTAAATACATGTCGAAAGTGATTTTTATTTTAACTTTGATGATAGCCGATTTTTTAAACATCGCATTTTTTCATGTTTAGAAAATATGCCAATACGTCAAAATCATTTGTTAGCTTAACAAAGACTCACAGTGCAATCCAGTATCTAGACAGTACAGAGATGAAAAGTCTAACGTTTGAATGAAAATGCGACATTCTTAGACACCCGCTTGACAATATTTTTTTTCTAAAATTAGTGACAATGCGTGACAATCGACACTAAGTTAAGTACGTGTAACTAAAATAAATATCTACTTACACTAAGACAAAGCCTCAACATTTAGTATTCACCCCAGCCCCAATCGATCAACGACCAAGACCGTTCGTCGACGTAAATGACACGTTAATATCGCATGCGAGTAACAATCTAATTACAACCCACGGGAATCGAACCCGCGATCGGGCGATAACAGCCGATTACGTCGGTACACCGGCCGATTGACCCGCGCCCCAAAATAACCCCAAACACGGGGTTACTTTACCTTTACACTTAATAGTTTTTGTTTATAGATAATCACTAATATAATTGTTCCGTAAGAACAAAATTAACTAGAATTGGTATCTTGAATTGTTTTTTATTTTTCCTTCTACCCTCCTAAAGAAGAGGTTTTCGCTCATTAAATTTTGTGCTAGCTAGGTGGAAGTGACTAAGACAATAAGATGCATGATGCACCAGTATAATATTCTCCTTCTGATTACCATCAAGATATGTCCAGTCTACTGTACAATTCTTTACATAATAAAAATAATTGATTGGCTACAAAACTTGATGAATTAGTTGATAAGACCGATGTTCAGCCTATAAGCAAACTTATTACCTTAGAAATACGAATTATTATATAAAGTTAAGATGTACTAACACACTATTGTGATGATAATCCAGATGATATCTTTCTATAAGCATTAGTGTCATCTGGTATCTGTTTTCCTCTTTCCTTTATGGACTTAAGCAGAGCCTTGTGCTGAAGACAAGAAGAGGCAACACTAGCTGTCTTTGCTTTTGAAAACACCGGTGGGACATATGAATGTAGTAGAGGTATTATTACTATATAGATAGCCTTAAATGTGTTACGTTGCCTATAATGTAAGGCATCCAACAACTCATAACTATGTGATGATTTGACGACTGCTTTACATATATCAAAAACAATTTATCTCTCAATTAACTTAAACTTATAAATAAAATTAAAATTGTATGTTTGGCACCATGATTAGCACCACGTTTGCACCTATCTTCAATAATACGAAAACAATCGACCGATCAATTAAGAAATCAATGATAATAAACAATTACGTAGAAATTCTTACCAGCATACGCATTACCTCCTTCAAACAGCATAGGTTCCTTCCAGAGGAGTGAAAAGCCTTTTTGCGACGTTAAGATAGAGCTGTCTAGGGCTAGTGTGTTGCTTACTGCACTTGCTATCATTGCTTACCATGAGGCTATCTTGAGTCATTTCCTCTAGTTATTACAAAAAAACTTCATCTAGAGATGATGTCTTCTTAAAGATAACAGGAATAGAAAAAGAAAATAATAATATTTAGAATTTAGCTAAAACAAAGTCACTCCGATTTATTAATTAAGAATTCGAAGCAAGTTATCTAAGTGAAATAAATTACGTTGAACTTAATTGATTCAGTTTCGATCTTAGGGGAACGACTATCTGTAGGGGGGTGATGGGGCTGGCAGATGCTCGTATTGTTATGCTGATTGCTTGATAACAGATATACGAAGATATATTATAAGCGTACATTAGAAAACGGATTTCCAGTAACAAGTTTGGACACACAGAAAAGTTTATGTTAAATTGATTTATATGACTCGCATATTTTCATAGAACATCTTCTAAACTTGGAAATTATAGAGTACCTCTTTATGATTTCCCAAATCAATAAATGCAAGACATAACATAAATATAATCCTTGTTACGATAGTTAGCTTGGGGAGCCTGTGGACTGTATTTTGGAGAGAAATGGGAAAACAAGGAAACCACGTTTTGACTCGTCACCGGTATATTGACAACAACAAAACATATAAAAACAATCTAGTATTAAAATATATTAAAAGGTAAACTGACATAGGAACAAAACAGGTTTTATACGAACTACCAGTAACAATCCTTATAATAAGATATGATATAACCTAGTTAACCAGTCCAGGGTACAAGCAAAGAATTACAAGACAATAGTAGCCATACAACTTTCCTTAACTTGTTATGATTTGCTTAAAGGAAGATCTACTCGTAGTTATTAATGTAGTAAAATTAATTTTGGTTTTTATATTTTACTGTCAAAATTCAGTTCTTAAACAAAGTTTTGATTGGATTAATTTATTCTGGCAAGAAAATTCCTTATTCCTATTGGTTTTTGAAAACAATCATCAAATTAATAAACGCATAGATATGATGTATGAGAAATAAGAAACACTTAAGCCAACAGTAAGTCACAACTTTTGTATTGTTTACCTACTTTTGCTCTACTAACTATGCTATTCGATGGCTTCTTGCGTTTGGACAGTGCATATTTATGATTACATCATGTCAAGTAACTTGTGATTGTATTAAATGATAACCAGAAAAGATTATTAGAAAACTTAGCTATTGCAATAATTGTACTGATGTAACAGAAGAAACTTTAAATTTATTTTATCTCAAGGTCATCTATTTAGCAACAATAGATTCTTTGTCTATGCAACAAGATACATTACATACTTTGATCACATGAAACATATGTTAGACATCAAGACCAATATCTTAGGACCTGTAATCATTCTGCATGACTTAAAAAGCTCCGACATTACCATTAATTTCCTTATCCTTTATCAATAGTGCTTACAGATCCGTGTCGTCTTTTGTGGGCACTTCCTTAACGTTGGAACCGCAGAAACACATACGTGGAGCCTCTAATTACATTCATATTGGTGACCACCTCGACAGGTGTGCAGCCGACTGTAGCAATCAGTGAACTGGAACGATAACCGAAAAACAACTTTAAAACTTCGAACTTAAAGCTTGAAATGCATTCCACAACACTCAAGGGTATCAAAAGAATTCTTGATCGATCTATAGTTTTTACCTGCATTGGTTTAGAGTCGATTGTCGAACGCCCATTGATTTTGGGTAGAACAATGACAATGGTTTCCCTATTCAGAGGTCAATAGCATGATGGGCGAATTCGGTTCTGTTAATTACTAGCCAGTTCCGAAGTTTTTTCTTTGAACGAGGTTTTTCTTAAATGTGTTTTAATTTTAATTTTAGTTTTTTTCCAAAGTAAATATCTCTCTTTTTCAACATTAAGAGAGCTGATAGATTTTTCAACTATAATTCTTGGTGAATTGGAATATCAAAATTTAAGACTCAATCTAAAGGAGTACGGCATAAAGACTAATACCGAACGATTAAGTAATTGCACAAGCAGCTTAAAGAAGATGGCAGCTAAATAACACCAAATAGCCAGAACTCTTTGAAAAACCAGTAAACTAAGAAACAACTTCATTTCTGTGCTGGCAGTGTCAACGTAACTTTTTTGTTTTTTACTTATTGGGTGTGAACCTACGTCCTAAGCTACTGCAATCGCTTACCATCAGGACTGCCATAGACTTGTCTGCCATCCTTATTACTTATACGTAAAAAATTAAAGCAGTAATTTATTAAGTAATACCTAAAAACCTTATTAATACAATAGAACTAACTTTGGAGACCAAATAATTCTAAACAATCTTAAATATGAAAAACGGTAAACCTTGAAGTTAGTTTTAATATCAGTAATGCTAAAAAACTATTATGTTCGTGCAAAAATAAACACCTCAGTTGAGTAAGCTTAGTATCAGTATTATAAGATAACATGGCGTTTTAAGATGACATATTGAAAAACATAACAATTAATACGAATAGTGGACCCATGACAGCTCCCTGTGGAAGTTCGCGTGCAGTAATAATGGACACGACAACGCAAACTACTCATAACAGCTCATGTGGGAACGATAGTTAAAATATAGCGAATTTTTAACTTATTAAGTTGATTCCGTTAAGTTAGAAAGGTAATAAATGGTGGTATTTAATATGGCATACATTATCAAAGGCTTGCGATAGTTCTAGTTTCAATACATTAAGTAATTACGTTTCATCGAATTAATAAAACAATATTCTCATATTTTTACTTTTTTATATAAAAGTATTGTTTTAGTTACAAATTCTAGTTGACCTCACAAGAAGAGCTTACTAAGACTAAGATCGAATTGATTGAATTAATAAAAATTTAAAAAAAATAGTCAAAATCTTTTTAGGGCGATCTTCTAAACAAATTTGATCGTCACAATAACAACTAAATACAGCAAAATCTCTCCCTCATGGCTCGAGCGCCCTGGAGAATCTAAGAGACAGCGGGACACCTCCCCCGGAGGTGATGCCTGTCGATTAGAACTTCTCGAATCGCCCCTTAAGGCTTGAGGACTCTCCTAGGTTCTCGCCTCCTTAAAACCCCGGTAACGCTGTGAAGACCATCTGCGGCCAACAGTATTAGTCAGTCCCAAAAAAAAAACAAAATCTCAAAAATAATTTAAAACAAGTTCAAAAATTGAGTCCGTTATTCGATTTCCCTCATAAATCGATGCAATCGATAATGAAAAAAAACGACCACAATAATTAACAGTGGCCACATGTCATTCTAAACAAAAGCACCTACACATGAGAAACTAATTACTTGGGTCGAAAGAGTCAGGTATACACTTAACCGTGAAGTGCGAGTGAGGTGGCAATAGTTCGAGATCGGAAGCAGATTGGCACGCTCCACTGCGCGCTGCCCGAATGTTTTTTAATAATTAAAAATGCAGGCGGTTTGATAAATAGTATCTCGGTCAATTTATTTGACTTTTAGGTTATGCGTCAGCAACGCTATAGAGATATAAGAAACTTAACGTATCATCGTAAATTTAGTTAGCTTTTTACTTATTATCAAGATAAAAAGAATAAAGATCATGTACCTTAAGCAATCTACAAAATTCTAATGTGAGGTACTAAGCCAATTTTATATTTTAAAAATTTGTCTTAGTCTTGCGTCAACATCATCTATTTACAGATGGCTGCGCAAAGCCATTGTATTTAAAGATATATGTTATTATGGTCAATATCCAAACTATCCAAAACTATCCGTTGATAGCTTATCAAAATTCAGCCTTATTGGACATCGACACAATATCCAAAAAAGCTAGGAGATCAGTAAGTTTTATCCCTTCACTTCTCGGAGTGAACTTAAATTTCACATTTGCATTTACGAGAGCCACCCCGTAGCCCGTTCACCATAATGACTCGATTCATCCGTCAAAGTGCATTTACTAGTAAACCATAAATCCAAATAAAACTCACTCAAAACACCTAAATCACAATCATGCAAATCCTATGCAAACGCCATGGAAATTCAAATGACGACCATAAAATCGGTCTTCCCATAATATTGCCTATTGACCTTATAGCAAACACAAAACCTATGGCACTTACGCTGGAGTTCCCTTTAATGAGCTATTGAAAAATGATAGTAAAAATAATTCGCTTTGCCAAAATTATCATAAGCCATTAGAGGGTTGAAGCATCTTCCCATATCCTGAACTCAACACATTTGCAATCAAAATTCAACTTTACACAATTAAAACAAAAAGTTCAAAATACATCGTACTACTTTGACGTCAATTTCTATTTTTTTTTCTCTAATAACTCAAAATTAAAACTTAAACGCCAATAAATACAGCACATAATCCCAAGACATGTATGCTATAGTAATCGTATGATAATTTTTTTTCCAACCCTAAACGGCGTATGCAAATTTCTCGGTTCGTATTGTCGATCGCGCGGAAGGATTTACGCGGCGTTTGAGGGTTGAGTCAATACCGGCGTTGACAGATGCGGAGACTTAACCCGTATCAGGTTACTTGCTCTGGTTCTGAAGAGCGGAACAGATCGCGAATTTCATGGGATATTTTCTTTGTATCAATTACTATTAGACGCAGCGGTGAAAGGGTTCCCAGATTTAAAAAAAAATAGATTTCAAATGTTTTTTATATTGAACATAAGTCGATAGATTTCTTTTATGGGTTATGTTATATAAAATATATTATTTAGTAAAATATGGAAATATTTTACTGTAATGCAAATATTTCATTTGAAAACAACAATGCTAAGCTATTAGACAGCTGTCCCGTTTGTATTTCTTCTGTTTGTATATATTTAGAATATACAGATACAACCATTTTGATTTTTATAAGATAACAAAACTAAATACTAAGTTCTGTCCTTGACTGTAACTACTTTTAAGAATTATTTTAAAATAAGAACATGTAGCAAATAAACGAAAAATATAATGTTCTAAATTTGAAATTCGAATTCGATACAATTTATTAAAATAAATTTTCTCATAAAATTACCTCAATATGTTACATTAAGCAACAACAATGTATCGATTTACGTTTAACGACCGATATTACTTTTAAATTACTTAAACAATATTGTAGTGCAACCGTTCGTATAAAATTACAGACTTGGTAATTGCTAACGGTCAGTTTTAATTAGCATTTTATGGTTGGATTTAAAGAAAATGATCGATTGAATGGTTCTATCGATTGGCTGTGTCAGATTATCGATTGAATTTAACATTAATCTTGGTGGCTGCGATAATGAGTGTTTCTTAGTGATAAGTTTTAGCGAAATAATGCTTATTTAATTCCAGTTTACTTGAAATAATTGTTAACTAAAATAATTACTTATTTGCAATATTAAAACCTTTTTAATTAGTATTTAATCACTTAATTTTTATTTTTCTGAATTTGGCTTACATATATTATATATAAGTGAGTAACGTAATTGTAAAATAACAACCAATCCCCTTAAATTATGAATAAGGTTGTCGTAATCCAAACAGTTCTATCCACTTAATATAAATCAATGAAAATGAAATTAAAGAGAAAAGTTTCAAATAACTATTGTAGTTTAATTATATATAACACAAAAACGATTTGATTACTCAATTAATTACCTTTGTTTTCGAGGAGGACCGTTTACGGACCTACCCGCCACTGACTAAGCGGCGAGCGTATGTGGGGCTCACCTAGTCAAAGTCAGTCAAAATAACTTTATTTAAATACACTCATTTACTAAGTTCTTTTAAATCGTCACAACAGGGAATATGTATGAGAAAAACAAATAAATGTAATTAAAGGCAATAGTAATAACTTTAAGTGGGTATCAACCGGGTATTTACAAATTGTCCCAGTTATAGAATTTAAATATGTACTAAATAAATTGTTAGTTTAGTACCTCCTAGTGCCTCCTCATCAAAGTGTTACTGAGAATACCCCGGTAACTCTATTGCCTTTCGCGGGGGTGACCCGGGTTCTGCCGAAGCAATTCACCAGGTTACAATTAATTACCTATTATTTTAAAGAACAATGTATTGACTATGGTCGTTCGTTACGAAAGCTGTTTCCCTGCGCGTGCGCAGATTGTCGGCAGGTGCGGTCATGGTTCATTCGCTCGGCGTTCGGTGAAAGATATTCTTGCTTTTACATAATCATTACTCTTTAAAACTACAACTGCATTATGGAAATTATTTAAACATCTTTTTTAATGTAAAATACTCAATAAATATTTAAAAATGTTGTAATCATACTTAATACGTAATGTCCAGAGAATATCCTCTGATATTCTAATATAGTATTTATTTCCTTTTTCATTTTAAGTTTAAAATAATCGTATACGTTCTCTAGATAATTTTTAAACGGTTTTGCATAGAATAGCACCGTCAACGACAATTATTTAAATTAGGAATCATGCTCGTTGGAAGTTCAAATTTAAATGAGGAATAAGATTATTGGTTTTTGAATTCGAAAACCAAGTGTGTGGGCTTATTGTCTGACTAAGGAGCAACGTGGACTTTAATTAAAATTACGACAAAATATGTATATATTTATTATAAAAAAATACTCAGTGTCAAATTAAGCGGTGTTTTCTGACGGATGAACTTTTTGCAGTCTTTATTATGGTGGCCAATGGTCATTTATTTATTTGATTCTAACACAATTTACCACATTTCTGAATGAAGGAGGATCATCGTAATCGTCATCAGCTAGCTAGTAGAGATAAATGTGTATAGCGTATACACGATAACCGTGCAAATGTATTCTCAGTATTAAACAAAAAATATTAAAACAAAAAAGTTTCGTTTTTATTTTAATTATTATAAGCTTATTGACTCGTAAGGAATACTTGCATATTTGAACCTGTTAAGATGCACTATCAAGACACGGTTTATTATTGTCTTAATACCTCTGGGAGTATAATACAGCATTTAAAATGAAATGAGAAATCTAATACATATATAATAAACCATACATTAAAAAGAAAAGTCAATACAATAAAAAGTCCGAATACCTCCATTGTAACATGTTTGGACAGATGTTTAGGTGACATCAGTTTCATTATCGAACAATAGACTTCTATTGCACTTCCCGCGATCAGAGACGTTTTTTCTTAACTTCCGTTTGTCATTAGAATATAGACCATAGATAAGACTTTTTATGAAGGTACAAAGCTTTACAACGTATTGGAACGAGTCTGGACACACATTAGACTTACCATAATGTGAGTGAACTTATTTTTTTTTTATATTTTAATTAAAAAAGCAAATGACAAGTAATTAATTCAAATAGTCGGGAAGTGATAGTATGAAACTTACTGCCTCTATGCAAGCACTATATTATCATCGGTAAGGACAGATATTTGTATGATGAGTACGTATATTTGTCAAAATTTAGTATACTTCTGATATTTATATACGTATTACTATCTTTTTCTCTCCGTTAGCTAGTATCAATAACATAAGCTCTTAATAATGCTTACATTGGGTTAGATCATAGATGTGTGTGAGAAATATTATTAGGTCTATCTTTGCGTATAGACTCCTCATACCTTGTCATCAAGTAGTTATTGCATTCATGAATGTAACCCTTAACATTATATAACTACCCTCAACAACTAATTACTATGAACGTGCTGTAGATTTTAAAGGTTTCTGTAGTTGAATTTTATGCTCTAATAATACGTATTAATTTTCAAAATTGGTGTTTAATTAATAATTAATAAAACTCACATCATCGTTGACCTTATGCTAGTCCATTGCTGGACACAGGCCTCCCCTAATGCACGTCACTGCTCCCCATCTTCGGTGACTCTCATCCAGCCCACTCCAGCCAGCCTATGCATACCGTCATCCCAGCTTATCGCAGGAGTCCTACATAAAGTTTCCCCCAAAATGAATAAAGGAAACTGATATGTCAATAGATTATATAAAATAGTAAACAATATTAATTCAATTGTTTCTTGATTTGTAATTAAGGTATTCATTAGAGAGAGCGAGTATTAAAATATCACAATACTGAATCTGATAAAAGTTTAAATAAATAAAAGTGCCAATTGTTTTGGCAATATTTTCCCACGCACGCATTGTTCAAGCCGCCACGTCTGGGATTGCCCAAGTAACTCTGGGCAATCTCCATTGACGCGAAGCCCAGTTATAAGGCTGGGCTGTCTGGAGGTGACCTGGTGAATTGTTCGACAGAACCCCAGGTTACCCCCGTGAAGGGCAATGGAGTTACCGGGAAGTTTTAGTGGGTATTCTCAGTGCCGCTCTATTGAGGTACTGAGTGAGCCCCACACACGACCGTCGCTTAGCCAGTGGCGGGTAGGTCCGTAAATGGATACCTCCTCACTAAAAAAGGTAATATTTTAATAAATATTTAATTCTAAATGAAACGAGAGCTTAATTATCGATTTTCCATGTCAATAAATACAAAATTTTAGATTTGAAAAACCAAACACAAAAGAGGTTTAAAAATTATTATTGACGGCCGTCTGATCGAGTTGTCAGTGTCCCTGTCTACTCACGTAGAGGTCCCAGATTCGAATCCCGGTAGGAGCAGATAGAACTTGTATGATGAGTGCGTACGGATGGCTTTTTGTAAGTTATTTTGTTGTTCATGGATGTTTGTATATTTTTGGATTATTTTTGATATTAATATATGTTTCTATATATGTTTCTCCGGTATCTAGCGTCTACAATACACGTTCTTAATTATGAGTAATTAAGGCTAGATAATAGATGCAATTTTGTGAGTATATATTATGTTGAACCTTGTATCACCTCGTATGTTAGATCCAAGGCCCAGGTGTGATTCCAAATCAAAAAAGACATCAGTACATTTAAATGATATATTGAAATAATTATTTTTGCATCAATTAATCCGTCCAAATCGTCATCGTTCTAAACCCGTTCAAATGTAGATTAATGATTCACTGACATTTGTATCGACGCGACCGATACAATCATCAATATAAATTTCATGGTGCAATTGATCTGAGCGGAAGGATATTTTTAACTTATGATTTAAGACGTTAAAGGTTTAAAAATATCGAGTATTCAGAATATTGGCTCAAAATGTTTCGAGGAACCAACATAACCTCATTATCTGATACCTCATTATCTTCATGAGCTTTCAATGTATGCTAATAATAGGGTTAACATAGGCTAAAGATCGGCCTTCTTATAATATAGCAATAATAAATTCACAAAGACGTAAGCATTTGTACCATGAAATTTGTCTATGAATCTATTCCTTATGTTTGAAGACCTTGCACCTCTTTCAGCGCGTCTATCACTTAGTAGACGAAAGCTTTAAATCAACTTATAACTATGAAAGGCGAATGTATTTTTCAAAATATAAAGTGAATAAATAAACCATAACATATACTCGAACTCTGGTACAATATATTATCCAAATAACATGTATAAAGTGAAATTACTCATAAAAACAAACATACACTTCTCATATTAAAAGAACTTAAACAGCTTAAAAATTCGAAAAATGAATTCTAAAGCAAACATCGTAAAAAGGAACTGAACAAAGAGGAAGTACGTCAAACTAAATAGAGAAAGCAACAACGGAACTCGAATTCATATTTCAATATTCAAAATTCGAATTTAAAAAAAGAACTCAAAGCCATCAATTAGAGTAACTCAATACGGTGTCACATTAAAATGACGAGTCGCACTAATGGATTTCCAAATTTGAATTTCAAATACGTTCGAATGGATCGGAAGGATCGTCGGTGGCGGGAATTATCGGCGCGGAGTGACTGGACATATATTTTTTAATCTGTAGATGTCGTTATTAGGCACATCATTATTTTAATAACTTTAGCATTTTACTTAATAATGTTTATAAATTATTAATAGGTATTTATAATTACCCAACATATCGCAGTTTAAGAGTGATAGGTATGTTTATCATGAAAAATAAAATGAATATTGTTTATACCAGGAATACAATCAATTACTTTGCTATTATAAGAACGCGTCGGCTCACTAAAAGGCGTTCTTAAAAGTTTTGGCGATATTCCTGCGTGATATAACCATCTTTAGCTCTACAGGCACCTCATAAGCACATGATACGTACTGTTTCTCATCAGGAGCTTCCCTTCCCACCATGCAAACACGACTGAAGCTAGAGCCTTGAGGTATCATAAAGGGCTTCCTTCTGTCTTTTGCATCATAATTATAGATGGAAATTTAGTATTAGGCAAATTCTTTGCTAGGCGGTTTTGATTTTAAAATTCTTTAAAGTCATATCTAAGCAATTGCTTTCTAGACATTGAAAAGTGTTGTCACATCTAATAGAGAAAGCATCTATGGCTTTAAGTAACCGACGCTGATGGAGGAACGCGTTCACTTCCTGCTATTCTCATAATAATTAAATCAATTATGCAACTAGAGAAATGTTCTCATCAGAGAAATATTTAACACTACTTATCCATAATGTGTAGAACAAGAGAATGAGATAATAATTAGTAAAACACACAACTTTTTTCTCAAGAGAATTCGAATCAATCATCGATTATTGATTCGCTTTGATCGGGCCGCGCCGACATCGATGGAGCGACGAGCGTTCTTACGACACAACAATTACACCTGCTTAATTACGTGATTGCGGCTAAACGCGCAGTTTAGGGTTATGTGAAGCCGTTATGTCGCTGCACTTTGTCGGATATTACTTAAGTAGACATAATGACGTCATAATGTTTCAATTTTCTTTTATTATTATTTACCGTACAGGTTGTAGTCGACGAGAAAAATATAAATACTTAATTAAATCTCCACCTTTCGATGTCACTTTTCCCATATATGGGGCTACTGGAAGAGATTTCTTATAGAAATAAGCAGTGCCTTTGTACAATTCTCTGATATTCTGTTGTGTCCTTTAAGTTGTCTTTGTGTACACATAAATTGTTAAATAAATAAATAAATTTTGAAGACTAAGTGGTTTTATTTCGTAATATAATATGAATATCAAATAAACGTAGCTATAGGTGTAGCAATAGCTCGCTTTTCAAAATATTAAAAAAAAAATGTTAGTAGCATTAGAACTATTTGATAATAATCGAACTGAATAATCCGTAAATATAAAAGTTTGGGAACTGGTGGATTGTCTCGTATTCAGATCAGCTTACAAAACACTTTGGAATAATATTATAACAAAGTATTCTGTTGCGAGTGAGCATGCTTCTTACCCACGCCATTACCATAAACAGAAAGAAGGTCCCCCAAAATGAGCTGGAGGATTTCTGCAATCCAATTGAAATTATTAAATACAAAAAACCTTTAAATGAGAAGAATATCACTGATGTCTTCTCTTTTCCCATCCTAAGCTACTCGTACATGCGCAAACGCATTCGCCACGCATGTCACGCGTCATTTGTCAACCGCTAATGATTTCCAATGGCACCGAATAAACTGGGGTGTTGTAGTGATTTTACGATGCTGTATCTTTTGTGGTGCGTATGGTTAAGTACGATCGCCTGCTCATTTTAATCTTGAGGCAGTTCGATGTGTTTCGGTGTGAATGAAGGAATTAAATTAATTAAAAAGTATTTTTAGATGTTCCAGATATTCCAGGTATATAGAATCTATACACCTGGAACATCTAAAAAAATTAAACCTCAACTGGGCAGGAATTTTCTGCTCGGTTTGGTTGATGGTAGGGCTTGTTGAAGTCCGTCTGGGTTACCGCTATAAATATATTGTTAAAATAAACAAAAAGAAAGGTTAACCAACTCAATACTTATTAAAATGATGCTGATATTTGATTACGATTTGAATAAAAGTAAAATCTCTCAAAGTTGGCACGTGGACCAATTCCAATGCAAAATCATTTAAGGATCAGCCCACGCGCTTGCGTCTCGTTACCAACAATGAACCATATATTATCGCCCTTCCGGCCTGATAAAAACATCGTCTATCCCTCTCTTTTACACTAAGTTAAATATTTTTTTTCTCTATTCACGATCGTGCAGACATATCAAGATCATTACCGGGCGATACAGTGATTTGTATTGTGGCTGTTTTTTCACTCGCATTGTTGTCTAGATAGGAGACCTATTTGCTGATGCCGTACGTAGCATTTTGATTTGGTCTCAATAAGAGTTCTGGCGAATATTAGATTACTTTTTGCTGTTATTAGTGCACCACAAACTAAGCACGAAGGATTTAATCTAATATCTTATGACATTGTGGCCACACTAAGGATAGCAAACGAAAAATGGGGAGGAGGATACAGAAAAAACTAGTGTAGAAAATCCAGACTACCTTCCCTTTGCCTTTTCCTCCTTTGGTGATGAAGTAAAAAGCTTCTCTTTTTAAACAGATAAGCTTATGTCGAAGCGCGAATGAATTACAAGGACAAATTGACGCTCGATACTATTCATACCAATTTAAGAAGCAATTTCTTTAAACTTACATTCGTTTTAAGTACTTTGGACTGCTTACAAGTTTTATGTAAAAACAATAAAATATTCTGCTGCACTGGTAATAAGGTATGTAATAAAATGTGCCTAAAGATGCTTAAATACCAATGGTTATTCAACAATGACAAAGCTATGAACAACAAGGACTACGAAATTCTAGATTGTAGATTAAGACGTTGCTAAAGCAAAGAGAAAAAATATTCTTGTATATTCTACATTTGGAAATAAAGAAATATTAATAAACAGACCACCCCACCAATCCGCGTATTGCAAATGACGTGCACTACACGACGACGCCCGTCAAAAATAATTTATTATCTATCAAAAAATAATTGTTACTTATGCAACACTGAACTGCATATCTCCCCTTTGTATATTTTTTTATTATTCAAATCTTCTAATGACGGTGAAAGGGTTATCGGCCAAAGGATTGTGTTCCTTCTATTATGAAAAAAAATATTAGCTTCAAAAATCGAACGGACGCTTTCGAATCGAACGTATTGTTTAAATATTTGAATGGCGGTTCCATTTTTAAAATGTGATCCATCTTTTATGGTTACGTCAAAATTCCTCATCGCTATTTTGCATATGAACGGTTTTGCGTTTATTGTTCCATGTTTGAATATTGTCTGATGTTTGTCGTGTTTGTTAGTACAGGCTGATGGGAGGCGGATTGTTGGTTTAAGATTTTTATATCTGCTATTAAATATTCCGTAAGATTAAAAAAAAAACTATTATTTCTCTCTGTCGTTGCATCTTTCGTATTGTGGAAAGTGGCTACCCACAATGGGAATGGTTTTTTTATTACCTATATTACGAAAACTCCAATCAAACCCAAATATGAGCACAAACATTAAAACACTTTCACATTGAACAAAAACTCAAAACGTTGTCCTTTTGACAAAAACTTGTCACCACGATCGCATGACAGGAAGCAAGTGTACAATTACTTGCACAGATGTATTTGTCGTAGCGTTGAATCAAAGATATTGGGACTATTCCCATTATTAATGATATTAAGGTATCGAGTCTCAAATGATGCCTGATTTCCTAAAATCACTTTGATGGTGAGTTTTGAGCATTCTGATTCCGATTACGAATATTTCTGCATATATTTTGCAATATTTAAAAATATATTTTTGATTGCACTGTACAAAAAATATATATACTACTAATACATAATGACATAGGTAAATTGTATCATTATAAATACTAAAGCCTGAGAGTTTCTTGCACCGTTTCTTCTCTACAGCTACTAATTCGTCGAAGTGTTGGTAGGGTTAATTGGGAATATGCATTGTGTTTAAATTTATTTATATATTTAATACATCTTTAAATTCTATAACTGGGACAATTTGTAAATACCAGGTTAATAACCACTTAAAGTTATCACCATTACCTTTAATTACAGTTGTTTATTTTTTCGATTTAAAAGAACTTAGTAAATGAGAATCTTGACTTTTGACTTTTATGAACGTCTTTAATTGTTGACCGGAAGTGGTTGGTGCTGCGTTTTATAAGAAAAGCCAAATTTTAGTAGAATGTACATAGGGTAGATTTTCCACACAGATTGAGCCATTGGATTGAAAATTGCCGTTAATCCGGGAAAGTATGTTTAGCCGGTTATTACTCCAAACTATTTCATAACCAAGCCATCGTGGTAGTGCAACAGACCATAACTTCTCATATGATTTTTCATATGCTTACAAATAGCACATATTTAGGTTGTTGATGATAGAATACCTGAAGTCCACCTAAACGACTGGATTTGGAATGTTCGAAGATCATCATCAGAAAATATAGTCCTTCAACTGGAATGGTCTACTCCACTCTTTTTACTTCTATTTTCATTATACCAGCTCACTTGGTGAGTGCCTAGTACTTCTTACCTTCCTTTCCAGCTCATGAAGGCTCCATCTTAAAGCTACCTTTGTAGTGGGAATGCATATGCATTATTTACATAATGTCTAACAGTCATAACGGGGTTTGTACACGTTCGGATTTATGCACTCAGCCATCGGCAAGAGTAATCGCAGTCAATATGTATCCAAACATTCTGAAGTAGGTATTAGATTGATGATCCAGATAAGTGACGTCTGCAAGAGCGAGAGGCCAACAACATCTTACAATACCATCCTTAATCCAATCGAATAAAATAATAAAAAAATCTTACCTCCATTGACATTGTCAACAAGATGTTTTTGGGCGTAAAAAACCCGATCTAAATATAATAATGGTTCCATTTACATGTGAAAGGCAGACATCTGTCTCAGGTCGGGTGGAAGTGTTGAAAAGAGACAAAAACCCGAGGGTGTACAATTGGATTGTGGTCGTTGATTGAGTTTTGTATGACACAATGTGAGGATGTTATTGTGAAAGATTTTGATCGTATGGTGTGAGGTTATTGCAGCTTCTGTCGTTTGACCTTTGAGGAGACATTATAGATTAGTAATTCATACATATTTGAACTTTCGTGCAGTTAAAAAAGCGAAAAGGTAGGTAAGACCCGTGCAAACGAGAGTTAAATCATTATCTGTAATTTATTATCTGTAATTTGTCAAAACTAAGCCCTGTCCAACTTATGATAGGCCGAAATATCGTCTCCCTCTGTGTTTATTGTAAAAAATGTGACAAGCTTATATTTAAATGAGTGAGTTTTAAAGAACATAATTTTTTTTTTGGTATTTTGTTACTTTTATATAATTAAAATCCTTCCCTTCATATATCACTATCAAGTTTAATTGTTATCCAAATATCTTTCAAATTAAGATGTGCAAAAGAAATAATATTTACATCCAATTTCCGATTAGACTGACTTATTAATATTGACTGCGCCTGCGCAGCTTACTTTTCTTTATAACGGTTAGAGAATCATCAAAGTAATTGTGTGTTATAAAAGTTTGACCGGATGATCTTTATTCCGTTAATAGAAGAGACTATTTTCCAATACGATGTCATCTGTATAAAATTTTTTTCATTCTTCAGAAAACCGAACACCTCTAGTTGAAAAAGCGAATAAATTGACACTAAATATATAAATACAATAAATAAAAGCCTTAGTACAAATTGCTACTTATTTTGACCTAACTTAGACTGGGTACAAAAATTTTAAAACGTTTTAAATTAATTGAACAATAAATACGAAAACTTTTTCAACAATATAACGATCTTTTATGCATCAATGCAAGATTTGAAAATAATACACCAATGCAAGCGACATTTCTAAGTAAAACGGCTGGCACAGAGCGCCCGCATCATCTAACTTTAATTGTTGCATATGACCTCTTTGGTGTAGACTTATAACAAGTTAGAACTGGCATATGAGGCATTTAAAAAAAATTGTAATTGTGATTTTTTTATTTTAGGCCTTTGTACTTAATAGGCCGGCAAAGTGAGGGTGATTCGGGCAGTATGTCGCATGCTGCACTAGCTATCTTCACATATGGACTCCTCTACTGCTTATCATCAGGTGGTGTCGAGACATTTGCTGAGATTTTTGTAAAAAAAAAAGAATTAAATAAGTACTTTTTACACATTTTACATATTAAAACAATGTTGAAATAATTAACTTACAAATAATTCTGATACCGAAATAACTGCGTACAATTACTCGTTTACTAGCTTTAATCGCGAGCTCCCTTCTCTATGACGTAGCAGCCAACTCTACAACTTAATTAGCTCTATGACAAACTCATTTCATAAACGTTACCATTGGGGCTTAAGTTTTTTGTTTTCAAGAATATAATGATGTTGATTAATTAATGACGAACGACATACATATTAAAACATTGCGCATGGGGGTGATGGCGTACGTAGCTTAAATTGGTTGATATATTTGGAAATAATATTAGAATAATTTGTAATTAAGCTTACAACCATTTTTGTAACAAACAAGTCTTAGGAGATGGCTCACAGAATGGTAAGTAATAAATATAGATACCAACAATATCTTAGGGGTCACTTAAGGATCCAGATGCTTTGACATTTGAGGGTTATGATGTTGATAAGTATCCTGAGACGGAAAGACAAATAAAACATGAAAAGTAATAATAATAAAAATACGCCAACAATAAAAAATATTGTAGTTTCCGTTGAAACTATAGAACTACCTTTTTTAGGGCTTCTAATCTAAATGTTTAGAAGCCCTAAAAGATTATAATACTCTGCATTTCCAATAATATTACACATGCACGTCCAAAGTCAAAGTCAAAGTCAGTATATCTTTATTTAAATACACTCATTTACTAAGTCCTTTTATTCTAATAAATTCTTCATTCACAATGATAAATTTAAGTGGTTATTAACCTGGTTTTAAGCAAATTGTCTCAATTGATACCTTCCCTTTATGAGTGCACACAAACAGCCAAAGAACCTTTCAAATGTCTAGCGATTGCTCGAACATACATATATATATATACAACAGAAGAATTCTTTATAAAAAAAAGAAATATAAAAACATATCAGCCCATTGTACAAATGTACAATTTCGGTAATGCGGATCGCGATGGGTGCTGTCATAAATATCGACAGGCAAACTTAGTTTGTATACTTTAACAACCAAAAATAAACCTTCACGGTTTATAAATAAGGTTAGCACAGTTCTTCCTGACAAAGTTGCGTTGGAACAATATTCAACCCTTACGAAACCACGATGTGCATTTCGATAATAGATGACAGAGTAGGGTTTATACAGAGAAAGAATAAAATTTGAATTTTTTGCATACTATACGAAATAAGATTTTTTTTCTTCAATTGTTTCCAAAGCTTACATAGTTAAATAGATAAATACGGTTTTATTTTTATTTTTAAAGGGGTAGATAAAGCCAAAGATGTAAGCGAACTATACCCAGATTCCAATTCAATTCAATTCTTTATTTTGCGTTCCATAGTTACATAATATGTAGATCTTAAGACTATTAATGACACTATGGACCCTGTCAGGCACAACAAAATTTTAGGATATACAGGAGAAAGGTTACAAAAGGTAGGTTTAAGTTAAGTGTTTAAATTTGTATTATGGTCAAATTCAAATTCCTCAACCACAGAGGCACTGGCAATTATATCCCCAATTGCCGGAACACAACAGAGCTGTTAACTGACTCAGGTAAGATGGCGGTAGCCAGGCTGACATATAAAAAGCCCTACCACCAACCAAGCCTTCTGAAAAATACCTGCCCCTACTGGTAATTGAACTCGGGACCTCCAAATCTGAAGTAGGGGTTCTCAGTTACTAGACCACAGCAGAGGTTAAAATGTGACAATTAAATGCCGCTTACTAATTAGTTGCAGCTAACACTATATTAGAGAAAACACGTCCTCAATGTGGACAGCGTTGGTGTACGTACACGAAGGTTTCGATAACGAAAACCAAGCAACTTTCGAAATGGTTTATGATTAGATAAGGCAATGAAATTTCGTCAATCTCAAACTCCTCCGTGCTCCGGATGCAATATTGTGATGGCTGTTAAGTAACCGCTTACACCCCCTAACCCGTATAGAGTCAACGTGATGGTGTAATAGGGTGATCTCTTCATTTATTTCTCCCATGAAACCCAAGGCCTATACCCAGCAAGTGAACGTAAATAGGCTTATGATGGCACTGTTGTCTGTATGCTTAACATTAATCTGTAAACAGTATCAAGGCTATCAAACATTCAAGATGTTCTCCCGTAGATTATTGGACTGTCTGCTGTAGGTATACCTGTATACAGCACGTTGTTTTCCTCTGTACAGCATATTATAGGAATATCCTTCCAGAATTGTTCCCAAAACATATATTAAAATATATAAATAATATACAAAACAACAATGCAATACAAATTATTTTGTTCCTACAACTGAATGGAAATGAATCAAAAAAATAGTTTAGAAAACATAATGACATAATTGATTTGTAAATGTCATTATAAATACTAAAGGCTGAGAGTTTCTTGCGCCGCTTCTTCTCTGCAGCTACTAATTCGTCGAAGCGGTAGTAGGGTTGATTGGGAATATGCATACTAGTGTTATTTTTAATTTTAAAATAAGTATTATTTTAAAATTAAAACTAACAATTTATTTAGTACATATTTAAATACTATAACTGGGACAATTTGTAAATGCCCGGTTGATACCCACTTAAAGTTATCACTATTGCCTTTAATTACATTTATTTGTTTTTTCTCATACATATTCCCTGTTGTGACGATTTAAAAAAACTTAGTAAATGAGTCTATTTAAATAAAGTTATTTTAACTTTGATTTTGACTTTGATACTTGCTTCGCTTTAATTTAACAGCTACTTATATGAAAATACTAGCAAACCGCTCCGGCTGCGTCTCTATGTATGTATACCGAAATCTTCCTTATGAATCACTCTATCTATTGGTGAAAACCGCATGCAAATTTGTGAAGTAGTGTTTGAGTTTATCGCGATAGACAGACAGACAGAGACGACGGGGGACTGTTTTATAATTTGTAGTGATATTATTACATCAAACTCAGCCGTTTTGACATGCGCCCACGCATCTGAATTTACTAAAAATATAATGCGAAATTAGCATAAACTAGACTGGATAAAGACCTCAAAGCTCATTAATAATTAATAGCGGACTGATTCTTATTGCTTTAACTCGCGGTACTTTGATCCAGTTTTTGGTACACATATAATACCAGAAGTCACTTTAGTGATATTGAAAAATGACACTTATATAGCTCAGATAAAGTTTAAAATATTTTGCTGCGGTTAAGTTGATGTGTGGTACAAGTGGTGAGTGAAATATATTATGAAAATCACTATCGCATCTTAATTATTATCTCGCAAGTCTTTTTTATTTCTTCGTTAGATAAGATATCCCAATTTACGTGTCGTATTATTTAAAACTTAAATTCAATGAGTTTTAGGAACTTTTTCGATTCTTTACTAAGACAACTTAAATGACCTTGAAAAATGAATGCGAAATATTTCACTATAAAATGATGTGAAAATCTCTTTTTCTGCCGCTGTTTTACTTTATAAGACTATAAACAGAGGATCTTTATTATCATTTAACCAAAGCAAATTCAGTGTTATTCGGATAGTTTAAAACGCGAACGATCTAATAACTTAATTATTATGCGGACAGTGCGTCGCTTCTCGCTTATGCCTATGGTTTATGTCAAACAATATTCTTAAGCATGCGGCAACGGGTGTCTGTATGTCGCACGTGTGTTTTTATTGTTGTATTTTAGAATGAAGGGTGACGAGTCCAAATTATCAATGGGGTGATGGAGTCGACTTGAAAGACATCTTGCTCGGAGAGGATAGAGTATTATTATTTATGTTTTAATTATTGGAAGAAACTACATAAGTTTTGGTGTCGATTATAAACAAAAGCAAGTTTTGCCATGGTCAGTCCAGGATGGGTCAGTAAAAAGTATCGAGTAGAATTGGCCCCAAAATACCTTTCTTCGTTACGAGACGTCTAACAGATATCTCAATAACAGTATTAATTAATGAAACGTGAGAAAACGGGAAAGGCTTGGATTTTTCCGATTCAATAGAATTCGTTAGTGGTCTGAGATAAAATTGGACGTATTGTAAAGTGAACGTGACAGACAAGTGGCTGGTAAACGTTGGTTGATCAATCTGAGGGTTCTGATGACGTGGAGGGAGGTGGCCTGCGTCAGAGTTGTTCTTTACCAATTTTAGGTACAAAGTAATTCTATTTATATATTTCTGTACACGTTTATTGTTATAATCAAACTAACATACAACTATAGAATAGAAGATAATAATAATAATTATATATAATAATTATGATAGAAGCCAATATTTATTTATTTAGGGAAAAAACCCATAACATATTCATTAGAATACTTATGTCTTAATCTGAAAAATAATAAGCGAGCGAAAAACATAAGCGAGTCTTGTCTCCAGAATGTCAACATACCTGTAATGTCGTTAACTACTAAGTATTGTGACTCGTAGATACTTGAGCTGATTTCGATTACGAAAATAAAGCAACTTCCTCCATGGTTGGTTCTGGATGGGTCAGACAAAATTATCCCGAGCCTCTCACCTAAGACGTGCGGCTTGCGGAATTTGAGCTTTGCGCTTTGATGGAGAGACAAAGCGTAGACAGAGTTCCATGCAATCCCCTTTTGAGGCTGCTCAGGTTGACCGATGAGAAAAAGCTCTTTTTAGAGCCAGCGGAGTACTGTGCTTGGTGGTGGCCGCTCTCCAAGACTGGCGGTCAGTAATTGACTTGCATAATGGTTCTTAATGGCGCACAGTAAGGTCCATAACAGCAGGCTCAGGCTCGACCCAGCGAAATGTAATGAATGGTTAACATAATGAAATGAGCGGGTCAAGTAGCTAGGCAAATATGCGTCGAACAAGACTTTCCTAAACAACATTAAATCAGCAAAGAATGTCTTGTCTATACAATACCCAGCTAACAAAGTCAATTCAATTAAAAAATATGCTCGTCGTAGAAAAATTAATAAATCATTGGAAAATTAATAATGAATACAAGGCAGCGAGTGTTCTTAATCCTGTATTAGTATTCGTAACTTTTTGCGTGAGGGTGTTTTTTGTTATGACTTGAGATTTTTCGACTTGCACTTTTCGATTTTTCGTTTTGTTAAGAAAGAATCATATGGAATGGACGTTAGCAAACTTCGCCAAGAGGATTATTAGCAGTTAAGGTAGCAAATAAGAAACCTAATCGTTAACTTTTAATATAATTAAGTGGCCAGCCGGATCAACGTTCAAAAATATATTGTTAAATAAAGAGATAAACATTTAAATAGAAATTGCAGAAAGGTGCTGCTTAATTTTTATTGAAAAATTTTATTTTTATAAACAAGAGTTTGTTAATTTATCATTTTTAAAGTAATAAATATTATCATACCTCAATATTTGCGAGATAGCAAGATGCCGCAGGGTCGTCAATTATTAATACTGCAAATGCCAAGATAGCAAGTACACTGTGGGATTGGAAGCTCTAGGTGGGATGGAACTCTTTTTATAGTGAATAATCTAACTACTGAGATACTGAGTTAAAGAATCGGCAGAATCTTTAGAACATCTAGTACTGTTACCTGATGGTGAGCGATCACGTCAGCCTTAGACTAACATAACTATAAACAAGCAATTAGGGTTTACAAAAACAAGCAATTTTAATCTCTAAATTAAATAAACTAAGTATGTAATATTTATATAATTGGCGATGCAGAGGTCAAAGAGATTCACATTTCTTTGTCGCACAGTCAGAGCGTGGATGGAATACCCCTTTCATGTAAAAAGGGTTGCTTCGAAGATGTCCTGAAGTGTTAAAGAAATCGATTTCTTGATATGACAGGTTGCTTATAGAGGATTTATTGGTAGATCAGCAGTTTACATAATATGTAATAGTAATTTAAGCATGTGTTAGTAAACCAGTTTCAGATCCACACCGATATAAATCAAAATACAGAAGTAATAAAGATATCATCAATATTAACGGATGCACCGGCCATTAACCAGCATACTCATAGTATCCCATTTATAGTGTCTCATGTTTTAAATCATTATCAACATCATCAGCCAATATGTCATAATGCTGAGCACAAACCGTCCTCCATGGTAGACTCACATGAAGGTTCTGGCATGCACTGACCCACAGAATTTTTACTGACCCATCCAGGGACAAACCATCGCAACAGTTGCTTTGTTTTCGTTATCGAAACGACAGCGTTCAAACTACTACGCTAATGACCTTCTTCGAGCTGTCGTAAATTTTGTGTAACTATGTAAACAATAACTTGAATCTAGATCAGTAATCAACGGTGAGTAGAACCACTTCCATCGTCAGGTCATCTGTAACTGACTTAGAAATTGACGAATTTGAGTTTTATCACGAGTCAATATAAGTCAATATAAATATAAGTACTTTTTATCTTAATAGCAATCATCGTAGTCTCCATAGCAACAATGTTAGCTACTAGAAAATAAAATGTCGACCCTAAAAGTTGATTTTGAAATAAGAACATTAGTTAAACTTCTTGGAATTCATTTCTCCGTGCAGAAACCGAGCAAGGCTTGTTGCCAACCACTCATTTCATAATGGGAATGAGAACATTTTTATTTTCTCAGCCAATTCCTAAAAACAGCATTTCTAAGGAATATCAGTTATATAGCTCTGTCTTCTTAATTGTAAATGTAAGGACAATTAGTAAGATCGGCGTAAACCTGATCTAATTTAGACTGACAAAACCAAATTAAGAAACGAGAGCCTTTACGAAGATTTTATTTTGTTCAATCTCCATAAATTCCTTTTTATAATGATTGTTTTTTTTTTTAATAAAATACTGTTTTCTTTTAAATAAATATTGATAGAAAATTTTCATATATTAACAGGCTGCGAATCTCGATTGTGGCTACAAAACTTATAATTATAAAATCATAATACAAAACGTTATAGTTTTCAATACTTGTAGAGCGTAACGGTATTTAAAGTAAGGTAATAGATTTTAAATGATTTAAAACATTTCTAAACTGATTAATGTTTATTTTACGCACAGATTATGGACGTTTGTATGTCCCAATCGTGAAAATCATCAGACCATATAAGTCTCAATACCGGGCACAGTCCTTTCAACATCGAAACCAGGACACTTGAACCAAATCGCCAACGAACCATAAAATTGTGTGTGTGTTAAAATATATATTATTTAATATTTTAGTATGTACGCATTCTGTAACATATATTTGTATACTTGTTATCTATAAGTACAACTATGGGCAATCCCATCGCGGGTATTCGTGACTCCTTTCTCTGTCGCACAGCTAGAACATGGAATTCCTTACCAGCACACGTATTCCCTCCTTCATACAACATGGGTTCCTTTAAAAGAAGCGTGAAAAAGCACTTTTTGGGCCGGCAAGGTGAGGGTGGCTAGGGCAGTATGTCACATGCTTCACTAGCTATCTTCACATATGGACTCCTCTACTGCTTATCATCAGGCGGTGTCGTCATTTTCTGTGCTTAATATAAAAAAATATCTTAATATAGCACATTTCTAAACTAAGAAATACTGAAGACTTATAAATATGATAGGAACATATTTGATTATTACAAAGGTCATTTTTAAATATTAAATATTCTAGATCTTAAGAACCGTTTGTAATCATTACCTGAAAAAAGGTTTATTTATCAACTAAAATACTTATATTATGCTCAAATAGGCTTGTCAGTCACTCATAATGTTTTAAATTAAAATTTAATCATCAAAAACAAAACACAGGAATATCCATACTAATACCCCTTAACCCTTCCGTCGACGCCGAAGGGTCCCGAAGACCCAGACATCTGTTCTTAATACAACACTGTTTGCATTTTTACTATTGTTGCTTCCCCTTAAGATGCTGTTTGTCCAAATTGTTTGTTTTGTTCTGCAGTTGTTCGAATATTGATAAGTAGGATACATTTGTAATCTGTGGATATAAAAAAAAAATTAAAAAAGCTATTGCAAAGTTTGTTCTAAAGGTTAGACCTAAGTTGAATGATGTCTTCACCATAAATTATTTCTACATCTCTACACTAAAGAATTTACTGAAGGGTTTTTTATCTTATCTCTATCTCTTTCTTACTCAGGACACGTGTGGCTAAGGTAAGACGTCAATTCACTGTCTCCACCCAACGTCACCGGTAAACAAGTGAAGTGGATTGTCGTAAAGCATGTAATTCTTCACTGACACACGTATTCTTCTCCGTATAACATTGGCTACTGCGAAAGAGGCTGGAAAAGGCATCATCTGCAAAGTTGGAGACTATGGTCAGTTCTATGCTGCACTAGCTTACGGATTCCTCGTAAAGCTTATTATCAGACCCTCCACCAACTCATGGTATTGGCGTACTGAAATACAGGCAAAATACTTACCTAGTTCAGACTCCAGTCTCCCACTATCTTATGCACCTGTGTCACATGCATATGATGTCAATGTAATTGTTAAGCTTAAGAAGATGAGAGAATAAATAAACGTTATTATTATTTATTATTATTATTATGGTCCTGCCTACCTTGCGGCATTCGGACCGAACCACGGGAGAGCGCGGGGGTACTTGCATAGGGCTCTTTCCCCTTCGGCTTATTGTCAGACCGTGGTATTTATATAAATCTAATATCCTATATACATCTGAAGCTCTTGCCAGGAAAAGAATTTGTCTTTGTGTCTCTCTTGGCTACCCCACAGCTGAAGACATAAGGCTGCTATCGCCAGGCGTATGCGTAAGTTATTTCTAGAAGTATTCTTGGATAGCTGACATTAGGATAAGGAAAACACAAAGATCCACTTGGAATCCCGGCACTTAAACAAAATAAGTTAAGATACTAACTACTAGCTACTTAAAATCAGTATATAAAAGGATGACGCACCTACAATAATAGTTAAAAGTCAACTATTTATTTCACCTTTAATTACATAGTTAATGATCTAGAAAAGTACTTCAAAGTGTTACTTATTTGAATATTAACGGGTAGCTCTTAGCTTTCATCTCACCTGATGGTCAGTGGAGATAACGCCGATGATGGAAGCGTACTACACCTGGATTCCTCAACCACAGAGAAACTGGCTATCTTGCCTCCAACTGCTGGAACACGACAATGATGTTAACATTACAGTCAAAGTCAAAGTCAAAATATCTTTATTTAAATAGACTCATTTACTAAGTTCTTTTAAATCGTCACAACAGGGAATATGTATGAGAAAAATAACAAATGTAATTAAAGGTAATAGTGATAACTTCAAGTAGGTATTAACCGGGTATTTACAAATTGTCCCAGTTATAGAATTTAAATATGTACTAAATAAATAACACTAGTATGCATATTCCCAATTAACCCTACTACCACTTCGACGAATTAGTAGCTGCAGAAACTCTCAGCCTTTAGTGTTTATAATGACATTTACAAATCACCTATGTCATTATGTATTAGTATTACAAACATATGTTTTGTTTTACAGTGCAATCAAAAATCTATATTTAAATATTGTTATGGCGTTAATATTAATAAGTTATGGCGGCAAGCGGACTTAAATAAAACCCATCGAAACAAATCGATCAGAATTTTTTGCCTACCCTGGGAATTGAACCTGGAACCTACAGATCTGATGAAGGTGATCTCAATCATTTGACCACAGAGGTAGTTAGAGATTATTCAAAACATATCATTTTTATTATAATCGGTAATGACAACCAGGAGAAATATTTATACTTGTCTATGCTTTAAACATAAGGCTACTTTTGATTGGTTGTTGAATGTATAAACATGTGAAAGACGCAATCGAACCGTCCGTAGATCAATTATTGAAACCCAGCACGCAGCACAGCAATAGAATAAACTTATATGCAAGTCTTAGTTACCAACATATCAAATTGAAAAGAATCAAAATGTTTTACATAATTGTAACATAAAAGTCGAATAACAATTAAATCTTAAAGATTGTTCAAATTAACTTTGAACAAAATGGAAACCCACTATTTTGTCAGCGATATCTTTTCAAATCAAATCAAATGACAAATAACTTTATTTACGACACGTAGTTTTAATAACGAGTTTCTTCTTTTAAGTTTTAAAATGTGTATCAGAAATAACCTCTTTTCTGTAGAACAATATGGCTGCTATTATATTCATAAGATTTATAATTTACTTATTTATAACAAACCATGACATATAGCAGTATTATTATTTTTTATATCTCAAGACTAACTGTGAAACTCTACCCAGATACGAACCATTCCACTTAGAACTTCACCAAACCGTTGTCGCTCGGAAAATGTATGGAAAATGAGGGAAAATCGACGCGTCGCTCCATCTAGCGGCGAGGGGATAGAAGCACACTGAACGTAAAAGTAGGTAACGCTTGCATTAAATTTTGAATGCATTGAAATGACATTTTTCTCAAAGTCAATTATTTATTAGGGTAACCAAACCAGGTACTAGTCACTGTTGGAGAGATTTTTGAAAACGATAGATATCTATGGTTACAATTTTTTTATGTCACTGCTTAAATAATCATAAAAATTTAATATTGTAAAAAATAAAAATAAAAAATGTAGGTTCCAAATAAGTTGCTATCTTCTAATCCACATTTTATTTAATATTGTATTTCAACAAGGAGAATATTGATGTAACGTCAATTTGAACCATAATTTTCTACTTGATGAGTTAATTAAAAAAAAGGGAAAAAGTAAGGTTTCTCTTGGCGATAATTGGCACTACTCAAAAGATAGCACGAACAAACCTAGTAACCGAATTTCGGCTGGCGCGAAACAAAAACTGACCTACATCTGCGCCCTACCGAGTTCAGCCACCCCTGCCGACAGGAGACGATCACCCTAAGCGTCTTGCCCTTCGAATTTTGTTACTCATGCACTTTTGATGATTTCAAAGAAAGGTAGTTTTAGTGCATTCTGTTTTATTAAGAAAAAATAGAATCGCATTTTTCAATTTAAATTCAAATCTTAATTATGGTAAAAGTTAATCAGAATTACAGATAGCGAAGTTTTTTGTATTTATTTCTTCTACTTTTATTTTTTTTATTTCATTTTTTTTATTCATTTGAAGCGACAGATTTGTAATTCAGCATGTTTATTGTGGTCAACAGTTAGCGTGCATTTCTCAAACGTAAACAAACGCATTGTATCTCGCTCGACCAAGAAGCGGGCAGTCGATCGCGCCGCAAAAAAAGCGCATCCTATTATCGACTACAACAAAAGGACTTGTGCAGTGATACCTAAGTACACATCTCGATTCATCGTCTCGACTCGATCCGCCGAACCGATCCTATTGGCGCGCCCCACTGTCGCCGCGGGGAAGCGGGATGGGGAGAGTAGTTTGTATCGAGAGTGAACGGGAGGGAGACGGTCATCTTAGCTACCGAGTAGCGTCCCACTGGGCGGGGCCGCGCCAAGGAGCGAGCCTCAGATGCGCACGTAGTGTTGGTGGGGCTTCGTCCGAAGGATCGCACTGCAGTCGTGTGTCGCCGTAACGACGCGCGCTCGCGGCCACGTCGCTCCGCCGGCGATCACCTTACGTAACAATAACTAATCGAAACCGTTCATCCGATAATCGATTGTGAATAGTGAACTCTCGATAATTGTGAAAATATTTTTAATTTTTCACCTAATCAAAAATCGGTCGTGAACTTGTTTTGTGTACTTTGTGAAATGTTTTTGTTTTGTTTTCACACGGACTCAAATGATTATTTCTGGGCGTAGCTGACTGTGTTTTGTTTTTATGATTTTGTGACATTTTTGTTACATTAAGACGTTGTGTATGTTTCGAATGAATTTTGAAAACTTCACTAGTTTTGTGACATATTTTGACTTAGTAGTGTTGTGTGGACAATCTTGAAAATTAACTGTGATAGCAAGATAACACCGTGGGATAAAAGTAAGTGTTTGCCGCTCGTATTTTGTGATAATCTCAGAAAAATTCAGGAAAAGTTTTGCTTTTCATCAATAAATATGCCGATAGTTATCCATGTGAGTCAAACTAATAAGAGTCTTATAAGAAACTGTAATTAGAGTTAAGTAATTACAACTTTATTATTGACACCTACCTATTTAATTATTTCTAAATTGGGTCGCATTTCGAGTACAATGATATCATTTTACAACAGTGTCAGATAAAAAACAAAAGTAAATTCATAATTATGGCTAGGTATACATTCGTTTAATGATATTTAAATTTCTATATTTGCTAATTCATATTTTCATGAAATTACAATCAGAAATGATTTAGGAGTCTTATCTTAAATTTCGTAGCCTAGATGAATCCAATGCAACTGTCTACTTGACGCTTTACAAAAAATCTCATATTTCTAAATAACTTAACATTCCGTCACTTGATCGAGAACTCGATGGGCCATATTAATTGGAATAAAATGTTGCTCGATTTTCGCCGTTCGACTGTAGATTGACACAGAAACCCGCGCGGTGATTGATCAGTGTAAATTACTGCACCGCTTACCCTAATTCCGTAGATTCACGAATTTTTTAAATTCTTAAATCAAAAAGATTTATACGTATTATTAAGATAAAGATTTATTGGTGTTTGCTATTAATTAGTAGACAATAATTAATCAACATAATTCCTCTAGTTGCCTAGCTTGTGAAATTCTTAGAAAAGTTAAAAAAAAAAGAAAATTAAAAATAGCTTAATTAACAATATTTATAAATTAGTTTTTGAAAATGTGCGTTCGCATCAAATTGGCAGATTATATTGTTTATTGAGTAGTTCATAATTACTGCATCAAACAAAAATATAATTTTAATAATCTTTTTATAATTTGTATTGAGTTTTTCTAATAAATAAATTTAAACTCAAAATTTTTTAAAGCCATTCTAGATATTGAATAACATTGTATGTTTAAGTTCGTCTCGTTTATATATGTTTTATGTGTTTATATACCTTTGCCAATTTCAATTAAAATGCCCTATTAGATTAGTTTTTTGTTAATACACTAATTTAATTTGCTTATTGTTAATGGCTTATGCACTCATTAGTGGAAAATCAACAAGATTTTTGTTTTAATTTTAATTTAAATCTAATAAAATGTTAAGGATTTGTGAGCGAGGTGTAGCTCGCGGCGAACAGATGGCGCCACCCGGGTTGATGACCTCTCAACTTTCTTAATGACAAACACAAACTTCTGTTACGATAATATTCATTTTATGAAACAAAAAACTTTTCTAGTGATAACCCAGAAGGCAAAGGGATGTTTCGTGGCTGCGACAGCAATTCGTTTAAAAATCAAATGTAACTTAACAAAAATATAATAATTTAATGCTTATTGCGTTTTAGTGATTTAATTTTGTTTAGCGAGAAGTGTCTCAAAATGGCGACAATGACGACGCGCCAATAATTATGTAAACAATTTTATATGATTCTTTAGAGTTAGATTGCAAGTAATAAAATTGCAATATTTAATTTAAATTGGCACATTTAAAGATATTTACTAAGTACTCTAAAACATAAATTATCGTTTATTAAACAGTATACACGAATAAAAGTAAATATATATCCCAATACCTAGTGATATTAATTTACAATTGTACAAAAAGTATTTGCTTTCTTATTGAAATAACTCTACTTACTTTTGTATTCGCAGACTAAATCCAAATAAAATCTTATTAAAGTTACGCTTGATAATCTAGTTAAGATTTTGCATATACCAACAACAACAACAATACAAGTACTCTGTGTGAAATCCTACAATTATTTCTTGTTACAATGTTACAAAAACTTGTTCTACACATATTTTAAACTTAAGCACGTTAATTACAGTTCTATTATCACTAGTGACAGTGATAGGGATTCTACCATACTTCTATTAATTAGTTTCATATACACGCATAATTATTGCATTCTGAATCAAATGCCCGGGAAAATGTTCTTGTAAGCCAATCCAAAATTAGTGTCTTAATTTTTTGAATTAAGAATCGACTCACAGAAAAAGAACGCGTTTTTAAAATTCAAATTTATTGATAAAATCCATGGAGGTTATTGTTGGAATTACTAAAAGCAAAACCAGGAAATGTATTTTTAAAATGCGTTTAACAATATGTAAGTACGATTAATAAAATTAATATAATGGCCTTGTATAATAATGAGTTGGTAGCTATATGTATTTTTAAATATTTCTATTTATTTATCTTGACAGTTCTGTAATGTTCTATAATGAGACTTATATCTACGGTGTAGAGTCGTTTATAAAAAAATGCTATTTTTACTATTAATAAAAATACTATAAGCTGCAATAGGTAAACTATTTTGTGTTATTTGACCCCACAAAAAGATTTCTAATAACTGCAGACTTTTAACCTGTACCTAAGTTTCAAATGTCATGAGAAAAGAAAAATGTAAGTACATGTTTATTTGAATGTAATTAATCTGTACTTGGAACAGATTATTATTATTTATTTCAATTAAATCAGATAACAGAGCCATATACATTACTGCACACACACATATATATACACATATAGGTTATATTGCAAAAGCAAGAAGAATTGAACTCTAATGTTTTCTAAAATGTATTATATTACTATTAACAACTCAAATCATAAAATATAGTATATATTTATCTAAATATAATTTTCAATCGTTCAATTTAAGCAGATAACATTTTTGTCAGAAAAAATACTTCAGACTTGAATCTTATGATTCATTAAGTCTCAGTACGAAGTTATATTTTCTTTAGAAAAAGTAAACAAAAATCTGTTTCAAACAGGCTTTTACGAAATAGTCTTTAAATATAAAACAATACTTTCTTAGTTTTTTATTGATTTTCAAATTAAATTCCTCTTCGAGTACCTAAATGTTGGACCTAATTAATTTTCTGTTTAAACTGGTTTATTAAGTTAAAACAGTTTCTTAAAAAACTACCGCCATGATGGTAGCCGTATCGTAGAGACGTCTCAAACGTATTTACATTTGTAATAAGAGTGCAACTTAATTGTAAGTATATATATATAACTTATCTATATTCTATTAACGGTACTATGCTATATAAATGCCTTGTGTGTGATGTGTGTGTATATTCAGTATATTTCCGATATTTATATGGATATTACTATTATATATATATTTCTCAGTTATTTAGTAACAAAAACACAAGCTCTTAATGATATTTACTTTGGGCTAGACAATAGATGTGAGTGTGAGAAATAATACTATGATTATTATAATTACTACAAAAAAAATATACAAGACTTCTATCGGTAGAGTTTTGGAAATTGTCACATAATGTTTTAAGGAACATTCTTTAGTTCTGTTCATGTTCATGTATACTAGATACACCGTGTTCTATTAAGTGACCGGTCTCGGGTTCGAGTCCCGTTTGAAGAATATACGAACTGATAAATTCTCAAAGCATAAATATATAGTACTTATTAATCCACATAATTATATGTTATATATAACTATGGATACTGATACTGGAAACAACCCTCAAATTTTCATTAAAAAAATCAAGATGGTATTATGGTAGGTAGCTCTTTGAAGAATACAAGCCTGTACAATATTTGAAAATAATCTTTATTTGTTGATTCAATACAGTTTACTGGACGAGCATAGGTTATAAATATATCCCTACTACCCTAATATATCCCTACAGTTCAGAATTATAGAATAGAATAGAATAGAATATATCTTTATTGTTCATCAGCCAATACTTGCTTATTATGTATAAAATCCTACCTGACTACCTTTTAATATGCTTCTGTTAATACTCCATGCAGGTTAAAATGTCTAACTCATGTTACAGTCGCTTATTTACTTTTATTTTTACAGTTCTCATTTAGTTAACATTTAAAAAATTATATGTTAAATAAATGAAAACTGCATTCAAATATTTTTATACATCTGTCTTAGCCGAGAGAGTTGACAAGAAATGACATATTTTTAATTTTCAAATATATGTTCACAATGTCCAAACATACCTAGTGATATTAAAAGTAACCTCCTGTGTTCTTGTTTTTGTGACAAGATAAATTTATTCGCAATCAAGAAAATTAATGAACATTTAATTTTAAATTTGGAACAGGTTTGTTTTTATTGTATTGTTTCATTGAAATATAACAATAAAAACTCAAGTGGCCAGTTTCAAAAACAGACAGAAAATTATAAATATTATTTCTAAAACTTTACATTATAATTTAAACCATCGGACCTCCTCATAAATAATCAAATACCTTTTTTAAATACGTTTAATACTTTAACAATGCATTGAACTCTTTATTATTATAACTAAATATAATGTTCAAAATCGATTAACATTGAAGTAGCTATCTTAATTCGCAGATGTCTGATGCTCATAACAGACGCCATGACACTATGATAACGATGACTTCCGCAGTAAATCCATAATGTTAACGATCCTCTGATAATCTGACATAGGCTGCTTCGTATCATCATAACATATTGTACAGGGGACGACGCAACAAAAGTAACAAGTAATTTCTTGATTAACAGAATGTTTGATAGGTTGATGTTAAGTGATTGAATCCTTATTTCACAAATGGAGGACTTAATGCTTCACAGCGTTCTATTCTAGTCGTACTGGTGACCGAGCAAAAGTCGTTAAAAAAAAAACTAATATAATGTTTAACACTAGATTTACCAGACCAGTCATTTAGACTGGTCGTGCAATTTCAATTCAAAATTCCTACTATATTACACTTTTTTTTTTTCAGAAATGATGCTATTACTTTTGTAGCTATAATTTGAGAGTACGTTTTATAAACTTAATGTTATTTTATATACATTAGTAACAAATATAATTTTTGTTGTTGACATATATTCAAATCGCTGGTATATCTAGTGTTAAAAATGTAGTTTTCTCAAGTAAATATATACTGGTTAAGTTAAATGTAATTATTTAAGGTAGGCATAAAATGAAAGTTACATATGTACTGAGCTTTCATAAGTAAAGACAAAACCAATTCTTGTGGCGTACAGATTGTGCAATTACGCACACTTCACGTAAAACAAATGCGTACAAAAATTTAATTTAAGATCGTTATTCGAATGTAATTTTTAAATAAAATTTTTGTAAATACTGAGACTGGGTCTTCGATACGTTGGAAAACAGTAGCCAAAAAACTGCATTTTCGGCTTCAATTTAAGAATGTGTTTTCTAACCGTTTTTAAAACTATATACGAATTCTGCATCTCTTTCCTTTCAATTTGTGAGAAAGGGACGGATGTATTGACACAGTTTACCTACATCTAAATTTTTATTCAGTGCATTACGCTCTCTCGTTATGATTGTGAAAGTGACAGCTGTCATATCACGTGATTTAGATAAGTGTATTCATTTTACGATCTTACGTGTATCTAAAATTGTCTACCCCTTTATTAAAGTGGTCTAAGCAAGTGATACCTCGATGCGAAAAAAAAAAGATCGCGATTTGTAGAAAGAGAACGGCAATAGGCTGATATGATGAAGTTTAAATTTGAATTTAGAATGCGTTCCACCAAAACTCTAACCCAATAAGCTTAACCTATATCTGTCTAACAACACCTTGTGTTATCATACTGTGATATTTACATCAATAACCATCTCTAAGGCATATGTCTTACACATTATTATTGCATGGCAATGTTTGTAATTGCTTCAATAAGCTTAAGATAAAGCCTATCCCACGCGACTCAGGTGCAGACGGTTGAGTGCGATTGATTAGCAGTGACGTCACTATCGGTATACAGGCTGATGTTTAAACCTTAATAACCTAGAGTTTCAATTTTGATACCAATCTTTTAAACCGAATGTTCACATTACTATTAGTTTTTTTTATTTCTTAATGCCTGAAGTATCAAAATTGATACCTGTTTATTTTCTAAATAAATATGTAAAATAAATATTTGATTTTTTAGCTATTTTCCCTTCATCTAGACCCTCAAACACAGTAATATAATAAAAAATCACTTTCGTAAATCAGGCTACTAAGGATTAAATGTGAACATAATAACTCGTTACCTGTTATTTCATTATTTATTATACATACCAAATGAAGGATCGGTTACATTTAAAACTGAGTTTGAAATTCCATTAGGCATCTGAATTATAATTTATTACCTGTTTATCAATAGAGATGGTTTATAGAAACCATTATATTTAATATTAACGGTTGTTAATTGAAAATTTTTGTTTCTGTAACTAATTTGAATAACATATTATATGGTATCTTTAAAAACATAAAATTCAATTTAGCGAATGTGAATGCTTAATTTAAAATGTAATTTGCAATGGCATCCATTATTTTTTTTAGATTGAAAGAGAAGTTATTAACATTATGTTCCGTGTTTACGATTTCTCAAAAACATTTGTCCAATATAACCTGTAGCTAAGTGTAGATAGACAGATTTTCCTATATAATGCTGATTCACTTTTTCCTTGAAGAGTATTAAGGAGAAACACACAAACACATTCGACTTTTTCCTTGTTTCTTTACAATGTCCAGACAAGGACCAGCAGCTTAACTTTTATTCTGAAGCAATATGAATTAGATAATATTTTTCTTCCAAATTAAATTATATTAGTCATACTTAAATATTAATAACTATCGTATCAGATACTACTAATATTAAAACCAATTTATTGTTCTTGAAACATCCTGTATAAGAGACATTCAATAATTTTTACGACATTTGTTATTGCCATTCTCCAGCAACTCGACCCGTCGTCGGATCAATCGGTGTAGTGTAGCCCTTAATGGTCCATACAGACGTATTGATGTATGGGAACGTGTGTGTCGCGTAGAGACGGAGATTTTAATGTTTATACGTCGCTGTTATTGTAAACAACTTGTTATTTAAGCGTCGAACAATAAAAGGTATTTAAATAAAATCTCTAATAAGCATATTTCGTTATGTAGTACATTAATTAGTTGTTATAAATAGCAATATATTTCAATATAAGTGGTATCTATATGCTATTGACAATACTATCACAATTGGCTTCATCTCACCTGATGATAAGTGAAGATAACGCCGAAGATGGAAGATGGAATGGAACGAAAGAGTACTGGCGTACTGAAATACAGGCAAAATACTTGCTTAGTTCAGACTCCAGTCTCCCACTATCTTATGCTCCTGTATCACACGCATATGATGTGAGTGTAATTGTTAAGATTAAAATGATGTGAGAAAATAAATAAACGTTATTATTATTATTATAACTACACCCGTATTCCTCAACCACAGAGGAACTGGCTAACTAACCTTCAAAAGCCGAAACACAACAATGCTGTTAATAGTAATGGCGGCTTAAGTTAAGTAAACTCTGCCACCAACAAAACGGAATAGATAATTTCTACCGCACTGGAAAATGAACCCCAGACCTCCAAATCTAAAGAAATTGTCTCAGCCATGACACCAGATTATATACCACTTATTCAATTAACACTAGATATACCAGCGATTTGAATATATGTCAACAACAAAAATTATATTTGTTACTAATGTATATAAAATAACATTAAGTTTATAAAACGTACTCTCTAGTTATAGCTACAAAAGTCAGAACATCATTTCTGAAAAAAAAATGTGTAATATAGTAGGAATTTTGAATTGAAATTGCACGACCAGTCTAAATGACTGGTCTAGTAAATCTAGTGTTAAGAAAGCCAATGTAGGTAATGGAATTTTAAAAAGCTTATTAATTTTTATTATACTATCATTATTTTTCTCTGGCTGAACTAGAAGGATACCCTCCTGGGTTTGTTAAAGTTAACATTTCTCAAGAGATATATCCATGTATATTTGGTTTGTTGGTTAAGGGTTTTTAATGTAGAGTCGTGACTTCCTATCGCCTAAAGTTCTTGAACATGAGCTTAGTTTTAAAATGTAACTTTGTTATTGAATTAATTACATTTTGAAGTACATTTTTGTTTTTGTTGTATTTTAATTAAATTGTCATTGGTATTAATAAATATAGGCATAACGTTCGTCTAGACTCTAGATAATAAGAATCAAGATGGGCGTCGCAACATGAACGAAAGATTTTTGTCAATTTGATAATATATACCTTAGTATAAAAAAAAGTATTTACACATGCAATATCTAATTAAGCATCATTACAAGCCTGTTATGGACTACAAAAATACAAGCAATCAAATTGTAGAGGTCCGCAAAAGGACTAGAACATTCGAAAGCCCTAATAAAAGGATTCAATAGTAAGCTGTCTCAAGAGTTATTACAACTCAAAAGACACAAAACCTACACAGTGATATATCTAAGGATTCCTTCACTGCAATCAAACGAACATTTTTTTCAAATAGATGTAGAACAGATGAAGTAAGACGCAGTATGTAGTTTCTGACAGCTATCAAACTAACCGTAGTGCACATTTTCTGCTCCTGTGGTCCTTTAATGCATAGAAGAAGTATGCACCTAAAGAAGCACATAGTGCACCCTGAGGAGGGTAATTTATCACTGCCAGAAGAATCTGGAAATTTCTGGAATCAACGAGGCTAGGCTAACTCTAAAGGGCTGCTACGAAAGATCAATGTCTCTGCTAGATATATCTATATACAATAGAGAAATATAATTAGGTATTGAAATGAAAATAATTGATATTTACTATACAACAAAAATCTACTTGTGAACAAAATTGTTCGTTATACAAGCGTCTGTCCCAAAGTGGATCCAAACTCTGGACCTCTGTTAAGTTCACTTGACCAGAAGACCATTAAACAATTATCATACACTTGTGTGTGCATACTTTTAATATAAATAAATACAGTCTATTTTTAAGTTTGTATGTTGTAGGTAATCTCCGAATCTACTTATTTAATTGCAAATCTTCTTTCAGTGATTTTTAGAATTGACTTATGTCATTGACATAGGCTAAATATTATCTCCATTTCATAGAAACTGCGGGTAGAAATCAGTTATATTAAAATTCACAATATCACACAATATTTATTCGCTCATGTAAAAGAGAATTGAAAATCTATCCAATAGAACATAGTCCATCTCTGTTTAACTCTAAGACAACGACAAGGAGCCTAAACACGTGACTTAGTTGTCATTCAGTCAGTTACAAGTAACTAAACGCTATTAATTGATACGCGCCGTATAATTGTTTACTTAAAGTATACCCTGCACTGACGTGTGGTATAAGTGATAAGTGGGGCGATATGATTATTTTCTACACTTAATTATAGTTTACCAATTAGTTAATAATACTCGTATTTAAAACAACAAAGAAGTTCTAATTTAAATTATAAAACTATATTAGACATGACAAAACAACTTGTCATTTATAATCAAGTAAATTCAATATTTCTCTCAGAACTGAATTAAATAAAAAAATAGCATTTTAAATTAGTATTACCAAGTTTATGCATTATACAAATTAAAAGCAATGTGCCATTGAATACTAATGAAATAACAAATATTTTTTGTTTTAAGCTAAAATTGGATTCTCTGTTAAAAAGCACTTTAAATCATAGAATTGCAACTTCACGTTTTTATGTTAGAATGGGCGTTTAACCTAAAACTTGTTGCTGGTCTCATTTAAAAGGAAAACTATGTTTAGTCTTTAAATATTCTATTGTGATGTTCTTAGAATATGTCATTGTTTTTGGTTCCTATTTGTCTGTCACGAAGTGAACAATACAATTTTATAATCGTACGTTATTTCTTTTATTTTTCTTATAACTTTCCAACAAAACTTTCATGTTTAGAACAGTATTATATACAATAAATTAGATAAATTCATCGTTATCCAGCTGTTACTTGATACCGTTTTATTAATATCGAACTTAAATAAAAATATGTCATTGATTTTATAGAACTACAGAACATATCCAAACTCTTGTCGCTTGCACCGCACTGTCCTCACACATGTGCAGCATAATCAAAACTACACCATAAGCTTCCACAATAGAGTCCTATTTCGCATACAAATCGGCGTGAGAAAAAAATGTGGAACATCTCAATTGAACCGATAAGAAACGAACTGTGTAACACGAAACGATAGTTATTGTTTATAGTATGTATAATTTATTCTAAGAAACTATTGTTATTTGCTTATTGACTATGTAAGTTTAAAATTTAACGGTGACGCCTCATGGTAAATGATAAACTTCGTATACACACGCTCCTGCTTCATACAAAGTGTAATGGAATTTAACACGCTTTAAGGAATCTTGATGTTAGCGACTGACTGGCTTCCATAAACCTTTTTATATATTTTTGTATTTTTATCATGTTTTTGACGTTGTCTAATATAGACGTAAAATTGAGTGTGTCAAGTGTTGATCTGTTACTTATTTATTGTTTTAATATTAATTATACTTGGCTTTACCGTTTGCCTCGTGTTTCCTTACTCACATTATACAGTCCACAAAACGGGTAGCTATCACTTGACGTTGTACAAACAGCAAGAAAAAAACACCTTATGGTATCAGGCGTGCCATCAAAATATTATTAAAAAATAATTATTTATTTAATAGACAAAACAGATTAGCCGTTCGCCTGTCGAACAGCACATTCCCGACACATTTAAACAACAACATAATAACCCGTGATTATATCGCTTAATAAATGCTTATTAAATTAAGATAAGTATAGCATTTAAATAAAGAATATAATAAAATAACTACTAAGACTAGATTTTGATACTAATTTATAAAATTAAATGAATTAAAATGAATTTACTACTGACAACTCAGCAGTCAAGATTCTCACCATAAAAATATCTGCGCCTACCGGAATACAAACCCGAGAGCTTTGACAAAAGTAGACAGGGGTACTGTCTAGACCAGACGGCAAGCTAAATCTAAAATCCAGCTAAAGCTAAATTTATTAATAACAATAAAAATTATTGAATCACATATGTTTTATACAACATCAAGTATTCTTGAATCTTATTTTTGTCATTAACAAAATTAACATTGTTGCGAACTCCTTCTAGTTTGTTTTGTTATATTTTTTTATTGTTTTTACATTTTGTATTGCCCTTGTCATTGTCACCTGTTTATTTTCCATTGTCATCTGTGTTAATTTATAAAATTATAATTATTACATGTAAGTACCGCTCTATATTTTGCCTTTTACTTTCGCACACATCACATACAGTCTTTCCTATTTATCCTTATCAAACATTATATTTAAATCAACTTTAGATAAAGTATAGTGAAACTGTTCTTCAACTGGACAGTATAAGCAACAGATAAATCATGTAAGAAATTTATAAGCCCCACTGTTGGGCACAAGCCTTGGTACACGAGAGACAAATGACGAGTTTGGGCAATAAAATCATTGTAGATGAAAACTGTTGCTATGACAACCAAAACCAACGTCTAAGATAAATACGTATCTCAATTGACTCCATCTTATTTATAGACTTATATTCTATCTATAATTATAACATTTTAATCGCCAGTCTTAACTAGAATTGTATATTACGATAATTAACTCGAAGCCATCATCGATTCTCGGTACGATCATAACCTTTGATAAAAACGTTTAAAAAATAACAATATCCATTGATCACAGGCGGGACACACATGTTTTAAGACAGGGACGCACTCATACGAGGAACGAGTATAGTTGTATTTCTTTTTTTTAACGAAAGGGTCGAAGGCACCGATTTTGCCACATGTTTCGATGTTTGATCGTAAAATCGTTCGGATAAATGTGTGATCGGGCTTTGTGGAAAAGACAAACTATACTAACTTCGTTATTAATATTTATTTTCATATAATTATGTCCACGAAGCATGAATATGTAATGAACTTATTAATATTTTTTATCGTTCTTGCTTGACCAGTGTATTGTTTATATATCTTTTATAAATAAAATAGTTTACGTTAAAATTGATTATAATCTGCAATAGGAAACGCTGTTTGATATAAACGCTGTAAGCTTATGACGTAGACATGTTTCACCGCAAAGTTTGGACGTAAATATAAAATGCAATCAAGTTAATAATACAAAAACATATAAGTTCTGTTTTAAGTTTCCGGAATTTGATTAATCAACAGAATGTAGACCTTGGTCATTGGCAGCAAAGTCCATTTGACAATAAAGCCAAAATCACAATAATAATTATAGATCTGCGCTAGAACAGGTGACATGTTATGATGATTTACTATTTGGGGCCACAGTCAATATTCTTGGTAGAGAGTTATATGTACAACCGTGCAATAACACCAAATCTAACAGCCAAAATAAAATCAAAGTAACTATTATAGTGATAGCAATTATTTCAAATCAAGAACGTAATAAGACAAAATTTGTGTTTTTTTAAAATGGACCTCATAGATTTGACATTAGTCACATTAATAACAGCTGAGGTAACCTTTGATAATGAAATGTTTTTAGTCAAATTGTTTTTTTAAAAGCTGTCTGTTTCATTTAACTTTTACTAAATAAAATACTACTAGGTTACTAAATAAAATATTATGAATTTACAGATCTGAATCTCGAAGTTCATAATTTTTATAATATTTTCTTAATACAATTTTTTTATGTATCATAAATATATGTATATCTTTTGAAATATTCAGTAAATAAAGCCCTTCATCCTTTCGATGTCATTTTTCCCATATATGGGGCTGCTGGAAGAGATTTCTTATAGAAATAAGCAGTACCTTTGTACAATTCTCTGATATTCCGTTGTGTCCTTTTAATTGTCTTTGTTAAATAAATAAATAAAGTTAATTTGATGCAGTATCTCATCTGCAGTGAGAAGCAAGGTTAACAACATTTCTTCTAACTGCAGATGAGATACTGCATACTATTGTATATTATGGACTGATGTATTGCTGACGCTTGATGCACGGGTCATAATTTATCGATCACAATTCATATAGATCGTGACTGGGGCATTAATGAACCTATTCTAAGATAGATCGCATATTTTAGAAGTATTTCAATTGAACAGCTGAAGGCGATGCATTTGACATTTAATTTTGGTTACAATGTGTCGTTCTCAACACATCACGTGTGACAGTTGCAATGCAAATGTGATATCTATTGCAACTGAATTAGGTCTAATCAAAATTTAAAATGTTTAGAGCAAAGTGAAAGTAAAAGAGACAAATGGGTTTGTAATTTTGAAAATGGAACACCTTAGTTCCTTTTCGAAAATACACCCACTAACAAGCAATTGTTATTAATATTAATCTCTACATTGTTCGTCAACACAAAGTCCTTTTTCTAATCATTTTTCAAGAACATTTTTCTAAACATTTTAAATTTTGCGTGGCATACAGAAGTACCATACACAATTTAAAACCAACTAAAAATATAGTAATAAAAACTCTTTAGCATACCTTAAAAATATTAACAGAACACACTAAGGCAAAGAAATAAGACAGTTCAGCCAAAAAAAAAAAACAAAAAGATTCACAGAGGAAGTTGGTAGTAGTATAAGAGTATAAATAAATCATAAACTATGGGCTCCCATACGGATTCCTACGGGAGACTATGGCTGTCGATAACTCATCCCGATTGACGCCTCCCGAAATACGCGGTCCCACGCGAGCTGTGTGGAACGGAGGGTGACCACGCTTTGGAGAAGATTAGGAAATAATTTATAGAAAAATAATGAAACAGTAGGAAATGGCTTTCTTCTCATCTACTTCCGAAATTTCTCTTTATTTACGTAAAATAACATTACGTTATTTCAATAAGAAAACGATGAACTTATCATCACATTGTGACGTCATAATCATGAAACTTCAGTATGGTGCGCGGCAAAACTTCACAAAAGATAAAGCCTTTTAAGTTTTTTTATAAAAAAAACCATTTAAATTGTTTTATTATTTATAATACAAACACGGTAAGTATCATTTGAATATTTGTTGTACTTCACATTTAGGAGTGAAGTTAGTTATTAATGCATTTAAATTCTTATCTGTAAGATTTTTCATTGCACACTGCTTACTTCCCATGCCCTTTGATTACTCTGGCTATCTTTCCCTTCTCACCGAAACAGTAAACTGCTTTACGACTGAAATAGGAAAGGCTATATATCCAAAGGACACCGCTGACAAGTCTACCACTTAGTACATGTATAATATATTCCAATTTAACATAACTTGTTCTTGCTGTTTAATAAATTTATTTTGTATACAATTTCCTACACACCTTGATATGAAAGATAGTTTTTAAAATGCAGACAGCATGTCAAGTGAAGCCGTATGAAAGTTAAAAAATGATTTAAAAAAGACTAAAGTAAGTGGTTTTAATGTCTTCAAACTTTACTATTCCAAATGATTAATAGATACCTGATAAATATTAAAAAAATACATTACAATTCAGAACATTATAAAGGACATCAACAATTATGTTAACAATATATAAAAACTATGTTATCGCCTTTTATATCGGTACAGGTAGATATAGTTATATATGTAGCCTATCCCACTTTAGCTTGAACCATCTTTCTAGTTCTATTATTATTTATTAAAACTTTTGATTGAGATTATTTTTATGTACTCTAACGAGATCTAATCACCTCGCTTCATAAAAGTCACGAACTACATACGATTCCGAATTTTAATTCGAACAGGCTTTGTAGAGTTATACGGCATTTCTTCAGCCAGAATTCTGGTGTCAAACTTAGAAATGTAAATTCGTAATATGATAAGTAAGTAAAAAAAATGTGCTTCATTATACTAATTAATGACATTGCTAAGCTACACAGTTTAAAATCTAAAAAAACAAAAATTAATGTTGTGAATTGCGTCTAAATCAATAACTCCTGAAGTAAAAAACTATGGTAGTTAAAAAATCTTAAATTTACACCAATTCTATGGAAATCCATAAGAAATATCCTTTACACTGCGCTAGTTGATACATTGTAACAGCTTAAGCTTTATCGGAACCTTATATCTTGGCTATAAGATACACAATCGCGTCTACAGCTACTATTAATAGCCCAACCAGGTGATACGAAGCGAGTGATCGTATATTTTTAAACCAATGATTGATCTTGACGTTTCTGTTGTAATTGCGGACAAAGACAGGTGCGATTTTTTGTCGCAATTTCATCAAGCGGTTCGTCTCGGTCGGCTTAAAGGGATGTTTAAACACGTAAATTGGTATGCTTAAGTTGTGGTTTTTAAAATATTCAAAGCCAGTAATTAGAAAAGGCGCAGTTTAACATTATGACGTTACAATTACTGATTTGTTTAGCCGCTCAAATATGTTTACCTTTTTGAAGGTTATTCACTCTGACAAATTTGGCTGTCAACGCCTCTTGCTATTCATTTTTATAATTGTAGCATCATTGCCAATATAAATAACTTCACTGAAAATTAAAAAAAAAATACGGAACTAAAATTACTAAAATTTTTCCATCGTGTCTGATCATTTACAGAATAAATCCTATTAAGTTACATTGTATCATCAAAAAGCTCTGCTTACAGCAAACGGTTGAACGTCTAAAAAGTGCAGTTAGTGATTCTTATCCGAAAACAGTACGAAAAGATGGTGTCCCCAAACAGTAATAGAGTAAAAAACACCGAAACGTCATATTCGTTTTGAAGCGTCTTTTTTCAGCTCCCCTCCGCCATAGACTATATCGAATAAAGTGGGCCCATATTGAGGAAACACACACGATATTATTGTACCCATCTTAATATTGAAATAGGGTGAAAAGTGTTTGTCAATACCAAAATCTGGGCTGTATACTGTTCTTATACTACACACAAATTATTTAAAAAGTATAATACTCATTTTAGTATTATCTCTGGTATGGAGAGCAGTAAACCGCAAATAAATAGAAAAAATTTAAAAAAAATCAGATCCTTGTGTAATATATAGATATATTTATCTATGTTGAATGTTTTGTATTGTGCAAACCTTAAAAACGATATCGATCTTATTATTCAAAGTTATTTTTTTATTTTAAAAGTTAACACTAGATATACCAGCGATTTAAATATATGTCAACAACAAAAATTATATTTGTTACTAATGTATATAAAATAACATTAAGTTTATAAAACGAACTCTCGAATTATAGCTACAAAGGTCATAACATCATTTCTGAAAAAAAAATGTGTAATATAGTAGGAATTTCAATTGAAATTGCACGACCAGTCTAAATGACTGGTCTAGTAAATCTAGTGTTAACAATGTAGCTCTGTGTAACCCATTCTATCTCAGCTGCTCACCTCAGGTGATGGAAGAAGCTGCATCAGGATACCTCAAGAGAACAACTGGCGATCTTTATTTGCGTCTTTTTTTTTAGATTTTAGAATCAGTCTTATTAAACCGCACAGAAGAACTTAGAACCTTTAACCTTGAACCAGCCTTTAGAACTAAGGAAGGTGGCCTCTAGACCATAGAAGCGGTAAAAAACTGTAGTGACACTAAAAAGTACTCCCAACTCGCTCCCCACATAACTATTCAGTTGTAACTCTGTCAATGGCGCTGTTTACGCTTTAATAGTAATATATTGTTTAATTATTGTTCCGTACGCGACTATTGATATATTGATGACGATTTCTTAAGAAAAATAACATATTTATTCAGTTTTATTTCAGTAACAATGTTAGTTGCTCTAAATATAAAGTTTTATGACTTTAAAAAACATTAATGAGTGCAGTTAATGACATAAAGAGAATTTTAAGATGCATGAATGATATTTGTCTGTTTTTTATTTAAAACTACTAGGAGCAACATAACTGTATTAAAATTTAATAATAATATAGCATAATTAAAATTCATTCAACAATTTTGTTACAGCCATTTTTATTGTAGACTTATTTCATATTTGTTTACAGTTAAGACAATTTTCATTTGCGATCTTATTACTATTGGTTTAACGTCTTCATTTATTTACAAATTTGGTTTCATATTACCTCACAATAAGAAGAAAGTAGTCTACGTATTTATTCAAATTTAAAAATAGAATTCCTAACACTGTCAGCCTTTTAAAAATGCCAGTTTAATATATTTTATATTTCGTATTTGGAATACTAGTGAGGGGATATAACTGACTAGTAAGCTTTAGTCGTCTGAATACTTGGTAAATTTTAAAGTGGTATGCATAATAATAGATACAGTTGACTACTTTAGCTCTAAACTAGAAAGTTAATCGATCATAATAAAATTAACGAACGGTACAGTCGGGTGCAAGTGGTAAAGCGATATGCACTCGCGTGTACAGCGTGTGTACTGGTGTAGAGAAAAGCTTTCAATTGAATTAATTATTATAGAGTTTTCGGGTCTTATTTAAATGTTTTTTTTTCTAATTTATTTATAACAACCAATAAGTAGCCTTACAGAAGAAGAGCTTTGTATCAATTTTGATACAAAACTCAAAGATTATTTTAAAATTAAATCTAACAATTTATTTAGTACATATTTAAATTCTATAACTGGGACAATTTGTAAATGCCCGGTTGATACCCACTTAAAGTTATGACTATTGCCTTTAATTACATTTATTTGTTTTTCTCATGCATATTCCCTGTTGTGACGTTTTAAAAGAACTTAGTAAATGAGTCTATTTAAATAAAGTTATTTTTGACTTTTGACTTTGACACGTAGTGTTGGAAGCAGATTCAAAGAGTAGGAGTAATGTTGGGAGCATAAAGACTTGTCTGTGCTCTAACAACTTTTCTTCTAGATTTTTACAGATTGGATCAACTCTATTAACTACAATGCTTAAGTTTTCTATAACAACATATTTCAATAATTATCAGTATTGAATTTTTATGGATTCAAGAAAAAGGTTCATATCCTCCGCAGAGTTCTCATAAAGCTGTCAAATACCACAAAAACCAACAATCGACACACCTGCATTATATAAAAAAACAAACGCTCGATACACACGCGACTCGATTCAATTGTATCGACGAGTGTAATCGAGGCGAGCATCGCTCTCGTGATAGGTACACATTAAACACCACAGTACTTTTTATCGATACAATGAATTGAAATTGTCAATTTGGTAGACTTGATATTTTTTGTGTTCTAATTTCAATTTTCGAATGCGATAGTAAAAATGTCACCGAATTAAATTTGAGTTAATGGCGACTTAATGAACAGATGGGTGAGACGAGTTGTCTTTGTTTTTTTTGACAAAGTTTTTAGGTCACCGGATGTTATTATTTGTCGTTAAAGTTAATATCATAAAAATGGTAGAAAAATTTAGGACTTACATGAATACTTCGTACGTTGATGAGACATCAGTTTTCAGTTCCACCGAAGATTTGTCTTGATCAAAGGTTAACTTAAAGTATTGCGCTACCCTTGTATTCAGTGTCAGTGTCAATGCTTGTACAAATACAATAAAAACGAAAGGAGATAGTACTATACAAAAAGCATTAACAACGCACGATTGTTAAATAAATGCTGGTAGGTTAATATGATAAGCTACAACAAGCAACTGGCCTATTTTCAATCAACGTCCAGTTAGCTAGGTAGCTAACAAACCGATCGCATCCGGCAAAGAAAATCTAATACGACCAAAAAATCACCAATCAAAGTACGGCAATGCAATAATCGAATTGCCGTTCGCCGGGTACAGCTCAAACGGCACAAACGAAGAACCGCAACAGATTTCAAATATCGAAATCAAGAAAAAAGACAATCGAATGACTAATATCTGGCACAAGCACAAAGTTCGTGTCGATAACGTGTCTATGGCAACAAAAGGAGCTAGAATACGCGAGGGAAGGAATTTAAAAATCGAACACAAATACGGATTTTTGAATTTGCATTCTCTGCGTCATTCATAACTTCGTCAGCCGCGATTATTCGCTTTTACTTTTACCCAAGAGTAATAAAACTGTGCAGGAAGGGAAATAATATTTTTAGATAGTAATTTAAAGTCTGTATCTTTTAATTCAATTACTCTAGTAAACACCGGTCTTATACTTATGGAATAAGAAGTTCATAATAAATAGGTCTAACCTATTTAGCCAAAGAAATACTGAACTAGAAGCATCGATTGAAAGAGAATCAGCAAAGTTCTCTGTCACGAAACCTCCTTTTCGATGCACGATAGATTTTACTGCTGTTCGGTATTGACTTTAGTTTTGTGACCTCATAACTTTCCTGCATTTGGCAATACGATATTTCTTCAATATTGAACCTTATGTCTATAATTATTCGAACTTAAAAGCCATTGAAAGGTAACTTTAAACTAATGATAACATTGTTTTTTCAGCGCGTTCTTAAATGTTAAGAACTCGTGTGAGGGTAATCTAACAGTTTTGTTATATTTATGGCGGTGATAAAAATGTTTGCGGCGTTGTTCAGTTCGTTTGTGGAGCACCTGTCTTTTAAACTAGTTTACAATCGATTTTGTTATCGATAAAACTATTTGACGGCCAAATAAATCATGTGGGGCTTGACAGAATTAAATAAGGACATTTATCAACAAACTTAACAGACACAAACTGAAATAATAACAGAGTCATTAAACCACAATACTTGATGCATACAAATTTCTACTGTTTCATACAAAATTTCAATTGCCCGGCACTTTTGGCTCAATAGATATGGCGTTACACAAACCACTTAACGACACGACAAATTTACAATTCTAATTCTCGTGTAATTTCCGACGATTTATATTTTATTTTGAAACGTAGACATATTCGGATTGCCGAAAAATAAAGTTGTTAAGGAGACCGTTAATAGAACGGGCGACGCGCACGCGACCGCTTCCGCGCTGATCACTATCAATAGCAAACTTACAGCTGCCGATTGACAACGCGGGTGAACAGAAAAGTCATCCTTAATACGAATGTAATTGAGCTCACCCCTCTATAACTAGACAAGTGGCCACAGCAAAATGTAGATTTGTCGTCAACCCCAAGACGTTCGATTTTTGAATTGCCCTCTTTTTAAAATCATTCCATTTGCACTTTTCGAATTTTCGACATTCAAATCACGGGAAATATAAAAAAACGCATTTCACAACAGTGGCTCTATACAAATTTATTTTTAAGTTTAGATTACGTAAATTATTTTTGAAATATGAGAACTATTACTTATTAATCTCGTGTAAATTGTAACTCTGTTAAAAAGTCATTTATAATTAATTTAAATTTAACTATACTTGTCTAGACTAATTTATCTTATAGCTCATTTTATAGTCAACTTTCCACAATGTCTCGATAATACGATATGTACTAGTTTTTTCATTACAAATGATTATTTAAAACACATTACTTTCAGTTTTTTAGTTCACTTAAAACCGTTAACTGTATCAATGCGTTAATAACTCCACTCGTTGTCTTATCCTCAAATCTACCCTCAACTAATGAATATTAACTAAACAGTTGTGTAAAATGAGTTGGACGAATAATTTCTGGTCGTATGACTCATTTACGATCAAATTTCATTTAGTCAAAGGAAATGCTAAGTTTTTTCGTATTAATTGTAATAACTTTTCCAAAAATATGACATTTTTAGAAAACTTATTACAGTTTAGTTAAGCATGTAAAGTACTAACTGATGTAAATACTAATGTAGTTTCTTATTTATATACAGCAACAGATTTATATTAATATCGAAATAATAAAAGCTGCATTTTTCAAGATTGTCCAGTTAAGTAGAGTAGATTCTGAATAAATTCTTCCATCTGTATCGTACGTAAATCTTTGAGTTAGATTTAGAAAACATTCCAAATCGTCTACAAGAGTGTCTTGTCTCTTATTCTATAACGTTAACGTAATTACAGAGCAATGTGTCAAGTTTCAGTTTGATTTCTCAAACAATAGCCAATCGAACCATTTTGAATTTGGAATGTCGCGAGTGGTACTAGTGCTGCCGTCCAGTAGCTTAGTATCGATATCGACATCGATCGGAGCGTTCGTGCGGCCGTGTAATCCTGTTTGCATATCGCCGCACGAAACTCCCGCACTTATCATGTTTATTGATTGACACGCCAGTAATTCACCGCTGAACCCCGCCGGCCGCCACCTTGGAAGTGTCGCTCGTGATATAAGCGAAGGCGGAGAAGAAAAGGAAAATGAAAATAACAGCTGGGCAACAAATTTTCTTCGTAAAATAGCATTAAATATTAATATAAGAATATTTTACATGAACGATCAACTTAAGCAATATTTACATGTAGATGATATCCTTTATAAATCATATTATTCACAATTGTTACTGAATGAAAACGATGGTGTCGATTTAATAGGTTAATTAGCATTAGGTGGCTCCACTTGATACATCAACACGGGCAATATACATAAGCTCTCATACTTTGAGTACAATTGGCAGATGTTATATAAGAAATGAGATTATGTCTTTTTAAAATTACTATAAAATAGATCAGATAGTAATCGCTGTCGCTCGTATTTTGTAGTGAAGCTTTAAATTTACAAGTCGTGGTTTACGGCGCTTTGTTTAGGTGGTAGTTAGTTTTTAGGTGTTTCACTGTTGTACTGACTGTACCTTTTGAATTATTTCGGTTATTTACTGTCAGGTGCCTGTATCTAATCCAACTGCAGTCGGGACGGCCTCGCGTCATGTGTTTAATTCGTGAATACATCTAGATAAAATTGGAGAATTTGACTTGTTAAATAGTTCTGTTGATAAATATTCTAAGTTCGTTTTGCCAATCGATGGTAGCTTCTACGTTTATTAATCAACATTATTACGCGTTGGTAAGTCTTTTATTTATGTTAACGATTTAAATTAGTAGGTAAACGTTTTAATTAATAAGTTATCTAAAAATATATATACATCAATCTGTGAATGGATGACGTCTAAAAATAATGTAACCTCAGAAATGTCTGCAGCGCTACTATTATTATCATTTATAGCCTATTCATCGTTGAAATTATGCGAAAATACAATACCAGTATTTAACTGGCACGAACCTGTCAATTTTCTTTTTTCCACCTATCGGACTGAGCATCGAACTCGGCATAACCAAATTAGTTTCGACACGAAAACGCGAGTGGCCGATTGTCTGCCTCACAATGAAATCGATGGAAAAACTTCCCCTTTCAATACTCTTTTTCTGTTTCAGGTAAAAGGGGCGCAACACAATACGAAACGTCGAAAAACGTGAAGAACAAGCACGCGATAGAAAAGAACAGTCGATCAAAGAAAAAGTGCATCTCTAGTTCGATTTGAAATTAGAATGTCGTGTTCCAATTTGAAATCGTGGTCAATCGTCGATGTGTGGGTGGGGATGAGTCTGGGATAAGACGCCGGGGCGCGCGGACGTCCGGATGCACCCGACGGGCGCGGCCAGTCTGCCCGCCGCACCCGAGGCGGAGGTGCAAGCTATGCACTCGATGGACTGGCTATTTAAGAAAGAAAGGATATACCTACTCGCACAGTTTTGGCAACAGGTAAGATTATAAGCATACATTCAGTACGTACTAAGCAAACCAGTCTACTATAACTGTTACATTTCAAGATACAGACCTACTCCAAATCTGTAAGTCTGGGGCTCTACCTGGTGGTTGGACTTTTTATAAGACCGCCTGGTTAGCTACCTTCATCTTACCTATTTATTTGTTGTGTTGTGTTCCGGCAGTTGGAGGTAAAATAGCCAGATCTTCTGTGGTTCCGGAATCCTGTAGTTTGCTTCCATTTTCAGCCTTATCCTCACTTACCATCAGATCAGATGACAGCCAAGAGGACCCAAAAGGGGTAGCCTTTTAAGAATTAAAAAACTATAACTGTATAAAATGAAGAAAGCACCACAGAAAACCAAAGCTATACTAATTAAATCAGTTAAATACCAAATATTAAAACTGATATAGCCAAACTAATTTCAATAATAGATATTGTTTATGTACACGTTACCAGGGTCCTCTATGACCCTCAGCAACAATAGTAATATCAGATAATAACCAACGAAATCAATTAATAGTTCCGCATTACACCGACAATTAACCCGCGCAGGTCGGGTCCATCGGGTCTGTGACAATCGAATAATTATATCTGTTTAACTAACTATTGTCTTGTATGCTAATAATGGCGTCTCTGTATTAGAACTGATGTTTAAATCTTTATAATTGTGAGATAAATCTTGGGAATAACTATTTCGTTTAAGTATTAAACGCGTAGATAGAGCAACCTCGATAATAAGGTCACTAACTTAAATAAGCTGCGTATACAAATCTCCTTTGCTTTTCCATTGGATGAATATTCGTTTACATAAACACTTCCCGTTTCGTTTTCAATCATTAAAACGGGTGTCTCTTCTGGTACAATTGCGGTTAATTCTTTGATTTAATCCATAGACAATTATTGCCGCACAATTGTTTTATGTGTTAATATCTCTGGTATCTGGAAGGCTGATCGAACCGAATCGCATTGTTTGCAACGACATAATAATCTGATGGATATCTGTTTGTTATTACTCTATTGTGAAGGACAGAGGATGTTGCGAAATGAATTAGAAATATGCTTATTTCCCATAAATTGTTTGCGAGTCTTCCTTGTGTCATAGACAAATATTCCATCTGCATTATGCAATCAAAATCAAAATCAAGTTTTAAAAAAATCTCTTTTGTACAAAAATGTACAACCACCAAATCCCTTTTTTGTTACGACTGGTTATTATGTATACCAATGTACGAAAAGCAGTACATTTCGATTTGATTAAAATAAATGATCGTCAACTATACGATAGCGATACCATCGAACGATTATTTGACCCATCATTAATACAAAGATTCCATAAGTAAATTGCGATCAATATAACCGTGTAATCAACAAAACGCCATTAATGATACTATAGACAACAATCGGCGATCTATGACATTAGACATGTCACCTGTCAATGTCAACGGCGATAAGTCAATTATGGCGCGCATTACGTTGCTAACTCAGTTAATATCTGAATATTACTCTTAATAAATTCGATTTTCGATTTGAAACACGTAGGGAAATGACAATATGGAGTCTCCGATGGAATATTTATAGAATTCGTGAAGTTAAAGTGAATATATACTACATATATATTTTCCCAGACGTTTTGATATTAACTCTTTAAGTTACTCGTGATCAAAGATCTTCATTAACAAAGAACATGAAATGATCTAGTTTTATCTATGTAGGTTTATAAACAACTAGGTATTAGAAAAAACTAGGAAAAAGAGGAAAAAGAGGAGAAACCTCATCCCAATTAAAACAGAATGTTCCAGAACCAACTCGCAAGCGGAAGTCACCAAGCAATTACTTGGAGCGATTGACAGAAGTCACATGATTGATTGAGAGTATAATTAAAAATGTTTATTGACTTAGCCACGTAAAATGAACGAATAAGCCAACTTAGAACGTTCGTTCAGCTTTATGTGGGCGGTGCTATTGATTCAAACGACCGTTAGAGGGCCCTCGATTGGTACAAGTTTAATTTTTGCTGTTAAACGATAATCGCATTTCATAAATAAGAGAATAATCAGACTTTCACGTAGCAATAAGATGCACTTTTGATTGACAAGGTTGCAAGAGAATACAAAAATTCTTAGAACGATAGTCACATTAACCATTTCTAATATTGAAGCCATTAACAGATTTTTTAAGAATAAAAAATCACGTATACTTTAAAGAGCATGTCTTTTTAGAGCATGGAATTCCTTACCAGCACACGTATTCCCTCCTTCTTATAACATGGGTTCCTTTAAAAGAGGGGTGAAAAAGCACTTTTTGGGCCGGCAAGGTGAGAGTGGCTAGGGCAGTATATCACATGCGACACTAGCAATCTTCACATGTTGACTCGTCTACTGCTTATCATCAGGTGGTGTCGAGTCATTTGCTGTGCTTTTTATAATAAAAAAAAACAAGAGCTCGTTAGCGTTGCGGATGGCGAAAACAAAGCAACTTTCGCCATGGCTGATTCTTGGATGGGTCAAGCTAATTGGTTACCATGACCTCCTCCGTGCTTCACAGGAATTGGACCATTTTATTGGTGTTATAGTCCGAAAACTCTCCCATATACCAAGGCCTGTGCTTAGCAGTGGTACCAATATAATATGATGACGTTATAATATCCTCAAGTGGATAGTTTTTTGTCAATAGTATTTAAGGACCTATAGTTACTTCCACAACTATAATAAGATTGTTAACATTATAATGTTAATAATTGTCTAATATCTTTACTCTAGTAAGTATAATGTCTTTTGTAGCGACTATGTTACGTACCTTGAGTAAGCCTAGCTTTGTACCTGCACGTAATAAGACCTAAGTTACCACTGTAGTGTAAGTCATATTCTATTGTTTTACTTTCAGGAGGTCAGATAAAAATATAGCAAATACAAGTCTAACTCGCGCACTGAGGGCTTCGTACAAATTTGCATGTGGATATCTTGTAAGATAAATATTCTTTAAATAGATTCGTAAAGTTGTAAAAATTAAATCTTTAGAGGTTGAACAATTATTTTCATCTCATTATTTACATCTATATACGCCACAATGAATTCTCCAAATCAATTGTTTAGAATAATAAAAGTTTAAACATAAAGTTATAAGTAATACACAATCTTAACTTTCATGTCAAATTGTCATATTGGCGGGTATCAAAATTTTAAATATGCACAAATAATCGTATTTTTAAACCCGTTAACTAAAGCAACATGTAATTGCGAAAGAAAGTCTTGTCGAGCCGTAGAATAATGAAGGAAAATTGAACCTTTGACGATATCACTCTTTTTGAGGTAGAGAACCCTAAAAGTAAACCCTAAGAAGTAATAAATGTCGCACTCGTGTGCATAAAACTTTCCTACGCTAAGGAACTAAACAAGCGTCCTTGTAATTTCTAATCGATAACCGCAATTCGCCGCACGGCATATGTAAATTCAAATGTAAATATGCTTTTTAATCAATGTAAGCAACCCGCATGCCACTAACAAACAATACTATCGGGATGTAGAATTCAAATACGGCGAGTATCTGCAGACGCATCGGCCCTTCGGTTCCTTGTGGGATGAATATTTATTTCGCAACGTGCATTAATATAAACTTATTGTTCATAATTTGTCGTTTACATGTTCCTTATCGAATCCTGAATAGGACGGCGCATTTGCAAAACAAATACAGTTTCGTATTCTCAAAGGAATGTCCTGTCTTCTGAATATTAGGTTTTGTTCTTTTTGCGCCATGAAGGTTCTAAAGTATTCCGTAATCTATGTATTACGATTTGACGTCATCAGCAGAAGAAATAACAAGATGGCGTGATCGGAATTGAGTTCTTTTGTTTAAGCTTTTTAAATTTCGAATATCGTTCTCACTGCACTTCTAATTTTGAATTTGTAATTGATTCCAAGTAACGCACTCGCCGTGCGTTTGTAATCTTCTTTGTTTTAATATTTGTTTACGTAATTTCAATCGTAGTGGCAATGGAAATTGAAATTGAATATCCTATGAGTTTTAGAATTTCAATCGGTAAAGTGATCATCAAATGATTTCATTGACTGATATTATCAAGAATTAACATTTAATATTGACAACACAGCAATGAATATAGAAAACAAAATCTTTAGATCCTTATCAGATGATGGTTTATATCTCGACATCAAAACCAATAGTAATAAATGGACCATTAGCCACCCATCTAGAGGTAACCTTTAAAACTATAGTTAACAGCCACTAAAGACGCATCCAAAGAAGCTAATAAAACTAACAATTAACAACTATAAAATCTAAAAATAACCACTTTATTGTCCCTATAATGGAACCGTGAACAGAAATCGAACTGCGGTTATAACTTATATGCGATCGATGTTTCATTCATTTTAAAGAGAAATTCTTGTTTCTCGTTCTTTAAAAGCAATTTTATACATCCCTGTACATAGACTAGAGGATAGATGATAGTTCCACATAAAGATATAAGCGTACAGATCATATATTTGCATTCATAGACAAAAATAACTGTTCTATTGAGATGACTTATGAATTAAGCTGGCAAAGAAGGAAAACAGAAGCCAAAAAGTCTATAGCATTGTGTAGGAATGGTAACAGAGGGCACTGGTGTTATAAGTATCTATCTATAGGCTATGGTAACCCGTTTTGTGTAAAAAAAGTCGGTGTTCTGTTCCATTATTAATAATTTCCGTTAATATCTCCCAACACTTAACTATGAGGCAAATATTATAAATCGTAAAGATTGCCGGCTTCTGATTGACATTTATGTCAACGGACCGTTGCGTACGTTGATTCCATAAAACTGCACTATTAATAACATATCTCAACCGTCTTTTGCTCACGTTTTAATATGAGTCTCTTTTTAAATGCAATTTTAAAAAGAGGAACATAGTGGCAATTTTAAATATCGAACTCAGATGAAACCGAAAGCTCTACGCCTGTAGCTTTCGGCTCTTTGAAATTTTAAATTTGGAAGCTTTAATTAGGGATGGCCCGTCACCGCAAACATTCTGATCTCGTGGTAATTAATCGACTCGATTCATCGGCGATCGTATCTGTATTGGATCGTAAAAGGACGCATTTCCCTACGGCCCGGGAATGCGATCAGTTCCCATAGCCTTGACGTCTCGAAGAATGTGTCCCGTTTAGAGCAAAAAATCGCGCGCTTTCCCAGGCCGTGTCAATGCGGGTCGGCGATAGTCGGCCGACGTAGACCAGCCAAAAAGAGCACAATGTTGCGCCCGACTTCTTGTGAGAGCTAAGTACGATTATTTTTAGAATTTTTCCCAGTGTAATTATCTTATTAGCGTGCAAAAAGCCAAGAACACTTAACCGAAAACCAGGAATTTAACTTCTCGAGCCGAAGTCGTACCAAAAAACTTAACCTGTATTTAAAAATCGATTGCAACCAAAAAATTGTCACTGACAAATGATTCGAACGCCTTGCGGTTGGAAATTACGAATTCAAATCTTCGAGTTTTTAACAAAAACTTCCATTAACCGTCGGTTGTTACCTTTTTTCGACTGTCGATGATTTTTCGGGGCTAATCGGGTTTTTTGCCGATAAGTTCGAGGCTAATCGATGCATCGGGCTCACTAATTCGATTTGCGCCCCTCCCCCTTTACTTATAGGTGGGCGGTAACTATCGATCCGTTAGATAGATCTTGAGCATAGTTTCCCATTGTTTTTTCTATAGACAGCGTGAATAACTCAAAGCGTAACACATTTAAACTCTTTCAAGTTTAGTGTCGCATGTAAGTGTGGGTAACCGTCCAAGCATCGACCGAGGAATATCTCGATTATTTAATAAAAAAAATATAAATCGATTGTGGTTGATGACCGACCGCACGAATCATCTGTGGAACAGTCAAATCACCAGCGCTGATGGTTTTTTAATGATATTTTTCACAATCGGTCCGATCATTGATGGTTATTAGGTATAGGCGAGTGCCTCGAGACATGAACAAAGTATCTTAACACTGCTTACTGACGATCGTCTTCAGCACGCTAACCTCAGCTTTAATCTTTAATGTTAAAGGCTATAATTGTATGCTACAAAAGGTTTATTAGTCACATTAGCCGTGTAGACGTTCGTATGTCTCCGATTAAATGTTGTGGGAATAAATTCTATAGTTCGTATAAAAATTATAAATAAACGCACCGAATAATGATAATAATCATGAATTTGATGAATAAATATATTGTTCTGGTAGATAAAACAAAATTAACACTAAAAGCAGTTACTTTGAAAGAAACGACAATCCACAAATATCTATTTTCTTTCTATCAATGAAACGAACCAACAAAAACATTTCATTCGTTCACTCATCAGCTCACTCATTCACAGCGGCGCTCTGACCATAATGGATCCTCGAAACAAAAAATAATAATAAATAATCCAACGCCGTCCCAATCAATCATCATTACGATGTATCGATACATCGCGTGACCACTACTTGTACTTGATTGGATAATAGTTTTAGAGAAAAAATATAGTGAACTTTTGGATTGGAATTAAGTTTTCTTTACTGTCCGTTATACATGCAACACTAATTTATTTCATTGGTCAATAGATTGATTTATTAATTAATGTTGGTAAGACAACTAGACTCAAACAAAAATCATGTGTGGCTTTCATAGTATTTAACTTTAGTTTACTAGAAATAATAGTAAATTTAAAAATGGCGATATTCAACATTTTACAAAAGACTTTTTATACTTGTCATTGCAATTTCTCGTTATGTTCAGAATGTATAAGTATATCATAATATTTTTTAATTACTTTTTCCTATATTGTAATATTGTAATCACTGTAGCGAAAGTATCGACGGGTACGTGAAGCAATTGATAATGAGAGGTTTAAATATAAAATTTATTAATAACCTTAATACTAAAAATATAAGATACTTATTGAGTTATTAAGGATAAAAAGTGAACTAATTACCATATAATGTCTATAGCAACCCTAGATAACATCTATATCATCAAGAACTGTATTAAAAATGCCTCCCATAAGTCTTCAATACGAAGCCATTAGACCACTCCGAGTTAACACAGTAATATGCGATTAGGCTCCAGCGAAGATTATGTTAATGAACTAACTTCAGGCACTTCTTATGGGGAAGAGGTCTGAGGCAACAAGTTATCATTGAAAATAGTTTTCTTAGATACGCCTTTTCAACTGACTTTTCAAATGTCTAATCAGTAGTAATTCTATAGTAAAAACAGTTACAGTAGTATTCCTCGAAAGTTGACATTTTATTTAATGGAGTCCATTCAATATACAAAACAAGCTAAAAAGTATTTTATGTAAAGCTCTACAAATTAGTTTTAGAAAAAATATTAATACCATTACAAGCATTTAAAATATAAAAATGACCATAATTAATTAAAATTAACAATACCAACAACATTATGAATAATATCCAGTCAATCTGTTCTTAATTCTAATTTCAAATTTAGAACACCTCTGATCATCCAAATTCATTGCCCATTAGCGAGATTAATTTTTAAATATGGAACGTTCGAACGGAATCTGAGATTAATGTCGCATCGACGTACTTACTTAATCGATTAGATTATCCTAAACGATTAATTACTGATCAATTTATCGAGTACGTTTACAAATGACTACTAGATGTAGCGTATTTCGTTTTAATGTGGACATCTTAAAAGGTTAATTGTTGATGTTTACGCTGAGAATAACCAATCGTAAAATTTTATGTAAAGTGCCCAGATATATTGAGTATCTTTTGAGGGGTCTTTGACATTAAATCCTAAAATGAATTTGTTTTGTTTGAGTTTCAGATAAGTGACAGTAAAGTATTCAAGATATAGAAATAAAAAGACATTCTAATGTTTATTGATTTACCTCCTCGCTTCTTTATAAGGTGTATTCTATGTAATACCATCAGACACCAAATATACTGCTTAAAATCAAATAGGTTTTCTTCACATCTTAAACATACGCCCGGGTCAAAGTAAAACGTAAAGGTTCATTTTCAGAATTAGGGAAAACGAATTAAGTATCATTGTACCTACTAAAGTTACAATGTTAGGAGTTCATCTGCTGATAAATTGCAATGCGAGTTTAAGCTTCATTACTCAGTAATAAAGATGAGTGTTTAAAACTATAGAGTTTCCGAGTGGGATTCGGTTGTGTTACGTGAATGTTTGACTGATCGCAATCAAAATTCGAATTCTTGTGACTGTCAGCAAAACAAATGCTGCTATTAATTTTGTATTTTGTTTATTGGTCTATGGCAGTATTATTAGCAGAGATATAACGTTTTTGTATATTACAAACTAACTAATTTTAGACGAATTTAATAATTGTAGATTTAAAAAAACTCCCATAATCGATTAGAAATTGTTGTTTTACCCTTCTAATGATTTCTTCCTAAATATAAGAAATCACCACTAGTTAACTTTCAGATAGAAAGTATTTCTTTCTCAAATACGTATTTGGCTGCCTATGTTTTTAAAGAGATTAATGAATACACTAGTAATACTCTACAATAGGAGGTAGCTACTAACAAAATATTGTTCATTCACAGAACTGATTTTAATTTACAAATCACAAATTAAAATCTCAATCGCATCTTAATAAAAACGACTTGATAAACCAATAATTAACCACTACTACATAGCAAGAAAGGAATAAATCCATTTTCTATACATAAGAATGCAAATTTGACAGAAGCTATGAGAATCACATCTCCCACGGCTACAGTCAAGAACTAACGAGGAAGCGTTAATCTAGTCTATTAGCACCTTGACGCGATAAAAATGATTGTGATAAGTGAAACAGAAACGTGAGAGGGTTTAATGCTAATGTAAGCTTGTAATTACTTATCCAGCTCAAATTATATCTCTCGTTCAAATTTAAAAAAAATCGTAGTATGGAAAGTAAGCAGCGAATCTGAACTTAATCTCAATCATAAGCCTCGCGAAGTAAAGCAATGTACTTACTATTCCACAATAGGGGAAAAATTACTTTCGCACAAAAATCGAGTGGACAACTTAAATATAACTACTCAATTGGAATATATACCTGAGCTTGATCGCAAGTTTTATTTAATAAAACATGTTACAATAAAAAAAATATATATAAATTAACAGCCTTAATCTATTGTGTAGACAGTACACTCAGTACCGTGAGAGCTGCAAGAAAACTTGTCTATTGTTCTGTCGATAGCCATCGCGCTTGAAATCGCTACAGCACTAACACACAAAACTAAGCCACAAATAATAAACACACGGTGTCATCGTTCCGAATACAAAAACAAAAAAGAGACTAAACAACGAATTTCGTAACAGTCATTTTTCATTGACGCGATCCGGACGGCTGTTCGAAATTTCGAATTTTCAAATTTAGAACGCGTGCTCACTTTTCGAACGGGAATCGAAAACAACGATTAGTTTTCGATAGAAATACCAACTTTTATATTATTAAATCAGGACACAGAGTCAACAGGTGTGGATATGTTGAAGATGTTTGTCTTCCTGGAATAATAGATGCTACTTTCAAATGAGTTCTAATTTATCTAAGAATCAACAAAAGATATTCTCACCAAAGTGATAAGTTTCCTCGTAAACTTACTGCACTCATAAAGAAGTATTTATATTTAAACTAAAAATTTTGACTACAAATTGAATTGTTTAGAATGCATACATATGCCTTGCAGCATGTGTGTCATTAGTAAAAACGAAGAACTCTCACTTTACATATTAGTTATATAATTTGGTCTTTCTTCTGTATTTATCCAAAATTCTTTCTGTAGATTCTAGATATTCGAGTTACTTCTTTTTTACTTACACAACTGCCTAAGAGTAGTGTAATATTTTAAGGTATAAATGAAAGAAGAGTTTCATAGAAAACGTGTCAATAGACAATATCAAATAAGTCTGCGTAAGTCCTATATCATGGATGCCGCAGCATTTATGCCGATGATTCGAACTTTTAAAAATATGTCGTCGTTCAGTTTCCAATTTTAAATATAAACCGGGAATGTGCTCTATTTCGCCGCCACTTTACGATGTTTGTCAGCTAATGATGTCTTACGAAACTACATTGGGGATATCGGATTTATAGATGTTTTTAACATTTTTTTTTATAAGCCAAGCCAGTATCATATTTCAAATGCGAATCGAAAGCTTGACGTTCTTTATTTAAAGTGAGAATGAAGTAACGTGTATTGACTGTTTTTTTTTTTAATATTTAAAATGTTTGGTTTTATTTACCTGTACACGCAACACTTCACACACATGGATAACTTTACATGTTTCTATTGAATTGAGTGAGATTGAAAATTAATGTAGAATTTTAGATTTTTTAGAGATTTTAGTTTTGGAGATTAACATATTTTACAGTTTAATAAAATAGTAATAGTAATTGATTTAGTTACCGCTTCATATTCCCTATTATATCTATTAAATCACCTTCGGATTCCTCCCGGGCCTCGCTAAAGCCACCTCGATGACTTTGACAACTAAAGCTACTCGGATTTGTCCGCATGACAGCTATTTAATCGGTCTCCACGTTAAAATGAACTATTTTAGACAATTTAATACTTATATAAATACAGCACAATCGTTTGTTTGTTCATTCATAGTTTGAAGCAAGACATTAACACAGTTTGTTAAAAATAGGATTGTACAATAAATTTTGTATTTAAGCTCTTAACTATGGGAATGTTTTTAATACTGTTTAGTTTCGCCATTATAGCTAAATCTTTTAGTTTTATCTTTTTAAGGAACTATTTCTGCACGTCTCTTTGGGATATTTTCTCAGTTCTCGTCCCTATATGTAGTTGGCGTTAGCTTTACTTTATTTATTTATTTATCTCAACACTGTTTCAACAGCAATTTTCTACACACACAGAATATAATACAATAACCTCTTGATGAATAAGTTCTTGAGATAAAAATCATATAAAATAATTTATATGATTTTTATCTCAAGAACACTATTAGATTGTAATAATTTAATGTAGGATACAAGTTCCTCTGAGGTTGAAGTATTGTGGTATTTCGTTTCCATTTTCGACCTTATCTTCATCATAATGTGTAATGAAGGCCAACATTGTGGACTCCAATGCGTAGAGTTAGTAATCTAGTGTTAGTAGACTATAAAGAAAAAAAAAGGTGACTAGTAGAGAATGCCTTAGGCATTAAGTCCGCCAATAATGGTTTTGTGCAATGAAGAATAAATAAATTAAACTTACGACTTGCACTACAAAAATTTGTTAAATGGCCCCTTTGTATTTCTTTTTTTTAATTGGCTGATGTACAATAAAGATATATTCTATTCTATTCTATTCTACGTGTAATTATATTATAACTAGCACACGTTAAGTATGAGCAGAAGAATAAGTGAGAAACTGAGTTGTGTATAAAAGCAATAAAATATCTTAATATTTTTATTTTTTAACAAAAATATGTTCAATGATCCTTAAAAACAGATTATTGTTTATATAAATTTCTCAACCGATATTATATCGCTCGTCAAACCAATTAAAAAACGACGAGAATTGCCAATCTGATACTACTCGTTACAAAAATAATTCTTTGAACATTTCACACATTCAAAATCAAATAGAAGATGTTTTTGTCACAAAAAGTATCAATTTTATAAATAAATACTCCAGAGGTTTCGTAATAAAAATCGTTTGGGTTTTACAATAATATTAATGACGGATATTATTTTTGTCAAGACTTTAATCATTTCAGGTCAACGGGAAACATGAAAATGCGCATTGTGTTTTGTTTCATTGACACTCACCCACTTGGCAACGGACGCTGTTTCATTCCAGTTTTTACGAAATAATTTTGGTTTTCTTTAACGATAAACAAATGAGACACTCGCATTATGAACAACAAGAAACATTCCATATTCAACAATCCAAATGGGACCGAACATAAATTTCATAACAATGAATCCATCAATAAATTTCGAGACTTCATCATTTTTTCCATAAATTATGGTAACCAGCTACTTAATAAATGACACTGGCAGTTAAATGAGCAACAAGTGAAAAAGAAAAAGTGTTCTAAATTTAAAATCGTAGCGATATCCCCCTCTTAGTTCGATGGAGTTCGATTTTCGAATGCCAACGGTTCTAAAATAGAGCGCGACAGCTGAGAGGCGACATCGGAGCGTTTTTTTATTACCTCCTTCGTGTTTATGAGCACTTTATGAGTTTTATAGATTCTTATTTTCTAATCCAATGAGAGTCACACGCATCCGATCTGTGTACGACCTGTCCTCACTTTACTGCTGTCCTGCTTCGTAATTACAAAACTCGAAGGATTTCCCTACATAGTAAGCATACAACGTTTTGAGGTTATTGCAAAACCATTTTCCCTCCATTTTTCTTAATAAACAGTTAGATATTGACAGATCTGGGGCTATTAAAAGTATATAACTAGCACTCAAAACACGCCGTAATTATTATAGCATAAAATTTATCCAGAGCCCAATTTAAATTGGTTTAATCTAAATAAGCCATTTGATTAGGCCATTGAATACACTGATCAATAAAATAAGCGATATCCTTTACTAAAACGAGGTCACTTAACGAATGAATCTATAATCGAAATTTGAATCTCATTCAGTATTTGAATTCCCGATCGAGTTCCGCACTTTAGAGGTCTTATTCAATATTTCGATTGAAAGGAGAAAAAAACTATTTAAAAGACGCTTCTATTTAAATTAAGAACGGAAATCAACCGTCGCGACGGTTTGTTCTAAGTGTGAATGGATCAATTCGAAATTAAAAAGGGGTATATTAAATCTCTTTTGTTTATTGCTATGTTACTATTCTTTTTTTTCATTAATGCGCTTTTGTTCAGCAGTTGATATTCAGCTCCGTTCAGAAACTGGTATAAAATTTAATTTGTCGGTCGTAATAATGCATTCTAAAATAAATCCCGAGGATCTCTGGAGAATTTTAAATCTACACCAATAAAACATAATTTTATTGTTAACCGAGCACTTAATGAATCCAAATTAGATATTTTCGGCTTCCCATCGACTAGTCGTAAAATAGTAATAAAATGGTTGGTATTGATCACGGTCAAGTAAAACTATTTTATGTGGTTTTTATTGTTATTTATTGAGAAATAAAATCTTTTTCAAATTAAGTGTTTGCCGAAGACAATCTATACTGATATCGGCAAGATTACTTAAAAAAACCGTCAACTTTTTAATTATTTTTTTAATCCTAAGTAAAAGTAAGTAAGTATTAACAATTGCTTATATGACTTTTTGATAAAAATATTTGGCTGAAAAGGGTACCTTTTCACGTTATTAAAACATTAATATTCTTAAATAGTTTTTATATAAAATTATTTGGTTATTTATAAATCTACATAGTGTCCATAGCATATCCACCAACGTTATTGGCCGCCATATTTAACATTATTCAATTGAACTTTAACGCATGTTGTAAAATAATTGAAGAACCGTAAACCAATATTAATATTACCATATTAAGACTTTATTTTATGGCGACGCCCGCATTGCTTCCACTACAAATGCTATAATCCTTTATTTACATAATAATTTTGATTGCACGATGATTTTAACTAATCTATTAAATAATCTAAGAAATCTTTTATGCTTTCAGGTAATTTAGTTTACTTCCTAACACTCACAGTAAGTGGACACCCTACTTAACTACTCAGCTGAGTTCATTTTTGCAGTTGTCAATCAACTGATGTTAAAGAAAAGTGCCTTTTGATTTAACAAGTAATAAAAATGATTACAAACACATAATTCATTTAACGAATACATCTTTGTTTGTTTACCGTGAAAATACTTAATTTTAAGAAACAAAAAAGAAAACAAAACAACCGCTAGAGAACATCGTGAGCCGTCAAAAAGCAAAAAGCGGACAGAGACATTTTTTTAACTTTAGAACTGCCGGATGAATTTTGAATTTAGAACAAAACGAGATCGAACAAATGCCCCCAACTTCGGCGGGTGCTCGCCGCGTGAAAATTAATTATTAATTTGTTTCCATTGGTGCGTCTCCGGGGAGCGGTGCATTGTCTATGCCGTTTTATTTTTTCAATTTATTTTTTAACGCTTCAATGATAGCAAAGGTAACGTGTATCAATTGCGTCTCTCCTTTCACTGTATTTTGTTTTATTTACAAACTCTCTTTAATGAAATTCGTTATATACACGTTAATGCAATTTGAACTTTATTTAAGGTATACGTTTTGGAGTTTCCTTTAAAAGTTTGCATCAATATAACATGCAGCGTCTCTCACTCAATTTAGTGATCCTCGACGGGATTGTAAAAACATCAAAAGAATGGCATAATAGGACTTCGGGAAGAAACCAACAGTTTTTATTGAGACAGTGTGTGATCCCTCCACAGGGTGCTCTAACATAAATTATTTATCTGTACCCACATCTCAAAATAAAGTGCAACTTTTTGCGCGTTGATATTAAGATAATTAATATTGATAACAACTTAATTATCACAAATTAAAACTTTGTGAAACAGCAGATTCAGATTCATATTTGCATTAGTTTTTGCAGTAACTGAATCATATATCAACAGATATGATAATAATAAGAAATTAATTTGCTAAAAAGTGTATTGTACCTAAAAAAATATATCACAGGATCGACTCCAAAAAGCGAAACACGCACACAATGTATCGTACTTTCAAGGTTTTTTAAAGGAATTTACGCGAAAAACTGTCAAATTCCGCACTTTTGTTGCCGTTTTTATTGTTTGTTTAAGATAGTATTTCTTGCCTTGTTCAAATCATAAATTGTCAAAAGTTAAACTGTATGAAATTCAAACTACATTTCCTATAATGGAATAAATATAAAATAAATAATGGATATATTTTATGGACAAGCAATTACACAATATTTTTTTTAATACAAAACTTAACGATTGTAGGCATATTTTTCCTTAATTTTTGTAGTATGCATGTTGTTAACTTACTATTTTAATGTAATTCTTGCTGCAGTTAACATTATCCCTTATACAAGCGAGTTCACGCGTGCATATGTTATTCTTTTAATTATCTCAAGGAATGCTCGTCACCGTTGCACGTTAATATGAATTTCGAGAACTTTCCACATTTTTATATTTTTATGATGACGTGCTTTTTATAAATATTTAATTTAATAAACAATTTTGACACGAACGAGTTGAAAATGGAATGTTTTTAATTCGCAATTCGAATTATCCATGAGTACTCATTGTCGAGTGTTCCTTTTTTGAAAGTTTTTTTATAAATATAAGCGCAGAAAAAGTAACCGTTTATTGCGGTTGTAAAACTACTGATTTTAACCGTTAACTTAATCTACATACCCCATCCTTTGCTCGGCTGTCCGTTGAGTAAGGACTTTAACTTACCTAGCTATATGACCACAGAATTATTATATTTGAACTTGAATTATATCTAAAATTCTTAATAAGCGGTATTAGCCTGTGGTATTCATTGAAATATATATATATTTAATTTACTCTGGATATTTCACAGCATTTGTTATTTTTTTTTCATTACCGTGATTATAAAACATAATTTTTAAATTCAATTCTTAGTTGTATACAAGATACGTAACATGTCTCATGTTTGGTATCTTTTATGATAATATTTTTGTAGATAACATATCTTTTATTTTATTAATTTTATTAATTTTCTTTATCAAAACAGAACAGCTTAATCTTATACATTTAAATTTGAAAAATATATATATATATAACATACAAGCCGAATTACTTTTCCCTTTATCCAATTGTCATAAAAACAATAAGCTCCTAAGTTTACCAACAACAGCAATCTCGAACATCTCTCAGCCGGTGTTTACAACTGAGCCCCTCCCGGACACAGGTAAAGTGCTACTTAAAGATTTTTTTCGCAAACGGATCACGTTCGACGTCGGGTCTTAAGTGAGTCGTCTTTGTTCCCCTCCGCGATTTATTCGCGCAAATTTTCATTGAACTCGCCATATTGATTCCCCGCGACCGTTCCAAATTTAAACTTCTTTTTGTTATCGAAAACTTTATGGTTAGTGTGGGTGTGATGTTCGAATTTTAAATTTTTATAAGAGGACGTGACTTAAAATGTTGAATTAATCTAAATGTTTTTTAAGATACCAGCAGCAGAACCAGGATCACATCTTGTACATATTCCCTGTTGTGACGATTTAAAAGAACTTAGTAAATGAGTCTATTTGACTTTTTTGATAATACGGAACCATCTTTTATTTACTTCTTTCGTTGAGAGAAATAGTATCAAGTCGATCAACATGTCTTTATGTCAACAAAGATAATCAATTGGTATTACATAAAATCTTTATAAAAACACCTTGAATCGGTCTAAGACCGGCGCAATCTCGCCCGGTCGTTGACAATCGAGCTCAATTGGCTAACGATTGATTATTCAATCAAAACAGATTGATCGGCATTATCGGATAATAGGAGCACAATTGACCGAATGCAGACCACGGGCAGCGTGCATGCTTCGCGACATGTACCAAATTCAAATTTCAAAAAATGGAACGGATTAATGTAGTTCAAATAAGTGAAGCGGTCGCTTTACATTTAAATTTGGAATCGTTTCGGAACCAAATGCTTTATCAATGCAAGTGTGATTATTTTTTAATCAATACGCAAGGAATTTAATATTAATTATATAATTGATATGTGCTTTGAATTTATTTTTTCTTTTTTACATAACATTAATTGTAACTGTAGTTATATCTTCTCAGTTATCGTTAATAGCACTGCTTACTATCTTCATGCTGTCAACACTATTCCAGAGTACCTTGATCAAAACTTATAACTGTTGATTTAATATAATTGTGTTATCTGTTTGCGTTGCAATAAACTAATCTAACTGTTCCAAATTCAAATAAAATTTTTAAAATGAGAACGTAGTTCATACTCAAAACGCAATCTTTGCTTTTATTTTTAATATGTCTGTACACATTTGGATAGGGAACGTTATATTCAGGATCGATGGCTTCATAACACCTGATGATATTGTAAGAAGAGTCAATATGTGTATACACTTTATTGCACTGTTCTTGCCGCCACCGTGCCAACCCAAAAGGTTCCATTCTGAATTTCATTCATGTCACATCTTTGTGTTATAAGGACTTTATGTTTAGGACTTCTTTGATTAAATCGTATTACGATCAGTGACTTATTACAAAATTCTTGCATCCCAAACAGCCAATAACAATAATTTAAAAGTGGTTCGTAAAATTTAACGATTTAGTCCTTTCATCGGGTCTTGTACCCAGAGCTTAGTTTCAAGTCGCGATAAATTACTACTATTGGTCGTAATATCGAATTTTAATGTTCCGTATTTCGGTTTGATTATGGTGCGTGCACTTTCGACATTTGGTAGGACAAGTCCTTAAATATAAAAAAACCAAAGAGAATACAGAATACAACACTTATTTTTCTTTTAAAGTTCAAAAATTACAACGTATAAATAATATTCAATACTTATACTATATTGGGAAGCGTCTGTATTAAAGAGATCTTCTCATACTGTTTCACGTCATAAATCCAACGTACTTTAACTTCCCTCAAGTACTTTATCTTGAATCCTGTCCATCCTAAGGTTACCTGGAAGAGATCGCTTTTAGCGATAAGGTCGCCCTTTGTACAAAATTAGTTAAGTTTTTTTTGTGTGTTTCTCTTTTTGAATTGGCTGATGTACAATAAAGATATATTCTATTCTATTCTATTCTAAATCCGTATCTTCTTATATAAAACAATGTAAACATGTATATGTAATCTTCGAAAACGAGTTTTTTACACTAAAACCTTTTGACTCTTATTTGATTCGATTGCATATATGTAAAAAAGATTTTAATAATTACCTTTCATTTTGAATTGAAGACAAAAAAGCAAATGGATCAGATGTAAGTTCAAAGAAACGCTAATAATTCTGAAAGAAATTTTATTAACTCTAAACTTATTTTGAAGAATACGTTACACCAAATGAGTCGACTGTGAATGGCCTAAATTTTTTTATGATAATCTCGGGAATATCCCATTAAACTCCCAATGATATCCAACCTAGTAAGGCACATAGGCCCCCAAATAAGTCAACATTTTATTACTCATAAAATCTTATTATCAGTTCGGTAGGTAACTCTATTTTGTCCGATCGATTCCTCACTATTGCTTTTTACGACCAAAAAACGTAATTAAAAGATTTTAATCTCACTTTAAGGGCTTCGTCGCACGTTAAACTCCTAATCACGAAAGCTGCTATGGGAGTTTAAAAGTTGCTTTGAATTATATTGTTTTGTCCTCTGTTTATAACTATGTGATTATATTAATGTTTTTAGTATAATATCCACTAAACAAAAAAATTTACACCGTTGAAATAGGTGACGAGTTGAGTCTCTAATATATTTAATTGATTGAAAACGGCAAAACTTTACTACAAATAACTTAATGTCATTGAAACCTTGAAGCAACTCTTGCGCTAAGACATGTCCACAATGCCCAAGGCCAACTTAAAGGTCAGACTCCTTTATACCACACAATAATCTCCATCCATCATATTGAAAACAAAAAACCCCCGACATGCACCAAACATTATATTAAACCGGCCAAATGCCTGAAATGCGCAAATATTTCCAAATTAATAACTATAAACACTTGGTTTTCCATTCTCCATCAGGACAAATCAGACCGGTCGAGCCCCTGGATTCCTACCAAGGACATTCGGGAGCGCGCGCAAGACATTTTAATTGTCAAAATTGCGCGCGCGCAGCCTTTGATCGTGCCGCTATGGCTTATTCACAAATCGGTAGAATTACGTCGACCGATAGTCTTTCAGTATACTTATGATTTAAATTAGAAGTTAACATTACAGATAGATAGTTAGAATTGTGTTTATTGCACACCAGTTAATCTTAATACAGATAGAAGGTACGCAAGGACATGTACAATGGGCGGTCTTATCAGTATTAGCGATCACTTCCAGTAACCTTATTTGTAGCATTTAATTATTATTTTCCTTACTGTGATTACTGGATTCTTTATTACTGTGTTTCTATTTAAATTATTTTAATTAACACAAATATTTTTAAGATAACTCGGATTTTATTTCTTCATTATGAAAAATATTAAACTGTACTGAAATTACCTATCTTCGTCTTACACATGAAAATATTACCTTAAATAATACCAAAAGTGTTACCAAAGATCAAAAAACGGATGGACCAATTTCACTAATATTTTGTTCGTTTTGGGAAAAAATAGGGAAAATCCTGAAGAAGAACTAAGAAATAATAATTTAATATTACTATATAACATATACTATTATTAGTACTATGTAGTTTATTATTTTAAGCGTTTTTTAGAACTATTTAGTGATATTTCTCACAATCAAAATGGCATAGACGTATGTAAGTGGTTGGATGTGAAATATTTTAATCGACAAAATCGTTGAACACCGCAATTTCCTTTCGTTTGATGTCGCCGCGTCGGAGTCTGTATTTAAGACACGATAGAATTTATTTCGATCAGTTCGAGAGTGTAATCGAGTTAATTATCGTTATAAACGCTTTTGTTTGTTGAAAGAAATATCTGGGATCAAACTTTATTTTTTTTAAGTGTAGTTCGTTAATAAGTTGTAATAGATACAGCCAGTGACTCTTCTGAATTTTGTGATCTTCACATTCGAATTTCGAACTGCAATTCTGAATAAAATTTTAAAAATAAAACAAAAAGTGAGAACGATCAGGACATAAACTAATGAAAAATAACTGAGAATAAAACCTATTATTAAAACTTATTTTCCACGTATTAATTTATAAATAAGAACTAGAAATAAAAATACGGTTCAATTTATTTTTATCCACTTTCATTTTTAACTACAAGCAATCATGCGATTACTACTCTTCCATTTGAAACCTACAAAGTGATAAAACTCTCGTATCTTATCGTAGAATTCATGGGCGCACTACAAATGCGTCATATGTCTGTGGACTGGTTTGACAGCTTGCAACCCTATTACCATCGTACTGACAATCATGAACTTTAAAAAAAAGATGCTTACATTTATGTTTGTCAATTGATAAACGCAACAGTAATCTGTGTAAGATGTGAGGCTTACAGCTCTGGCCCTGACCCACCGGAAGCAGAGCCCACTGACCGTAAGGCCAGCAAGGTCTTACGCACAATATGTCCTTTTGTTTAATACCTAAGAACAGTTTTAAACAAATTTCAAGACTACTTCAAAATTGATTTACGTCACGCTTTTTATTGTTTCGTTCATTTATCACGGCACAGATAGGTGGTTGGTTAGATTTGCTATCAAATATTCAAAACAACAACAATATATATCGCGCAAGCTTCATGAAGAAACTTTGTAGTAAATAATCAACTTAATTATAGTATTGACGGTATAAATATCGTAAAATACCATTTTATGTGTTGCAAGCCTAGCATACCATACATACCATTACATTTACTACAAGAATTCTCACGTGAAACAAAAAATAAAACACCATTTGACATTTCCTATAAGCAACTTAAAATGGAATTGCAACCTTAACAATATAAAAAAACAATAAAACGGCCCCTGATTATCGGCGAATTAAAAAGAATGTTTTTGACAACGCGGGAGAGTACAAAATTAACTGTCAATCGAGTTTGACATCTGTGAAAAGGAAAAAGTAAGCATTGAGCATCGACAATCGCGCGCCGCCCGGTTTTTGTTCGAATGCCGTTTATACTACGTGACGTTCCCACAGCGGCCGGCCGATCACCGCGCAGGAACGCGCCCGTAAAGACGGATTCCTCTTACGAATTAGCGAATCACCTGTCTAATTACGCGCTTCGGACCGATTTTGAATTCGAAATCCCCATTACTTTCGAAATGCAAACGAAAGCTTCCAATTTTAAAATCTTATTAAACGGCGACCAATACGCAGTAGCGGTGTAACTCGAAAAAGTAAAAATCTCAGAAAACAAAATATTAACATAACAAAAGTGACAAAAGGAGCGTTTGCGGTGAATTGACAATCTGACAAATTTACAACCGATCGCCGAGCAAAATACACAAAAGTGCCCTTTCGCATGCAAATTTGTCTGCGGAGGGATTCTTTTCTGAGTTTTTTCTCGGTACGAAACTTCCGCCTATTTTCCCGCTCAACGCACATCCGGTGGGGGCGCCGCTTCCGCTATCGGTGCCGTTCGGAAATCGGATGAGTTCCACCGAGTGAGATAGGTCCCGCAGCCCTCGCCCCATTGATTCTTCCTAAAGTGGTCATATTTTCTATTCCGCGTTTCTTATTGACTTTGAATAATGCCTTTTGTTGTGTTTGATAGCGCATTTTCTGTACTTTTATTATATTTTCAACACGTTTTTTATTTGAGAGAGAGAGAGTCTTATTTGTACACAAATTTATTTTATTTAGCGTGACAAATCGGCTGTTTTATTACATTTGGTTGTATTGTAGAATAGAATACAATAGAATATATCTTTATTGTACATCAGCCAATTCAAGAAGAGAAGGAATCAAAAAACTTTTAACTAATTTTGTACAAAAGGTGACCTTATAATGTAACCTTAGGATGGACAGGATTAAAGCTAAAGTACTTGAGGGAAGTTGGCGACGTATAACAAATACAGAAAAGATAAAAGTTATTACATACAAATATTGAATATATATATACATAGGTACTTACTCAATGATTGTACTGTATTGTACCTTTTGAAACAAGCAAAAGGACTTATTAACTCCTCAATATTTATATATGAGTGTAAAAATTTAGCTAATTCTATTCAGTCACTAAATTTTGATTAAGTAACAATCATCAAAACATATACTGTATCAGAATAAAAGGTAAATATTGTGAAAACGGTGTAATTGCCCATTGTAACAGCACAGTTGTCAATCAACGTGACCCAATGGCTGAGCGTCCCGACCGCAAGGAGCGGGGTGTAATCGGCCGGGCCGTGTGTGACCGCAAATCGCTACCGATTGTCAGATGCCATCGATGGGTTAACTTAACTAAACGTTAAACGGGGAGCGTGTTATGTTAAATCTGCGTTCAAGCCAAATTGGACAATTTAGGTTGGTACACCATATTGATGTGAATTAACTTAATCTTTATCATGAACTGAAGTTTGGTTGTAATAAATGTGTCTTTGGTCAATATTACAAATGCTTAAACCTAAACTTCTATAAAACCGATTCTTCACTGAAATATTTATAAAAGGCCTCACTTACACTATATTAGTATTGTACAATCATCTACCAATTTATTTATAGTAATAAAAAAACAATAATTAAACATGTTATTAGAGTTTATAATAACTAGTCTTTTTTACGAGGAGGAATCCATTTACGGACCTACCCGCCACTGGCTAAGCGACGGGCGTGTGTGGGGCTCACTCAGTACCTCAATAGAGCGGCACTGAGAATACCCAGTAAAACTCCCCGGTAACTCCATTGCCCTTCACGGGGGTAACCTGGGGTCTGCACGAGCAATTCACCAGGTCACCTCCAGGCAGCCCAATTAATAACTAGTCTACCTTATTTGTGAAAACATAACGATGGAACGGTAATTACACTACATAACACTTACTAAATGTCTCAGCTATTCGACAGTAAAAATACTCGACTTAACAAGAAAAAGGCCAATTGTTTGAGTACCATCAGAAATAGCCGATAGCTCGGCAGATGCGTCCCGTAACTGTCACTGTTTGATTCCTGACACCTGCTGTTTTCAAACTCTTCGATTACAGCCATTAGTGTAAGATATTTAATACTATTGAGTTTTAGTACTCACTCGGATGTATTAAAAATATACTAAGTTGAACTTTAGCCTAGTATTATTTAAGTTTAAAACTAATTGCCATGTCCTTAATATAACAAATACCAATTACACCACATCTATAAAACACTTAACTTTTTTCAATAATAACAGCTTTATATAATTTTGTATTGGTTTAACTAACACTCGTGCAGTATTGAGAATAAATTTCACCGTACAAGAAAACCTGTACAATTGAAAAGAAATCTTATTACGGTGTTATAAAGCTCAGCCATTGTTTTAGTAAAACGGCCGCTACTGACCAAAAGGGTGTAACTCAACAATAGAATACTTTTGGTCAGCCGCAGCTCAATAAATACTTCATAGTATCGGTTCGAGGGCGACTTGACCGGACGTCCGCCGTCGGCTGCCCTTCGATCTTTAGCCCTCAGGGAAAGCCCTTTTAGGGGAGAGCTTACATGAAGCCAGACTTGAAATTGAAGTGATTTGTTTTTTTTTTTAAGATTAATACGTATTGTCTGTGCATAATATACCTTGTGGACATCATGAAAAACTGCACTTTAAGCTTTTTTTTTTAAATTTATTGTTATATTTTAAACATAAATCTGTTTTCTACTGGTATCTTTATTTGGCCACACATCTTCACTCTTCATAAAGTTGTTGTCTCTAGCCATCTTGTATTTAAGTAATAAAATACAAATATAGTTTAAATTAAATTTAGTTGAAGGCAACATGGGGCGTATTAATATGCCATTGTGTTTTTATTTTTCATTGAAAGGTTACAAAAAAGACAAAAAAATAGTTAAATCTTAAACCACTTCTTTTTGGAATTCATCCTATTTGAATGCGAATCATTTTGATTCTTTCGGTATTACCATTGAATTACTGAAATGGAAACACTTATTATCACAAATTTTCTTTCGTACCTCAGAATTCCTATAATCAACAACGCATTTTGAGAAGACGACTTCCATGTAATCCTTCTCTGGTTGAGAGTTCACAAGGGCGCGAGGTCACTTTAAATAATAGACAAGTAAGAGGGTTCCGTAGGCGAGAAAAGTCCGACCAAAGCCGCCATGAACCGACCCCAACAAAACCAGTATAATTTGAGCCCTGGGTCTTTGGAACAGGAAGCATTATTGTAATTACTTCTCTAATCCAATGTAAGTTTAATAATCAAACATGTGCAACACAGTAATGTGTTTCAGTGACATGTGTAAATGAACGGATAAATAATTCGTTAAGTAAGGCCGACTTTAAAAAATTATCAGAACTCGAGTATCTAGTAATAACTCAACGGTAATGGACTATGGTCAGCAGTGGGCTTTATACCTTGAAATGATAATGAAGAACTTATGATAAATGCTTTTGTTGAGACTGCAAGTTTCTTGATATTACCAATCCTGATAAGTGAAGGATATAACAATTAGAACAAAATCCTACGTGCCAAAAATATTTCTTAAACTTACGGAGTAATATCTATTGATATTCGTAGAGCTACCTTCTTGTTCTAGTAAGCAACTAATTTCAAAGTCCACATTACATCGGTCAAACAGCAAAGATGCTGGGGTCCGGTCAAGAGGTGTTTTATTGGGATAATCCCGGATTACCATTGTATCCTGTCACGGGTCATCGCCTTAATTACGGTCAATAGTTCCGTCCTGCAAACTGTCGGTTTAGTTTAACTAACACCCGAATTTGGGTAAAGTATTTATATGACAAAATTTACATGTGACCCATGAAAAGTTTAATTTGGAAATCGATTTCAGGCAACTAGCTATTTGATTTGAACATTTTATCTGTAACTCATTTAAGTAAATACATAAATATTAAGAAATATACTAACAATACTTACTATTATAATTTAAAGCAGGTGTTGGTCTACATAAGAAGTGAGTAATTTAGTGTATATTTCAATCGAAGTAAACAGTTTTTATTGTTTTTATTATCACCTTTCAAATCGTACAAAAACAGCTGCAACAATTCTGTTGAGGATAACTAGAAACTACTTTTAACTACTTTTATATATCCAATTTTCTGCTGAACGCAAGTACGAACCTACTGAACCTTTGAAACTTACACCTGAAGTGCGTATCTCCTTAAAATAGAGTTATGAACATCCTCTTTTAGTTAGCTAAGTACAACCTGATTAATATAGGATGATCAGGGCTTAATATCATCTGAGCGATCATCTGGCTTAGTCTTTCGTTTTATAACACTAGTCTTCGTATAGCAAAAGAAACAGGTTTCATACAATAGTTATCCGTTTCAATAGACAAAGTAGCTCTCATAGTATGATGACTATAAAACCGTGCTATAAATAATGAACCCATGATAATGTTAATCCGTGCGACGAATTCCATCACAGCTATTGATCTTATTCAATGATCGCGTTCCAAAAAGGCAAAGTCTCAAATAGTAAAAACTTCATCTCAAACTGATCCTTATTATTAAGCGAAGACAGCTTATATTATGTTGTTGTATTTTAACACGTGCAATCTGCTTATGAAAACGGATATTGCTTATTAATGTCTGAATCGGACTATTGCCAATAAAGATGATTGAGCTCCGCACTGGAGCCATGATTGCATACTAAAACTATTCTTATATCGTTATTATGATAATAATATAAAGTGCATGGGATAAGTTCATTTAAATTTTAATTAAACACGTTATTATTACAAAGTTAGAGTTGCTATTTGTATTTGATTATTTAATATTATAGTTATACTGAATAACTATATGTTCTTAGCTCTTTCACGTTAATGTAACTCATTGGTTTTGATTATTTAGTGCACACTTTAAAACCAAATTCAAACGATTTGCATCTCGTTCTGTCAATACTAATAACAAAAAAGAGCACCTGGCATGTGGCACGAGACATCGAAAAACGATGTATTTAATTTTCAATGTAGAAAAATGTACTTAAATCCAGATTTTAGCTATGTTGTCTATGGTCCTGAATATATCGTCAATAACTCATATACAACCCCACCAAGGGGCGATTTAGGCACTAGTCGCTGGCCAAGAGCGTGTTGGTCGACTTCACACATAACCTAAGAATCTTCACAGGTGTGTGCAGATTTCCTCACGTTTCTATTCGTATATACTGAACATAGATTTAATTTTACAGTGTACCGTCAGAATAAAGCCCATTATCAGAGAAGCAATGTGATTTCCTGTTTCTACTTAAAACCAAGGTGTTTAAAAAAGTATACAACATCTGACAGATTCAGTTTTTATTAAGACACAAACATGAGTTATTCATTCGTATAAACAGAGTTACCCTTTAATATAGTCCTAATTAATAACCGACACCAGATATCCAGAATTACCAACATAATCATAACATAAATAAATCACGACAAAAAACAAGAACTGATGAAGATTGAGTCGCCACATGTATCATATTTATGTTTTGAAAAGCTATTTCTAGTTTCGGGGTAACGCGGCGACGGCTTATATAAATATTCGTTCAACATAGATAACATAATAAAAATGCTTCAGAATGTTAAATTATAGGTTTTATTTATTTTTGAGTTACGCCGTTTTTGTTAACCAGGCCGTTTTGTCCTTTTAATCCTTTTGATTTATGGAATGGTGACGAATAAGTTTTAGATTTACGAATAATGCTCTTTATTTGCTCTTTCTTTTTTTTTCTTTTCTTTTTTTGCTTTTTCTTTTTTTTTGCTCTTTATTTTATATATATATATATGACATGTCTACATCAGACATCGATCGACCCAACAGCTTGAAGTAAGATTGGCTGACTAAAGAATCTAGGATGACAAGATGGTAAGCTTAACTAGGCTACAAGCCTTTATGTACAACAATAGGAAGCAAAAAGTTTAGTTTTGGCGACCTTACTCACTGCAGACACGTTACACAAGTAATGTAATTTAGTTATAACTTTGCGATTTTGGTATCTAAAGCATTCGCTCTGTTTACACCTTTTCTGATAAAATCTTTTATTAAAATAATATGTATACAAGAAATTCACAAGTATCGAAATAAAATAGTCCAAAAAGTTGAAAACAAGTTTTGTCAATTAACTGAAGTACTAGGAGGCAATGAGCTCGAAGGATGTCAAAATATCTTTAATACGTTATATTACACGTTTATTATTCTTTGATAAGAAAGAATGCGCAGACATTCTCCGCGAAGAAGCCGGTCTCATCCCAGCGACCTGCGCCGAGGAGAGGGACGAGCATACAAGAAAAACATGCGAAGGAACGGGACAGCAATATCTCCGATAACACGTCAATACATTCCTTTTAGCGGGCACATACGAATGCGAGTTTTTTTCCGAACGCCACAGAGTCGAGTTTTGCAGGCGGCGTGTAATGGAAAACCGATATCACATCAATATATTTTACGGCGCGCCGTTACAACTGAACTGGTGTCCTGTTTGACTAGCAATAAGGTCGAGATTGTGTTTTAGGGTATTTTTAAGAAGGCGTTCTCGATATCTTGTAAGATAGTGAGGGCGTTTGAAACCGATCGAAGACCGATCACGTTATTGGAAAAACACCTCTATTCGATAAGGGAGAAGGCTTGCGTCATAAGGCGTGCCCCGACGAGACACGCCCATGTCTTATGTGGAAAAATAAGGACTGGCTTTTTACTAAGTTTCCTTCGATTGTCTTACAAACTGCTCTACAATAAACGCTTATAATTGGTTTTAAATTTTATTTCCACTGATAATAATACAGACTTTTCACCTTTACAGGTATGTTAGCTGCATCTACGATGGCCTGCCTATTTGAGGTAATTTGTTTACACTCTTTTCGCACATATACCTGACAGCTCGTTAAGTTTAAAACAATACGCGTCAGCCAACGCTGACGTTCGAAATTTCAAAATCGCGTTCCGTTAATTCATATTGAATTACTCCATAGTTCTAACACAATTCCAATTTCAAAAACTTCGTAAACACATCGCGTCAATGCGCTCAGCCGGAGCCGCGGAACAATAAAAATACGATCGAAAGCAAATGAAGTGAAAGAGCTCGATTAACGATTTTGAAAAAGGAACGAACGCGTTCATTATGCGTACGAAATTAAAACAATACAGGCATTCAGCGTTGGTCTGTTTGAATATAGAATTTGACGGACAGTTCCGGGTCCAGGCTTTTAACTGTTTATTCTGAGGCTAACTTTGTTTTCTAAATGGATTGACAGATATCGTTATGACAGTTTGGTAAATTGGCCGAGGAACAAGATCAAAGACAAAAACGTAGTGATATCAAAGAAAGTGACGGTGTGTTGTATTGGTGCGGCAGCCGCGCCCACGGCCCACGGCCGATAGCCGCCACAAAGAACAATTTAAGCTGTACAGTGATTGATTCCACCGATACATCACTAAAGGCGTTTTTCTATGAAAAATTGCTATAATCGACTTAAAAACTCATTAGGCCGAAGACAAAGAAATCGTCCGACCGCCATTTGTCTAATTTGAGTTTCTCGATCGAGACGAATTTTGGACGTGATTACGGCTCCCTTTTTTGTGTTATTAAATGCCATCAAAGAATTTTAATTCCGGTATCCTTTTAATATCCGATGTCGTAGAATTGGTTTTTATGACTGTTATACTAATAAAGTCTTTTAGGTATTCTTTAATTCAAAATACATCACAATAATAGTCAGTGCGACATTACCACAGATGACATTGCATCATTGTGGACAGAACAAGCATATGTTCTACGTCATCGATGTCACGATAATTAATGTTGACAACAGGATATGGTAATAAAGCACACACGCACCGAAATCATGAACAGAAATCATTTAAAAAAGTTCCAAATTTGAATACGTCCGTACAATTAAAACTGAGACCAAGGGGCGCTTTCATAGTTCGAAAACGATCACAATACAACCGATAATTCAAAAATAGAATTCTAAAAAGAACTCCATCGCTGTCACCATTCAAATTAAACTACAAGATAATTTTTGAATATGGATCGCGTTGTATTTGAATAAGTGTTACATTAATATTCTTTTGTGATAATTTCGAATTCGGAACGCCCACACCCGGCCATTGTCTCGCGAGTTATTGGCTCATTAGGCGACATGTCGCTTTGTCTCGGCCGATTTGAATTTTTGATTTTCGAATCGAACTCTATTGATTTGTGGCGTGCGCCGGCGACGATCCTGACAAACAACGCGTAGGTCAGAATATTAAAAGAATCAATAAAATAGCCTGACAGATTGGAGTTTTTGTAAAACACACATTTTAATTTAACAGTTCTAATAAAATAAAATGTTTTACGAAAATAATTTTGAATAATGACCAGAACGTCTTAAGGAATGTTCTCGAAAAATAACAATTGAAACCGGAATCAGCATTTCAATTACTGCAACAACAATATCAGCCGTCAAATCTCACGTGGCATTGTCGTTTCCAACTTCCGTATTACAGCGCTATCTCAAAAACTCGAACAAAGGATCGAAATGATATATTTGTACAATAAGAAAGCGAGCGTCGCCCACATACGGACAGATGTACAAATTACGTATGCTAATGTACGTTGTAATCCTTAGGGTGGACACACACTAGAAGAGCAGCTCTTACAACAAATTCTCTAGGAAATCTTGAAACTATTTTATACTTTGATACTAACGTTACAAGGAAGCTTCTTTTGATATTCATAATTCGTGACTTTCGTGTGACGTCATGATAAACGCGTAATATAAGTCCGAATCTTCGATATTGTTTCATTGTCAAGCAATTTTATATGAAAAAGCACTTTTTGGGCGTGCATGATGAGGGTGGCTAGGGCAGTATGCCGCATGCTTCACTAGCTATCTTTACATATGGACTCCTCTACTGCTTATCATCAGGTGGTGTCGGGTCATTTGCTGAGCTTAATATAAAAAAAAATATATAGAAAATGGATTTTAATTTCGATTAAATGTCACTTCAATCCTTGTCGTTTTGGTTGACATCTCAGTGAATTGCTGATTGAGTGTCTCATTACATTAGGTTCTAAGAAATCGAGAAATTACAGACACAGTAGGATAAAAAAATATTTCTGAATCATATAAATGAAGACTTCACGGGCTTTCATTTCATTTAGATAGGTATAGTTTAAAGATTAATAAAAATGAAATATACGCGTCAACTGATGACAACCAATGCTATTCATAAAATTGGGAAAAATCACCTTTTAGTAAAAAGGTTATCTGTTGAGAATACTTTGTCTATGTCAAGTTACTCACAAAATTGCGCTCAATTTAGTTTACGTCAACCCTAAGACATCCGACCCGTAGTCGATCGATTATGAATGCGATGAATCTCGATTGTCGCGTCACTAGTCGATGCTTTGTATCGAGACAATGACAATTTATTTTTAGAACGTGAATCGTTTAAGGTGATAAATTCATCGATCGATGTTCTTGTCTTTGACACGGTGTGAAGGATTGTGAAGCATTTTTTTATAGTTAAAAGTATTTACAACCAAAAGTCGTACTTCGATAACAGCTCTTATTGCTTTTGAATAAGGTCGGTCATACGTATTAACAATAGGCTTAAGTTAATTTTTGTAATCCCCTAATTTATCCTAAGCATTTGATTCTTCTTTAGAAATACAAGAACCTAACACAACACGATCAATAAAAACAACATCTCTGATATTTCACTTATTTTCCATTCCGATATAAAGGACCCTCTCATTCCAGGACCAACGCGTTCCAATAACATACCAAATGTCACAAAATATTCTAATAAAAATCACGCAATTCTATACCTATACCTATACCAATAAGTGTGAATTTGTATGAGAAAATACATGTCAGATGCGACCTTATGATATAACATAGTGTAAGGATGAAGCAGTAATAACTTAACATACGTTCATATTTACTGTATATTACAACTACAGAATAACCAGCTGATTAAATATGTAAACTTACTAGACAAGTTTCACTTATGAAAACGTGTGAATTCGGGGAGTTACCACTTACCACTTATTCTGATTTATATTCGTAAAACATATCTAAAAAAAACGGGGATTGTCAACATTTTGAACAGAAATAAATTTAGGGTAAATATTAAGTTGTCAGTTGCAAAATTTTAACTAATTACTATCTATGTTAGGTATAACTGCTTCAGCATTAAACGGGGTATATGCCTGTTTACACAATGACTCAAGATCTTCTTTCTAGTTGTATATTAACTATGCGCTAGAATGAGGTACGTCATCCGACCCGCGACATGTTAGTAATCATGTTTTATGAGTTCTGCCGAACAACACGTTGCTAAGAGAAATTTCTTAAATAACAGGACCTGATTATATTTGAATGTTGTGACAAGAAACTTGAATGGAAAACCTCCTTTTCAACAAAGGCGGTTAAAAATAGAAATACAAAGAAATTCGTACAGGTTATAAATAAAATATATTGTGTTATACATGAAAATAAGAGTACAGTGATAATATTCCACCTTAGGTTTCACATTAAGCTCGTAAGCGTGTAAATATCGATCATAAAACTAAGTGACGTCACCATGGTTTATCCCAGCTCTAGTTAATATTTCAAAAAGCAAGTTAAACCTTTTCTATGAGTTTCCACCAAATTGTCAATCACAACTCATCGAAACTCAATTCTTTGTCGATAATCCAGATCATTTTAGGTTTTTCTGAGTATCCTTGAGTGTCTACTGTAAGCAAACCTATAGGCTGCAGATCAATCGGCAATCTGCCGATAAGATAAAAAAAAAACAAATAAATTTGCTACTCCTAAAGTGTTGCCGTCGTTCTACCATCTTACCATCATGTGAGTTGCATGTTCTTTTAGTAACTTAAATGCCCGGTTGATACCCAGTAAAATTATGACTATTGCCTTTATAATTATATTTATTTATTTTCTTATACATATTCCCTGTTGTGACGATTTAAAAGAGCTTAGTAAATAAGTCTATTTAAATAAAGTTATTTTTGACTTTGACTTTGACTTTAACATATAAAAAAACTCACAGATAAAAAAATAATTACAAAAATTAAAAAAAACGAAACTATGTAAAAAAGTTTACTATAAAATGAATGATTATCTGATAATCAAGGGAGAGAATTGCTCAATGAAGATTCATAAGAATAAAAAATAAAGTTATAATATCAAGAACATCGACACGTAATGGCATAAATAATTTGTTAAAGTCATTATACTTAAAAGCTAAAGTATTCGTGGAAGTAGTGATACGGTTTAAGTTTGACGATATCAAAGAACTTAGTAATTCAGTCCGTTATTTATTTACTTTTTAATCTAATGATTATAAAAAGGTTGGTTTCCTATGCTTTTGTGTAAAATATTAGAATTTATTTTCATCTTTCGAACTTCGGCGGAAAACCGCAATTTGAAAATCGAACTCGATCAAACTTAATGTTGGGGGTAAGAAAATATCCGAGTAACCGTCGCCCCAACGGCTCAATCTACGCACATTTAAATTGCCCTTTCCGAACAAAACCTCATTACTTCCCGAAATATAACCTCTATGGAGGCAATAAATAACGTAAAGGCGGGCATATTTCAAAACAAGAAAAAAAATAATACATAAAAGTTGTTCCCCGCGCGGCTAATGCGCGCAACGTTTTCATTGTCCTGCGATTGAGGAACTAATCCGAGATCTGTCGTCGTTGGAACACGAAATACACTTCTGACGCTCTACTGCTATTAATAACTAGTAAAAACTAGAATATTTTTAGTAAAATTAAAATCTTATGAGCAATTTTAATGCAAGAAAAAATATATTAAATTTGTAACGTCATTCTTGTATAGAGAAAAATGGGATTTTTTGTAAAACGGTAAATTCACGGATATTTCATATGAAAGACAACTTGAGAATTTTTTATCGATTCTGATGTTGAATCTTAGAAAGATAGAAGATATTAATAAACTTAAAAATAAAATACGTTCTTACTAGTTTAAATATCCAAATTGAGTCTTTATATACTTATTTACCTTTTAATTCTTTTCAAATAGTTTTGATATAAAAAAAAATCCCAAATAGTTCCAACAATACACTGGAGACGTGACTCCCGATGCGTGCATTGGAAACGCACACGCGGCCGTAGATTTCTGCATTACTTTAGTATGCAAATGCGACACCGAGACAGTGTAACGGCAATTTGAATTATTTTTATGGTGCTCGAGTGTATTGAGAGCCAAGCATTGCCCCAATGTATCTATCCTTCGTAAATTTTAAATGAGCGTTCCTTATTTGTAAATTTGAATTTTCGAATGTGGAACGTCACTTTGATTTATTTATACGGGCTGATATTTCCGAGTGATACTTTAATACGAACTGATTGATTTCAAAAAAAGAAAATTAGAATGGAATGTTTTCATGAAATTTTAAATAATTTATTACAGAAGCATTATTTGTACTCACCTAATTAAGCAGATAAGCTATTGGTTTAATGTGAAAACCCTAGGATTTATTCATTAAATTTTAATTATGAAAAGAATTACATAGATCTTTAAAAAGAAAAAATTAACAAATGTCAGAATTCCCGCGAAGCCCGATTAAGCTAGTGAAATCATTCGCCCCTTATCCTCGACATTTAAGTAAGGCACTTTATTATGAGCAGAAAAAATCTGATTAGCCCTTATGATGTACGGCGAGGCGGGCCTTATTTGAATATTAGACACGTTATTGAAAAGGAAACTTCGCGAGCCTCCACTTTAATGGTTATTGCCTTCCGTTGCTATCTTAAAAATGTACGGTTCAGGTGTTTTTCGGGCGATTATTTAAGAAATATGCCCTCCCGAGGTGAATCTGATCGCATAATAGTCGATCGCGATAAATAATATCGTACTTAAGCGAAGAGGGACAATAATAGCTTCGTTTGACAAACATCTCAATTTGTTACACAGTTTTGGTTTGATGGAATAGAATTCTAAGTTTAAATATTCTAGCTTAAAAATCGACACTAATTTCAAATAAAGAACGCCGTTCTAAACATATCATTTGACAAACATCCAATTGTACTCCCGCCAATAACCCGTTATCATTATGTTCTTAATTCGAGTTCAAATATCGAACGGAAGCGGAAACTGTACTGATTCTAATTTCAAACTGTATATCAAACGCTTGTATTGATAATATTTTTGTGGCGACACAACACACTGTTATATTGAACAGATATTTACGATAATTGTTTATAATAGAGTTGTCTATGCGAAATGTCGTATTGTTAAAGTACATAATGATATACACAATTATTTCTATGCAATGTTCACGTATAGGTTTTACGTAAATATCTGCCATTTATGTTGAATTAGGACCAATCGAATCATGTAGGTGGATTGCGAAAAGGTTTCATCTGCGTTCCAATTTATAAACTTGTAAGTTCCCTTTCGTTATCTAGTGTATAGTATCGGCATGGCCTTTGTGTATTAACATAAGGTAAATGCACTAGGTTCTCATCCCATAGAATCTTGTTTCCTTCTGAATAATAACAATGCTCAGAGTTATAATACTATAATACATACTGGGAGCTTTGACGACCTTACGTACTGCAGAAACAATCTTAACACCTATAAATAGAATAATTATTCTGATATGTCCTTATTGAAGTATAAGAAGGTAGGTGCGGCGGTAAAGTACCTAGTAGCTAACTAGGTACTTCCCAAAATTGTTTAGTCCCAATTGATGTGCTAAGTGTACCTACTAAATTAGATTTAAGCTGTAATTGTTTATGCAATAAGCAATCGTATTTTGTCGTCATCAAATAAAGACGTCATCAAATAAATCAAGCAGCGAGGGAATCCCTGTGACTGTTTTGCATCCGAGCAAGAAAATAAAATTTGCGAACGAAAAACGTGTTTGGAAAATAAAATTAACTTTTGTATTCATTATTGTACGAAATCGAGACTGATTTTCCAACTGTGATAACTAAAGAGGATAACCCTAGTAACATACGAATGGATCGTATCTAGATATGTATTCATAACTGTGCCGGTGTGTTTATGATGTTTTTTTTTTTCAATTATTTGGCCTGGTAACTAAGACCTTTAAGCCATATCTTCATTAATGTAGTTTTTATCTTTATTTATGGCTCCAGGATACTGGTGTAGTGTAGGCCTTTGCCCCATGGAGTTTTTGGCGACTAATGGTAGGCCCCGCTATTTTGTTAATGACTTACGAGAAAAATTTTGAAAATGGAATGCAATATAAGCGATTATGAAAAAATGATACGAAAATGGAATGTTATGATAATGATTACGACGAAATGAGAAGTAAATGAGAATGAAATCATATAATGTTCATAAATGAACTTACCCTACAAATGAATGAATGGAAATGAAACACTGAATAATCTCACGTAAGTCACTAATCAACGTTGAATGATGTATTCCATTTATTGCATGACTTAACGATCCTTTTTGCCATAAAACTACACCAATTTCATGACAAAAACAACACTACAACACAATATATGAAATGAAACACAGCACCAAACCGCCCCCCGCCATTACGCGCCAAAAACTCTGTGTTTATGATATTTTTTGTTGTAATTGTAGAGTACTACAATACAAAGATTCCATTTTCAAAAAGTTCTCTGATTTCGAAAACTGTTCCTTTTTGAAACAAACAAAACTGTTCCATTTCCAAATTCGTGCCACAGGGCTGTCAACTCCCAGTAAATCAGTGATCACTCATTTTGAAACTGTATTCGTAATGGATACGGTAGATAAACCTAACACAGAGCGGCAGGGGGGAGGAGGGGAAATAGATCTTGGCGATAATGAGCCTGTAAAAACGCGGTTTTATTCATAATTCCGTTTATATTAATTAAACGGCAAGTGTACCGAGACGAGGTCGACGCACCTTTTTGATAGTCGATGCTTTCGAAAATTTTATTCGAATGGACGAACAATTCTGAAGTAGGCTCCGTATATATATATATATATCTCTGTAAAATTTATTGTTTTAGAATTTAAATATAGATGGTAAAACTTTTTCTTCGCATCGTCCAGTTTTGACTCGCATTTGCTTACGGGATAGAAAGTGAGACACATTAAAAGAAATGATAAAAGCTAATTTTTGTTTCATTAATATAATAATGTAGCATTTATAAATAGCTACAATAAAAATGATTCCATTAGTATACATATACACTTATGATATCATTCTTTACGGTACCCTAAAAAACACCATTTTGAATTATTGTTTACTGCTCAAAATTTTTTCTGATCTAAATTCTAATTGCAGTAATCTACAACGATCGCCCAGCCAACTCATTGGCTAAAACAATATATATTTTCTCATGAACAAATCTGACCGGCCATTTTGTACTTAATCAGCTTGAGTATAAAGCTTATTTTGAATTAATATTTCTTGAGAATACTAATGATAATTAATTAAAAATATGTATACAGTACAACAGCATATTTCCAAATTCTTATGGAGTCAACGATTCGTGCTGTGAGATCGTGGCTTTAATGACCATTGTTTTTTTTTAATATTTTAAATTTTTATTGAACTTTAAAGATAACGCTGCAAGATAGCGACGCTTCTTTTTCATTATTCTTGTTTTTTTTAACGCCATTTATTATTATTTTATCGCGTTTTTAAACCAGCTTACAGTGTGTAGCGGCTGCGATATAACACGATACAAATTGATATAAAATAACCGAAAATTGGTTGATCAGCCAAAAGTTTTACAATGTTAACACTAAGCCGAGATACGACATTAAAACGTCACTATACGTAATGCGAAGCCTGAATCACGCTTACAAACTTTTCAAGTCACAGTATATATACAAGGTCCAACATGGGCCACTGTTCCCCGTCGTACAAGGGTGCGAAGACCCGGTCTACATTCGTCGCGCTATACCAGGTACAGATACGTACTTGGGCGCTTCTCTCCTCCACGACACGACTCACCTGAGCCGAGCCTTTAGAGGCACCCTCATGGCTCGAGCGCCCTGGAGACTCTAAGAGACAGCGGGACACCTCCCTTGGAGGTGATGCCATTTAGAACTTCTCCATAGGCGAATCGCCCCTCAAGGCTTGAGGACTCTCCAAGGTTCTCGCCTCCTTAAAACCCCGGTAAATCTGCGGCCAACAGTATTAGTCAGTCCAAAAAAAATGGGCCACTGTCCCCGAACGTACATGAGTTTGACGGAAGATCTTCTTTTTTCGGTGAATATATAAGGAATTTATTTAAATCAGGTGTAGAGAGTGACTCATGTCTCGTGTATGAACCATGTTAATATAACAAGAACAGTTTGACAATTTGACAGTCTTGCGTACGAAGTAAGTAATAGGTATCTGAATGCTAGCCAGAAAGACAGTATTTTGAATTATAGGCGGCTCCTTAAAAACAATACGATCAAACGGTGCTAACTAAAAACTCAGGCTATATGGCTATCTACAATATAGCCTAGAAGCAAATGACGTAAAAAACAAATTTATGCATATAATTTGGTTAATATATGTCTTATTAAAATTCTATCTAATTATTTATCCTAATAATGGTTTCGAAAATTATAATTTAAAGTTTATACTTTATACAGCGAAGGTCGCCATTTTAATATTTGAATATTTCTTAGAAATAGAATATATAGTACTACAGTTTGACATATATATTTTTACTATTTAATTATTTAAAAATATTATAAAAGTATATGCTTCAAACGTATAATTGAAATTAATTAATCAATTTAAGTAATAAATGTAAACTTAATTTAATTTTAGTTTTTCTTACCCTTATAATGGTAATATATATGTTCTTGTTATGTACCATCAACTTTGTAAGACTAATATAACAACAAGAAGGAATAAATGAATATATTTATATGCATATATCTCGATAAAATAGGGAGATATAATCGTAACATACTTCCATATACGCAACTCTATGATAGAATAAAGAAACGCAAATAATGCAATACATTGTAATATTGTTTTAGACAAATTTTAGTTATATATACAAAGAACCATATACTTAAGTTTAGCTTGTGTACATTGTGTGCAGAATTGAGTAAACTTTTTTTAAAACCCAAAGTAATATACTTCCGATAGTAGACAATTCAGGGAACAAAATATTAATAGGAAGATAGGAAATAAAAAAATTAAATATTGATAAAAAAAATAAATAAAAAAAAAATTATAATAAAAATAAATTATTGTAATATTTAAAAAAATTAAAATAAAATAATAAATAATTATTTTTTTGTATTATAAAAATTAATTATTGTAATATTTTAATATTAAATATTGATAGGATAGGTCTTTGTATTAAATGTGTGTGCAACCACTAATTTAATGTTTGTCAAATTCACAAACATGTATAGTGTGTATGTATGTATGGATATATGGATGTATGTATGTATGTTATACTAGTGTGCCTGACCTCATGATCCGACAGCCAATAATCCTGGAATTTTATTTTGTTATCTTTCCCAACATTTTGCTTTCTAACTAAAAAGTTCTTGTGTATATAAACAGTTTTCTTGGTCAATTATTAAGTAAACCAATTAATTATTGAATTAATTGAGTACATTATGTTATAACCCTAATAATGACTTTACACCGATCAGTCGATTATTACTCGTGTCATTACTTTACAATTAAATTGATATGACACAAATATCTCACATTCAACAATTAATACGACCTTCGTAAACTAAACGTGTCTATGATTCAGTCATAGACTAATTCGCTTTAATTTTTTCTCACACCGGATATAGCTAACTATTGGTTTCCTGTCCTCGAGTTCAATATTATTGTGTTTATTTTTAAATGATATAAGCGCGTGGTGTAAAGTAAACGTAACGACATGTTAAGTGTTCTAGTTTTTGCGATCTCTCTTCGTGTAACTTTTTAGAATTGAATTAAGTAAGAATTGTAATGTTTTTTATTGGTAGCTATAAAAATTATAAAATAATAATTATATGCAAATATATTTATAAAAATCGACAAGTCACAAGCCCAATCAAGCAAAAGGTAACTCCGAAAACAGTCTTCAAGAAATTCTCACAAAAAACCAGTTCGCACACGAATTAATTATCCATCGAAGAACCCCCAAAATAGGTCGATAATAAATTAAAAAATTAAATTTAAAAAGAATAATCGGAACATTAACATAAAAAATCATTTAAAACGTTCAAAAAGGAACCTTATTCCAACCCTTCGATTGTTCTATGATTTATGCCTCCGACATCGATCTGCATACGCGTAGGGTAATGCTTACTTTAAAATAATTATTAACATTATTTTCGAAGCCGGTCTTCGGCGGTTTAATATGTGAATAATAATTAGTATTTACGCCTTGAGAGCATTTCTCACGAGGGGGTCCATTGATCGGTCGCATTCTAATTACACTACAGATCACTAATGCGTTCACTACAAAAAATATATTTTTGTAGTTTTTATCAAATGACCTAGAAATCAAAATTACGGACAATAGTCATATATTTATTTATTTTCATAAGACACACAAACAGCTATATAAAGTCATTAACATCTAATATATATCAAAGTCTGTTCAATTTGAATCGTATATTACAAAGCGAACATATTTCTTAAACTCCTTACGAATGCAAATCACACTTTGACAGTTTTTTATTGCCATCAAAATAATATAAAATCTGCCTCCAAATGTCATTTTTATACTTCCGATTATGTCAAACACAAAGGAATCGAAAGAGTTCCGATAACAAACCCCGATATAAATGCGTCCGCGCATCGCATTATAAAGAAACCATTTCCGAATTTCATAAGAACGACGGTATTCAATAAGAAATGCAACATTGACATCTGGGACCTTAAGATCGAGGGTTAACTCGCCCTAATCCTATCTATACACAATGCCGTCACATATATTTAAACCTGTTTTACCGATCGATTCGATATTAAATGTCTCGGTACAATAGCGCGAGATGCATGCATATTTGCATACGTTTTCTCTGATGCAAATTAGGTGATTTTAAGGAGGTGAGTATGGGAACCGCGTAGAGATATGGTAATGAGTAGATAAGGTCGGGAGATGGCTGCGTTATCCGCGCCTCGGCAGTTGCTCGCGCGCCTCTGTTGCGTAAACGTCAGCCGACGGACGTCACGCCGTTGAAGGGTTAACACGCCCGCAACCGCCGGCAACGGAACTTTTTCCGCGAATTCTTTTTTTGAATTTTTCTATTCCGTAATTTTAAAAGTGCTCCAGCTATTTATTTTTATTAACTCATCTCACCTCATTACTCGTTTCTCACGATTTTGATGTGAAATAATATTTTAAGACATGTGTTTATTTGTTGATGGGGTGAAATGAGTTCGTCTATCGGCGGTCAAGATTGATGTCTTGATTTTCCGATTGCAGGTTTATACAAAGTGAATTGGCAAAGGAATACAAACCCAGTGTACATGGACGCACGATTTATTGACAATTTATTGCTATTATACTCCGAAATTATGAAAATTAGAAGCTTTTATAATGAGGTGAGTTAATTACATTGAAATTGATAAAATGCACGCCAAATAAAATACTATACTATTACTCAATAAACCTAATTCACTTTACATTAAGGTTTTAAACCGTTTTGAAATATTAATGAATGTTTAAACTACAATTAGAGGGAACGCATTTTGTACCAAAGATGTCCCCTAATGAAGTTCCTACAAATAGGTGTTTCGGGTTCGTGTTCTTCAACCCCGTTCAAAACTTTCAGTTTCAGTCGCTAATGAAAAGAGAATCTATAATGGAAACAACCCACGGGCTTAAACGTGAATGACATTGTGTTTACAAATAACTACTTAGTAATTAACTTGTACGTTTCAATAAGCTACTAACGGCTGGTTTTGCTTACTTGGCGTTGGATTCAGGGGTTTTGTAAAATTATTAAAATATATATACATATGTTTTCTTCTCACCACAACTATATCGTATTAGCATATATTCAAAAAGATACAATCAGATAAACTAAAAATATTTCAAATTTTAAAGCTTCAGTAAATAATAAATTAAATGACAAAATTATTTCAGTTATCTACCAATTGTCATTCATTGTGAAAATTCCAATAATTAATATAACAACTGTCACGGAAATTCAAATATTCCAATGATATTTAAAAAAGGAACGCTCACGCACAATGTGCAAAACAGCGGTCGCACGACGTCGCCCTCTTAATTAACAGAAACGCAAATTAGTACAAGAGTTAAGACCTGTGTTCCTTTGTGCGGACCATGCGGGCTGTTTGGGTCGCGGATTTGAAAAAAGAACACCTTTGAAGGATTGTCATTCCAGAACTAGAAGCACTGCGTCAATAATGTAAATACTTAGGAATTTTGAATATAGAATATTTATTTTGGGAATTCGATTAAAGTAGTTATTTAATTGTAAAAGGAGATCACACACAAAGCTCACATGAGTCTGTCAGAGCAACATCTGTTATAGCCGCACTAATAAATATAATATTAATTTATTATTTAAAAAAAAAGTCTTAGAAATTTTACTGCTTTGAGATCTTCTTTCTTTTATTTCCAATTAATTACGTGTTCCATATTTAAAATTAAGAAATCACCATATTTAAATATAGAATGTGTCGATAAAAGACATGTACGCAACATTTTAAAAAAGAATACAATCCTTTCCACCATAGTGATGCTGACGGTACGCACGCATTAAAATTGATCAGCACATAACGACGTTCCCCACATAATGCGGACCCTCCTCAGCGGTCACTTCGACAGCGGTTGCCAACCTTTTCCAAATTTCCACCCACCCCCTAATTTTCGGGCCAGTTTTTACATCAATGTTTTTCTATAGCACCGCTATACTTATAAGTGAGTGATGGGGATATCAAAACATCTCCCTTATCAGGCGGACCCTTGCAGGGTTCAAGTTTTTAGGAAAAAGGATTAGCTAATACACGACCTTTTAAAGACTGGCTCTGATGTGGCGGGCGACAGTTCGGGTGACTTGTCCAAATTAGGGGCGTTTTGTTTTTGATGCGAGATGGTAATATCACGCGGGTAGTTAGGTAATGCTGATATTGATTAGCAAGATGACGAGACAAAATGCCGAGACTACCTACATGAAACCTTCTTACGCAATCTTAATTGTAAATGAAATGGTTGTTTTTTATATATTAAAAAGGCGGGAAGGGCTCATAATCCAGAACTAATACCAATAGATAACTTTAAAAGTATAACGTATATATACAGCGTTAAATCTTTGGTCACTACAATAGTGTATAAGTTATTTCTTGTAACAGAAATAAGCAGTACCTTTGTACAATTCTCTGATATTCTGTTGTGTCCTTTTAATAGTCTTTGTGTGGAAGAAAATGATCCCTATGACGTATTATTTCACTAATAGGTTTAATTTAATTAAGTAATTAGCTGTTTAAAATTGAAAACAAAAGTCACTCTAAATCTAGATCGAATAAAGTTATATTGTACTTCTAGATATATACATCAAATGTGGACTACATCTTCCATATAAACAAATTGTTTTAACGAAAACCCAATTATTAAAACTCACCCCGAGCACGCTTACTTGAACTTTGTACTTTTTCCACCCGTATTAATTCCTTCATATTGACGCGGTGGGGACGGTGTGGGGAGGGGGGCAGATAACGCGGGAGACATAAAACGTAGGAGATCGCTAATTCATCATAAGTTAAAGGGGTTTTTATGTACGGGCTCGGACGATACGCTTTGTACGGTTCGCAAAAAGGTTGGCGATGTCTGGAGCGATCGCATTCAGGGTTGTAAAAAATCGACGCCTCTCAAAGGCTAAGCGAACAGGTTATTAATTTACTTTAAGGGAAAATTTTGTCTACGGCAACGGCGTTTGCGCATGCTGTCTGGAGATCATAAGTATCGATGTACGCTGGAAGTGCTGTTTTCATTCCCTTTGATTCGAAAAAAATGCCAAAATATTCGCGTAGCCTGTAAATAGATACGTAACGAATATGATCACTTTTGAGATTTTATGGCTCTTATTACAATAGCAGCAAGGATGATGACCTGTCAAAAGTGATTACATAGTTTTGCTAATAACACGACCGACATCCTTCTCTTTGTACCGTTGTACTCGACTGCTCTATTAACTGTCAATTCATTTAAAACATTTCTTAGTGAAAGTTATTCAGAGTAAGGGATCTTGTTCCATTAACGCATTTTCCCAGTTACAACTGTAAAGGTACGCGTCAAATGCCATTGGGATGAACCCCTAATATTTTGTCATAAAACCTTCGAGCCCTTTAGAGAATAATTTATTTTATTACATTTATAAAAATGTTTCTCATCTCTGTCTACGAAATCTCCTTGGAATACAACACTACACATCTACGGTTTTATTTCTTTCACAGTCACACCAACAGCTCAACAATTAACGTCTATATTCCGTCGTACACACAATTGTTTAATTAATTGATTAAAAAGGGATCGGGCGACATTCGTTAGAAGTTTTTCGCCGTACGAAGGATTCGGAGGGACCCAAATTGATTTAACAACGAGGGACTGCTTTCCTTTCACATCGTATCACACGACTTAACATGGAGTCCTTGAAGGGACAGGCCTTCCATGTTGTTCCATTAATCCACATTTTGTTAATCTTTATCTTAATACTCGTATAAACTTATTTACTGATCGTGCTTTTCGATTTTCGAAAATCGAAATTTATAATATTCTATATTCTATTTTTGAATTCGAAATCCTCTTTTGTTCTTGTAAATGTACAATGCATTCACAGACACGACAAGAGGCATATAACCGTTATACGTGTATTGTGCCAACACAACTCTACCTTCGCAACAGAGTGTAAAGTTCTCAGAGAGTTAACCGTTTAAAATATCCCAAGTTTTGGAGCACATCGCTATTATCTAATCTCAATTAATTGTATTCTGTTAAAATCCCGAAGTTGGACGCTAATCCGATAGAATCGACCCTTGCTCGTCTCGTAAACAAAACAATAATTGTATTAATATATATTGATCCAGTTACACTTGATGTTAATTGATTTTGGGAAGTTTTGACGCTTAATTTGGTTCGACTCCGCGGGGATATATGAATGTTTAAAAATGTATCTAATTACCATTTATTATATTTACCCATCAAAAACAACAGTTCGATTTCATTATAAATTGTACAAAACAAACAAATTCCGTAATTAACATAATGTTACATAGACCTTTTCGTAAGTCATTTAATCCAAGCCATCAATTGTCAAAAATTGAGTTACATCTCAGTAAAATTCAAAGAAGAATCTATAATGTCATGTCATAACAGTCTGATCAAAAAGTGTAACAATCTGTAGTTCTCAAATTTCATTCACCACAATCGAAATAGCACAATGTCTCTTCCAACCTATTTTCGTATTCTCGTGTCAAGAATCCGATCCCAATTAGAATCGAATCGCGAGTTAAATGAGGTGCGAATCGATGACATGCCTTCCCTTTTGAACTGAACTGCTCACGTGCTTAATTAACTCTATCGCTGAACGTTCGTGATCTCTGAGTCTTCGTTTCGAGTTTTAAGAAGATTGACGTGTCTCTTAATGTTCGATTATTCTTTGGTGATTTGATTTGTTCTTTTGATGTCTAATAAAGATGCGTGAAGAGGCACTCCTTTTTCAAATTTTAAAATTAGAATAAGTACTTATAAAATTTTGAATCCACGGTGATGTTCTAATTTTAAATGCCACCCAACACGTTTACCATAGATTACTTCAAAACATTGATTCCTCTTCAATGCTAATTTTAAATATAAATTATGTATTAAAAACATTCCTATCTGTATCCCCGACAAAGTTGCCAGTCTATTAATTAGCAGCTTAAGGATTGCCAATCATCAGTAATTAAGTATTAGCAGACGAAAAGTCGATCGCAAATATTCCGAGGACGAAGTTCTAAACTTGGCGCAACTTCAGAACTCGATGGTCTAAATAGGCATCGGAGTTTCAGTTTTCAGTTGCCCTTTTAATTATTTCTTCAGGTGGGGTCTGATCGACCCCTCGCCTTTGATATGCTGACTTCAAGTTATGGATTTGAGAGATCTTAAGAAATTTTGATGAGTGCCTTTTTGTGTTCGGGTTGAACGGTACATGTATGTACATTGCTTATTACATTTACTATGTAATTGAAGCAGAATTTAATTGAAAAAGGAATAAATTACTCAATATTTATTGAGTTAGATTTACCAACACTTTAAGTCACAAAAGTTTAATAAATGCTGAAATAATTCAAATGAAAATATAGTTAACAATAAGACAACGCTCATATCTTAATCTGGAAATGATAAAAAACCAAAACACGAAACACATGAAGAAACAAAGATGGCATTCGTCCAACGGCGGCATCAGTCAATGGATCCATTCACTCAATCGTTCAATCACTCCAGACCATTTGAACGGAGCCGTCAACGCATCGACGGCGCTCTAATCGATTGATCGAGCAACACATGGAATACGATCGGCCTGATTTACGATCGATTAAAATCGATATTACGTGCGAAGAGTTGATTGTATACGACACTAATTACTCGGTGAATTATTTTGTTTTAAAGGGAAATTGGTTTATTATGGAATGGCGTTGACTTTTATTATTATTTGTTTTGAAAAAAGAACAACTAATTCAATCCAAAAAATAGAAGACAATCAAATAAACGATTATTTTGAATCTATTCCAATATTGGAAATACATAATTCAATAAGTTTTACTTCATCAAAAGTGACACACTTCAAATCATCTCATCACATGACGTATTACGAATGACATTTTCATACGTCATAAAACATCAAATGGATTGTCAATCGTAACTAATACGTGGAGTGTCAGCCTGTGCGTCACGGGATGAAAGCGTGGCTGGCAATAACCTCACCCTTCATGTCAAAGAGTAATAAGTAAACTTAACTAGTTCGTCGCGTGTACTTTTAAATACCTACAACACTGGCTATTTTTTTCTTTCCATCGAAATTCAGAGGACGTTAGTATAAATCTTCCCTGCCGAGACTAAACTTAATAAGATCAAGTTTATTTATTTAATTACAATATTATTCTGTGTCGTAATTACAATACCATTTCAGAAAAAAATCAAGTCCCCTTCAAAATGTCTCACACTTTTTCAATAAGTTTCTACTTTCGGTTTCCTTTTTTAAAATTTAGCTCAATTGTCAATTTATTAAACAATTGGACTTCCAAACCTTTAGCAATCAATCAAAATAATTAGATGTGGTTTAATTATGATCTCTGCTCATAATGTGTCATTACGTTATTTATAGCATATTTCTTCTGTAGTCACCTGTCTGCAAAATAGAAAATATTCTGTTAAAGCTACAGTAAGCTGAATATATAAACAAACACTCCCAACGCCTCATCAAATGAATCACATATACAATCAGTAGCACAACGAACGATAAGCAGCCAAGGAAATAAAGGCATTGTTTCCCAACTTTACATTGAATATCACGTCTCTTCCTATTTGATCTGTGAAACATTGTCTCATTTTATACTCCGCGAGATAAAAGCGACTAATAACACACCAATAAAGTCCTCCCAGAAAGTACTATCGCCGACATGTAAGGTTACATTGACCTTTATCGTTAACGTAATACAGTTTAAGTTGATTCACCACCATTAGGACTCAGCTTAATATTGCCCCATTCGGTTTTTGATGTACTCCAGGGGTGCAGGTGCTTGAGAGGCTCGTCTTTGTAATTAACAGAAATATTTCATTAAATTTGCTTACGGAAAAATATAAGTATTACAGTTGATTCTTAACTAACATTGCAATGGGACGCAAACTAACACCATTGCTCCATTTTGCAATTATAGACCTTATTAACATCTAAATACTTAAACATTTTGTAATTTTTCTAACAATTAACACATCAACGCATTCTATTGTGTTCACTCACTCACACACTAAAAAAACAAAAGAATATCTCGCATATTTGAATATTTAAATAAATCCGTTGTTTTTAGGCAAAAGCTCACAAGGTACTATCCGATAGCTGGACAGATCGTGCGCTAGATCCAAACAATAATGACCCTTAACCGCTGATCTCTTCCGCTAACAGCACTGTAACAATGCGCACGCGCAGATAAGGATCAAATCTAAATGAGCATGCTAAATATTGTCTAAACGCTGTCTTAACGAGTAATCGTTGGTGAACTTGAAGGAAAAGGGAAAATCTTAATTATATACTTAGACATTAACTATTACTAAGTAACGAAGATATAATAAGCCTCATAAATAACAACTGCATTTTTTGTGCAATTTTTGTGTGGACAAGCATAAGATGAGGGTGGCTAGGGCAGTATGTCGCATGCTTCACTATCTTCACATATGGACTCCTCTACTGATTATCATCAGGTGGTGTCGAGTCATTTTCTGAGCTCTTTATAAAAAAAATGAAAAACCTTTTACGATAAATAGTTTTAACACCATAAAACGTCACTCAAACATACGACCTGATAGAAAGCTTTTCAATTTCAAAAAATTTCACAACTATTTTTAAAAAAACTCACAAATTACATCAATGAAGCTAAAAAATTGCCTGTGTCATCTTTCAGCGGAGTCATACTTTTTCAATATTGTAGTTAAAGGTGATAGTTATAAGGTCTACAATTATAAACTTGGGACATTTTTTTCTGATGCCTCATCTGTTGAGTATACACCTTAAAGGTATAGCGTGTAATGCTTGCATTTTTGATAATAGAATTTTGTATTTGCTTGTCAGTTACTCGAATGAAAGATGTCATTATTAAAATTTATTTAATTTATAGGAAAAGTTAATTATTTATTTTAAGCTATTATCATATTCTAATTAATTACGCTATAGAGAAGCCGTGGCGCAGCTTATATTTATGCATTGATATTTTCAAATTAAATTAGTAGCCCATAATTATTGTATCTGACTGAAACGTTACATCTCTGATGTATTTACTTAATCTCTAACGGTAATTTTATTGACGAAATATAATTATCAAAAACGGAAACTAAAGCCAACCACAGACACAAACGGAACCAAATTTGCGGATCCAACTTCGTGAACAAAACGAATCGACATATCAACAAACCAAATACTAAAATCACACACGAACACAGAACAGAGGCGAAACTCGAAACAAATAACCAATAAAACAGTCCAACTTCAGCCGCGAAGTCGTAACAAGCGAACGGCGCGATCGCACATCTATTGCCGATTGCTTAACTTTAAGCTACCGGCGGGCAAAGAATATAATGTATGATCAACAGACAAGAGATCCTGTATGTTTCATTTTAAATATAAACAACATTTTTACGAAAACTTCCGTTCGCTTTTTAATTGGCTCAATAAATTGTTTTAGATATGACAAAAATTTTAGACTTGCTTCCATTTTCGTCAAAGTTTATACTTATCATATTTTTACCTGTTTTCAAATAAAAACAATTATAATAGGTTTTTTATAGTTACTTAAGTATTTATAACAGGTACTATTATATAAAAGACACATTTTAAGACGAACCAATGTACTTACTAATAAATGAAAACTATTTTCTAAAACATAAGTGGAATCAATTTGGATGAGATGGGTGTTTTTTTAATTTTATTTTGCCTCTGTCATGTTATTTTGAGTTATAATTAATAATAAAATCTGCCAAGCTAGACTTTCGTAGAAAAGTAAAAACTAGGATCATTTTTAAGTAATCAATGCAAAATATTCTATTTTTTAAATTCTTAAATTAACTGTACTTAGATAAATTAAAATGGCGGCGCTAGTAACTATATCTAATTAAGTTTCTTTGTCAAATCACACAATTTTCAATATTGAATTGCTACAAATCGGTAAAGAATCCAATTTAAATAGTAAATTTGCAAGTTAGCGATCGATATATTTACAATCAGTTTAATTTGAAATCGACGGTAGGTAGTAAACTTAATGTGTCACGTCAGTTCTGTGCGAAGCTAACCGTAGCTGCAGGTGTGTTACAGAGTGGGTCGCTAACTTAATATTAGCTTATTAGAGCACGACACGGGATTCTGAGCTTTAACTTAATTTGAGAGAGTAAACTTTTACATGATATCTATTGTCTATGTGAAAAATTATTGGGCGAATATCAAACTTAAAACGTGTTAGTAATAACTCTTATTTCTGATATAAGATACAACTCAGATAACTTTATAGATACTCTGTAAAAAATACTAATAATACAATTAGTTAGGACCAAAAACTTTTAAGAGTTATTTCATGGCTGTATAAATCAAATCTCTTTGCATAATTAATTAATGGAACGATTTTGTTTTTTTTTGTTCAGTTGTCAATTCAATATTTAATATTAATGATATTCTTTACAATCATCCGCTTCTATTTTTGTCGTAAAGGCAAAGGTGCCCTAGTAATAATAATCTATCTCATGAATATCAACGCACGCGCAACATAATTCCTGTACTTGATGTCTATAGGCCAATATTGATGGAAGACAAGAGTTAATTATATTAAGGTGCCTTTAAACGATCGATTAATTAAAAATTTGTTTGATTCGGCAATAATAACGAACCAAAGAGTATTCTATCTCCTGTACCAATGTACTTACAGCTATATTTGTCAAAACATCGTAGACAATGTGGTACAACAGAGTGGTTGCCAATTATTTCACTGTCCTCAGTCCACAAACACATTAAAACGAATATTTAGTTGCAACTCATTAATAAATAAACTTTTAAATAAATCGACTGTTAGTACACATTAAAAAGTTCCCCATTAACCGTCACGTGATAAACGACCAAACAGACCTATTACCGAAATTGAGCACCAAAGAGCAACGCCGGCTCCAAATGTGGAGCATCGCCAATCGGATTACCGTTCTACATGTATTATATAAAAGACGAAAATTCCCGCTCCTTACCCCTTCACCCCACCACGCTGGAGGGGGGTTAATGGCAGAAGCACTCGGATTCATTAGTAAATTAGAAAGCGGATGAGTCCAAAGTTACGAAAATTCAATATCTAATAATGATTAGCTCAACTCCTAATACCTGTCTATCGCCGTCCCGTTTCAATTCGCCAATCACAGTTTGAGTTTCATTTGGAATTATGCGCAATTGAATTATTTAGTTTCAGATTTGATTCTGTTTGGAGGGTTTTGTTTGTCGTCTACCTGCGGCGCTCGATACAAAATTTCGAATTTGGAAAAGGAACGTTCGAAAATTGTTCGAAATTTGAAAGGGTTGAAGAGCCCTGATATAGGTATGTACTAGCAGGATTCTATCGATAAACAAAACTTGAAGTATCTTACTTGACCAATTAGTCGACGTTTTGTAGTTGTAAGCTTTTAAACTGGATAAAATCTGTTATGTCAAATTCCAATAACATCCTCAAAGAGCTAATTCTATAGAACGCCAACTAAACTTAAATTTAAATTTGATTAGACTGTGTCAAGAACACGGAACATATGGCATGTTACGCATTCATTTGACGTTACAGAAATTACAATTTTAATTATTTATATGTCTTTTTACGTATATATGAAAAAAATTAAAAATATGTCAAGCTAAATACCACCCGCGATACAAAAAATTATCTTAGTATATAATCTGGCTTTTGAAAATGACATAAATATCGATAATTTTAATAAACGAGAAGAATTAATATGTTTAACAATATAAATGCCATAATTTAGGTCTTATTACTCACTCAAAAGTAACAGAAAAAAAAAACAGAAAATTAACACATAAACTCTTTACGTCCTCACATCAAACCTACCGTGCGACTTGAATCTTGAATCCCATTCTTATCCAATTTCAAATTTGGAACGCGCTATTTCCGCGCTCCCATTGATAATGTATTTCGTCAGGGCTTAAAAATTTTCCTCCGCACGTCGAAGCGTCTCTCGCTTTCCTATTCTATCTTCAAAAATAAAACTCCTGGAAGGTAATTCGATGCGGGCGGTAAATTAAAACTGACATTGAGAGATTAAGAGCTCCACCTTGAGTGTATCGACGGCGACGGATAAACATTGCCTTTTTTAATAAACTCTAAATAGTAATTTGATTTGCGAATCTTTCCTTGTACGTTTAATCATTTGCACGGATTTGGTATATTGAATTTTTTTTTTAAATTAAATAGATGGAAATTAGAATTTTCACTTTGATTTTTCTACTAAATAGTCGAAACTTCTAAGCACGCGCTATACTTGGCTACGTAGACAGACATTACGTTTGTCTACCTAGCTAATTGATTGCAATCTTGAAACATGAGCACTAGTTTTTGCAACAAAGCCTTGTATGTTTCATACACGCAATTGCTCAATAAATAAACGAAGTTAGTATGAAGTACGCAAATACATTTTTAACATCAATAAAAAATACAAAATAACCCTTCTCCTGCTCGCAGTCAAATAATGACATAATTTGGTAACAATGGCCGAATCAATACAAACAACCCAAGCTTTGGAAGACGGAGACCCCAGTCGAGGGACGCGGCATACGAACAAATATAATGTACGAAAAATTGGACGAACAAAAGGTGTGGACAGTCGACTCTATGGACTTAGTAACTTTTGAAATGTAATACTTTTGAATGCACGTATGAAACTTTTACTACGAATTTTTTCTATATGTAATATTAAATATCGTAATATACACGTAACTTTGCTATAGACTAAACTATGATCTATGCATCCTGCTTTGATGGTGAACTATTTACATATGCGTTTTTTAATTAACAGACGATCTCATCTATGGTAGAAAAAACTAACCTCTTAATTACGTTATTCAAATGTTAAATCTGAAATATATACCTATTTGCAATAAAATTCAAATTTCTGAAGAAACAAAATCGTGATAATATCACCGTCTGTGATATTAAAACCATATCATTAACTATTCATTAATATCTTAAGAAGGATATTCCATTATTCATTGGACAATATCAACCCTCCGCCCAAACATGCGGCCTCCGAGATCTGTTATGAATTTTTCGTCCTGTTCTGTCAGTTCTAAATAATGTGCAATGCTCAGCAGACCGAAACGGAATCCCGTAAGCCGCAAAACCGATTTTCAGCTAATGCTTTTAATTTATACTCTGTCAAAAATTCATTCTCAAAGACGTATGTATAATAAATTTATTAATATACATAATAAAACCTCGGGCGATGACTCTCCGCTGAGTTTAGTTCAATTTGAGCTCGCACTGAAAGCTTAATTGGTTTTCAATGTCGTAAATTTAGATTGTTACTGAAAAATGGCTTTAATAAGCTACTTTGTATATAGTTGAGAAGGTACGCAAATTATTGCAAATAGCTAAATATCCATACTAGTGTTAAACAATTTATTTAGTACATATTTAAATACTATAACTGGGACAATTTGTAAATGCCCGGTTGATACCCAGTTAAAGTTATGACTATTGCCTTTAATTATATTTATTTGTTTTTCTCATACATATTCCCTGTTGTGACAATTTAAAAGAACTTAGTAAATGAGTCTATTTAAATAAAGTTATTTTGACTTTGACTTTGATGACATGAGTAAACAACTAACATTATACATTGTTTCCAAAGTTAGCGTACTTATCAAAAGATGGCGTAATATTAATAACTGTCGATATCTACTGTATCTAATTTTAAAGTACTTGTGGGAGTCTAATATTATATTATACAAACTCAAAATTTCATTATTAACTAACATACCATTTCATTTCAATATAATTTCTTCTGTAAGTTATCGTCAAAATTGTTGCATGTCACAACTCCACATCAATATACAGACATAGGGATAAGTTACTTCAGTATTCAAAAGCCTTTCAAAAAAAATATTTATGTAAGACATGGTGGAATGGAATTATATCCCTATGCCTTCCCTCTTATGGACAACTAAGAAATATGAAATTTCGAAAAAATTCATGATATAAAGACTACTACAACACTAAATAAAGATTAATACACATCCATATAAAGAAATACTTCAGTAATAGACTGGCCATAACGAACAGAAAATCAATTAATCTACAAATAGAAAAACAAACCCATACCTATCGGCTGCGGACAAAAACCAGCCGAACCCAAGAAGGGCGTCCTTTATCATATTTATTTTATTTCAATTCGGTACGAATTTAATCCTTTTCCATTAATTAGTGACCGCTCCGCGTATAATGCGGGGTCGCTTCGACCGAACCCTTGCGACGCGTCCATTTTTCTTCGGCCGCCGAAGGGTTGGACGGACGCGTCCGTAATTATGACGTAACGCAGTAAATAAACGTGTGGGTGTGTTCTTGTTAAAAGGATTTTAAGAAAGAAAATATCATTATCTTGATGTATATTAACTGTATGGCGGTAGCGCGAATAAGAAATGTATTTAACTTATTATTGGATTTTCACATAATGATTGTCGTTTAGATCCTTATTTTAAATTATCGATTTTACTCTGGAATACAAAATCCAACGGTTAACGGTAAACTAACGGTTTTTACTAGAATTAATTATTGTTTGAAATCAACAAGTGGAAACTAATGTTAAATTTTTCCAGATAATTTATAACTTATACCCTATGCATTTATTTTTAAATTTGTTGATGCACAATAAAGATGTATTCTATTCTATTCTCTTCTCTATTTTTGAACTAGATAGATACTCCAAACACAGCATATAGTTTTATTAAACCTCCGTGCTTAATGACCACGGAGTCTCAACTGCCGTTAACGTCAAAATATAACAATAAAACGAGATCACTAACAGAAATCACAATAAAACCTAACTGTACTGATAATTTACGGAATCTACGACGAAGTGTAAATTAAGAATATATTTAATTATAAATCCCAAATGAGCAATTATTTCATGACTCTTGAATTTCAATGAAGTTTCTAAATCATAATAAGTGCTCATTGTTGTAATGAGTAAAATATATTAATTTTGTGAGAGTTTCTCTCACTCGCGTGGTAACCTGCGCATGCGTTTTATTACCTTCGTATTATTAATAGAAATGAAAGATCTAGAAGTTAACTGTGGATTTCATTTTCGATTAGTTCTTCTTCGTTCATTAATTATTTTTTCATATTTTCCAACTGTCACCTTAACCCAACTGTTACCCAAAGATAATATCTATAAACTCATATGAAAATATATAACTATACTTAGATGTTATTTATTAATTTAAAAAATATTTTAGTGAACATTTTAAAATTTCGTTTACGCTTAAAATCAACACAGTATCAACACTAACAACGTATTGTAAGATCAATAGAAATTACAATTGCATCAGCAAATTCAAATTTTTGTTCGAATTTCAAACAGTCTGATGAATCGGTCGCGGACAAAGCGTGCTCGTAGTAGTTCTTTCAGAGATGTCGGCCGCCGATACTAAAAGATTTATTGCGACGCCATTTTCTTTTAAACGGCTTCTATTTAATTGTGTAGAATATTTGGCTTTCTTAAAAGCGTAATCGAGCAATAGTACAGTTTAATTAATTGTTACTTTTGTGCAAATATCGTGAAACTGTATTTTTTTTAATTCATATTGTTGCTTACTAAAGTCTGAATACTTTGAGATATATTTTAAAATTTGTTATACAAGTTGATTCAGTCTTTATTTTAATCGTTAAAAAACTTAAAGTTAATACCAAATGAATATCAAATGATGTAAGTAAGTATTTAAATAAAACTGTATGTTAATATTGAAGTTTTAACTTATATTGTATAATTAAAATATATCTCTCAATTAAGGTTTGATTACTCCAATTTTAAAGTAGCATTTCAACATTTTGCACTGCGGCTGTTGCACAAGATTCTGTTGTCTCGAAAGATTCTTGGAATACATGTAAAAATATAAATAATTTCGTAATCCTTCGTTGCTCAACATTATTGGGTATTCCCTGTGATCATGTGTTAAATAAACGCATGCCAATGTGTTCTGATGGTTGATGATTCACTGTCGCGAGTGGTTGCCAATTTTCCCTCTACAATTTACGAATTTCGCTTATAACAAACACTGATTCACAGCATGATTTAGAAAATACACAATTTCCTTGTCTCCTATAATTAAATTCCAAAGAGAAAAAATTCAATAATGAATTAATAATTCATTTTAATTACTTTTAAATCTCCAAAAAATATCACATATTTATTTGAAACAATAAAATCGTTCCAACAATTTTCTAAACAAACTTCAAATTTGAAATTGGAATTCCACCATTGAAAAGCTGCCAAACAATCGAACGCCGCAAAATAGTCGCGCAACAATAATAAAATCAAAGACAGGGCACAAACAAATCGAATTCGATTAGTATGAGACAATGGCGGTATTTAGAACAATAAAGGCCGATGCGAGCCTTCAATAGCACCCTCGCTGGAGAAATCTATAGATGCAGTACCTCGAGAAATGTACCTCACTCGGTGTATATTTGCCGATCTTTGGAGTTCTCTATTTGTATAGACACTTTTCTTTGTACATAATTAAGATTGAATTATTAATAATTAGAAATCTAGTTATAAATATTCATCTTAATATAGTAAGACACTTAATACTAATTATGCAAAGCTGAGATACTGCGTCTTATATTGGCATCAATCACAGAACAGTATTAATTTCTGTCCCCTCATCGAAATTAATCAATCAATTGTTTTATTTGATATTTGCCGGACTTTCTTGGTAGCTACGATATTTCGATATTATTTGTCGATAAAAAAAAATTCAACCACTCTTAAAATACCAACAGAAAATCCTACATTCTTCCGAATTAAAACGACTTTTATTTGGCATATTGACAATGATAAATGCATACTTTTTATGATGACACGCGCGGAATTTTATATGAATTTTTTATGCCGTTCTAAATTCAAACAGCGGCAATTATTTCGGATATTGACAATGATAATGCAAACTTTTTTACGGGACCTCATGAACAAAAACATGATTAAACTTTTTGGTGCAAAAATTTAATACAATTTGAATTGGCAGAACGGTTGCAAGTTTTTACAAGGCGATCGCTAATTGGCCCAACAAAATAGGCAACGAAGCTTCCGTATTAAAATACAATTGGGTGCGTTCACTTGCCCAATAACCGTCCGTAGAATCATTAAGTACTATTACCGCTATTATAATTACCGTCGTGAGAGAACAATCGAGTTACCCCAACTTAATATATTGCCCAAACAAACCGAAATTTACCGATGGCTCTGATAGATAAGATTTCTTTGTTCCATAAGTAAATTTTAAAGCGGTCTATGTTTTAATTGTAATCTTATTTATATCAAATCGGCGGCGGCCATATTAGCTTGTGACGGCTTAACGGCTGCGGCTTGATGTAAGCAACAATTACGCTTTTACGCAAATCGCCGGAACCTATCTTGATTAATGGGAATACACTCGAATCAGGTCTTTTTACTTTGCTATCGGAAAAAGAATCAAGACAATTAACAAACTAGGTACTTATTTGGTAATTTTATAGACGAATGTTGTAGCTTAACATATTATTAATTGGATATAGTTCTAAAAGTGTAAAATCAAAATTTATCAATAAAGATACAACGATAAATAAGCATCTTTACAATGTTTAAAACTAATAAGGAATTTAACGATTTTATCAATAAATTTAGGAAGTCAATGCGTTCACTTTGTAACAACTTGCAAGGTACGACCATCGACAATTCAGCTAGTACAAGCTGTTCCTGGTAACACAATCCAAAATGCTTCGATACACATTCACGAGACGAACCTTAAGAAATGAAATGAAAATGAAATGAAATGAAATGAAATTTTTTATTTTAAAAACAGCTTACATAAGACCAAGACCAACCGTCGCTGAACTAGGCCGAAGCCTGTATTTCAGCATACAGTGCCTCCATCCTCGGAAGTGCAAAAAATAAAAATTTTAATAATTACAAAGGAATATTCTAATAACAACAAGAGTATTTTAATTATTTTGATACAACAACAATTGGTCCAAGAACGATTATCGCGTCACAAAACTATCAAAACCAAAATAATCAGGACAACTACTTTCTTAGCTTATTGTGAAGTTCTTTCTCACATTACAAACACAATAATCTCAGTAAACAGTCTCAATTATTACAATTGTAATTATAAAGAGATTTCGTGTAAGTTCGGTAAATTTTAACGATCCCAAATTATTTTCTCCTAGTGTTTGAGTTCACACAATTCAGCGGCGGTTTGGTGATTTCCGTCCATCTAATTGAATGTGCTTTCGTGATTTTAATGAACACACACATAATTATTGCGTTCTCGATCTAAGCTTTCTAGTTGTACAAAAATTAGTCAGTCAAAAAGAACTGTTTTCGTATATTCGTTCCGTAATGGCCGCTCGGTGAAACGTCTCGGCTGGTTAATTTTAACAAGACACATAATTTGCATAATCTTAATGGATAATAATCCTATTTTTGTGTAACGCAACAACGGCGGTCATATCATTTTTGGTCTCCAAATTTCAATGTTTATTTTAATTGAGGGCAACGTGTTTTCAAATTTAAGCTCTGTGCTTCATTAAATAAGTTCAATTTCAAATCTTAAACAAAAAGGACCAGTATATGTAATTCGCGAGTGCAATCTTTCTTAATCTTTTTAAATTTCGAATCGAATCGTATTAATTCGAACCAATTCAATTGTTTAAACTCCACCCTTTTTCTAAATTAATAATCTACGTAGTTTTATTTGTATACGTAACGAAAGGCGTGAAGGTTTATTTTATCTGTTGTGTGTATTCTGCAATTGGGGAAATGGACGAGACGAGGGAAAAATTAATATTGTTTTAACACTTCTTACATCATGAATTTTCATTATTTTTTTGAGTATTAAAGTGAACCACGAAACAGTATAAATGAATTCATAACTTACCTTATTGTAGATACATAAATTTTATCAACTATTGATAACATAATTTTTAAAATAACTGCAGAAGTTGGTTTTTGTTTAAAATAATCTTGTGATTAATTGCCAATTTACAATTCATTGCACATTTTAATACATAAAATTAAACCCAATCTATCCATTAGGGTATTAACGTTTGATAGAACTTACCAGGTTAAACAGTTGATTGGTCCGTAGGTGGCTGCCGAAGATTTGTCATCACAGATTACGTAACCCGTGATTTGAGACGGACTCAATTGAACATGACTGATCGCAGTTCATTGACGATGATTTGGTGACTAACGGAGACAGGTTGCGACACATGGACGCTTTGATTGTTTTAACCTGTAACGATTATCAATTTTAAGTTTCGAATCTTGTTTTGAAAGCAGCATTGGAATTACAATTAGCAATTACATTGATGTAATCGCTGCTTAAATCGTATGCATTTATTATCTAACTAAAATGCAATGGATCTGATTTTATTTCGATTTCAATTTAAAACTTGGAATAAATCTACGAATTTAGTGACAAAAACAAAATAGCACTACTAAACAGAAGGAATTATTAAAAGATCATAGGTATTCTTTTTTCAAATCATTAAAAATTTAAGTGCGTTCTTTAAAATCATTCCTACAATCTCATAGGAGCTCCAGAACAAATTTACTAATGACTGGGAGAAAGTAAAAAAGGCGTACGCACGCGCGTGACGTCACGGCGTCTGCGCAGATTACATCTGTAGTAAGGGCTGGAGTCACACATGTGTGAAAGAAGAGATATCGATGACTGAGCGGATAAAGAATATTAAACCGTAAAGATTATTAATAATGAAATTTTTTATGTATTTTGTAAACTTACCGTGTTTTAGTGTTTTATTATATAAATAAATATGTATAATTATGTTCTTTGTCTTACTTATGTTCAAATGAGAGACATTTATTATTAATTACTTTTATACTTCCATGCTAAAACTGTCCTCATACCTCAGAAGATGTTTTCATTCTTCACTAGAGTTCCTATTATTCCCTTCTACAAAATAAGCTCATTCAACAGAGACGTGAAAAGGCGCCATTTACGTCGGCAAAGGGAGTTGGGCAGTATACCGCATGCTGCACTAGCTATACAAGCATATGGACTCCTGCTGCTTACCAGGCTATGTGCGATCATTAGCTGTGCTAATTAAAAAATATTTTTGATCACCAAAGATTATAAGTATATATTGAGCCAAATTCCATTCACTTTCACGATTAAAACACTAATTATTTACTTAACTACTAAACGAATAATAAATTGCTAATTAAAAATATGAATTACACATTGTAACTTTTCCCGTGTGAAGAGTGCGTAACGCACGCATGCGCGTAGATGAAACCATAGATATTCGGATTAATGGCAAAGATTTTTTCGTAATTAAAGCCTTATCGAAGCGACCACTTCATTTGTTTCACTAGATTCGAAATTGGCGGTAATTTGTGCAGTCTCCGGAATGAATCAAACGTGGATTTACCTATGGTATAAAATATTTAGATATTATCAGATTAATAGGTACGCTGCAAAGATCATTCGCTCCACTTTTGAGATGTTGTACTATGTTATTAGTTAAATTCGAAATATCCGAGTTCTAGTAATTATTTCACTTTGAGCACATTTAACTATCAGTTAGTTGTGTAATGAATACTTAAATTTTTACTTTTAATCGTAAAGTAAGCATTTACAAGCAAAGACTGGGGTTTATATTAAATCACAATATGCTTTCAAAGTTTATTTGACTGAAACAAACCAAAACTCGTTAAAATAAGAGAAAAACACACAGTTCTAAAAGCTCGTTGATTGTATATGGAAATAAATAAAGTTTTTTTTGTAAAATAATATTTAAAATTTATGTACTTTAGACTGAGACAATACCAACCAAACATTATCGATAGTACCTCTCCATAATTCAAGCGTCTTTGTAAATTTAAAATTAATTGTTACCAAAATTTTGGTGTCCTTTTAAATAATTAAATAGTGACTAAAAGCAGTCAAATGTACGTATTATTATTTCGCGTTTCATTCATTATTTCATTCAGTGCTCAAATAATATTTATATCACCAATACCTAAACGCGAGCCAGCTTGTTCGAAGCCAGTCAATAAGTCGGATATCCGGTCAGATCGTTGATATCCCCACAATGGAACAGGAAACGGGACATAGCGCTCTATAAAACTATGGGAAAGATAATTAGATTGAATTGGGTTAATGAAATATTTACAGTGCGATTATAATAATTGACGGTGTACTGTCGAACACAGGTCTTTTGTTAAAATATCATGTTGAAGAATGCTAAGCAATTATTTAGTAAAGTGGATTAAACTCATGATTTAGCACTCGTTTAAATGAGCCCTTATAACTTTTTCTGCACGGTTTACGGAAGCTTGTGACCACGGCGAATGAAACGTTACTAAACTTCAGGTTCGTTCTAGGCGTTTACGTCATTGCTGAGTTGAAAAGATGTAGTTTTAGTCTTCGAAGTTAATATGTATAGACAGAAGTTTATTTTTATAATACTCAGCTACAATTCCATCATACAGGAAATGAAAATCAAAATCAAAAGCCAAATATCTTTATTTAAATAGACCCATTTACTAAGCTCTTTAAAATCGTCATAACAAGGAATATGAATGAGAAAAAGAAATGTAATTAAAGGTAAAAAAGTGGTTACTAACCGGGTACTTGCAAATTGTCCCAGTTATAGAATTTAAATATGTATTAAATTAATTATTTTAAAATTAAAACTCACACTAGTATGCATATTCCCAATTAACCCTACCACCGCTTCGACGAATTAGTAGCTGCAGAGAAGAAGCGGCACAAGAAACTCTCAAGCCTTAGTATTTGTAATGACATTTACTTTAACAATCTATAATTTAAACTTCTAATAGACCCGTTTAATTATGTTTTAAAGTAGGAATCAACTCATGAAGGAAAATATTAATACATTTAGAAGACATTTAAAAAAAAGAGAGTTGTATTCTATTGTTTTTATGTTTTGTTAATAAACGTAAGCCTAATTAATTCCTTTCATAGACAATTTTGATTTACTTGATATAAAAATATTTTTGTTTCAATCTTGGTAATGCTAAATTAGTTATATTCTAATGAGAATTTTGAATATCTACTTTTTTTTTTACAATTAATATTTTTTTGTTAAAAATACGTAAATGATTGGTAGAATTAATATTAAGCGTAATTTTTAAAAAGAACATAATGAAATAGGTGCTTAGACGTTGTAGTGACCTGAACGCCTTCACACAAGAGGAACTGGTAAGCATTTAGAATTGAAAGCAATTGATGTTAAATTTATTTTCTATTGTTACAGAGAGCCACCCTGGCTGAGAAGGAAGTAACGACTCTCAAAGAGCAGCTAGCTACCACCAGTCCAACCCCACTTCAAGCCACAGTTCCCCCCAAAACTAATGGCTCCCATCTAGAACCCACCAGAGACCAAGCCACAGAGACCAGGATAGACATATACGCAGACATTAAAGAGGAAAAGAGACGCACCCCAGAAATTGATGAGGATTTAGACAAGATGGAAATGGCTGCGACAGGCAGGAGTAACAGTAACTCCTCGCGGAGTAGTCCTGTGGTTCAACAGGTGGGCAATTTGGAGACCGAGCTCGCTGCCAAAGAGAAAGAGGTAATTTTCTTTTTAATTACGTGTAAATTTTGAGTTTTAAACGTTTTCTGTTTGCTATAGATATTTTTAAATTTAAAACTAGTTGACCCTGTAAAAACAATTCGGCTAAGTAATAGAAAATTGGACGTTATATCTAACCAATATTTAAGTATAAAAGATAACGTAAACAGATCAATCTATCACTGAAGTGTCCCCTAGCAGCAAGCAAGAGTTATATACATGAGGTCACTCGGTTAACTGGTTAGAAAATTACAGTTAAAGGATGCAATAGCCTTGTAGTTAACTGAGCATGCGCGCAAGTCATCTCGTATCGAATGTAACGTACGATCAATAAATCAATTACATGTGCGGGGGCATCGCTGAATTGGATTTGACAGTTGGCTAGATCTAGTGATGGGGGGATATCGATAATCTGCTAATCGATTGCATTCAAACTTCACAGCTGTAGTTATCAGTGACCTTGTTGTACTAACCTAATTAAACAAATCTTAGCTTGTGCGAGGTAATTCAAAAATCAACATAAGTTGTGTTCCTCGCACAAACATCTACTCCTGCGAATAGTAATTTTAGAATCCAGGATATTATTATTTTTATTAAAAATATGTGAGGTAAATCAAAATAAGATCAGTAGGTGCAATAGGTCTTTATTTTTAAAACCACACAATCATATTATTCATAACTGAAAATTTTTAGTCGTTTTTTATTTCCTACTTAGATTTAGGTAATGATTTAACACTCTTTTACATTGGTATCTACTTTTTTACTAAGATGATTGTCGCATAAGACTCGTTGTTGGCGTAAATGTCTTTTAAATTATTATAATGCAACAGTAAAACTAAAATCCTAATAAGACTTCATGTCATAATGAAAAGAAAAGAGTATCGATATCGACAGCTTTTTCTTGATCGGATATATCGTCACTAGTGAGGGGAAACAGGATACGTTCAATGGAATGATTGATCGGCACCAAACGAACGGTAATCCTTGCACTAAATAAATATCATGCTTTAGCTTACTTAACTATTAGACGTTTAGAGATGATATATTTAAGATAATTTTGATGACTGAGGGTTTGAAACTTCGGATATTGGACCATTTAACTTCGTTCTGTTTACCTTGACGTCGTATCAGTGTTAGAAGAGTGTATTTTACTACCAACCCACATTTTATAGTAGCTGTGGTTTTGTCTCCTATGGTGACGATATTAGGTTTAATTCGGTAAAATGCAAATTTTAAATTGAAAACACTTTCTTAACATTTCTGACTTTCCCTCACAGAGTAGCAAATATAGTTGACAAAAAATACACAAAGATTTCAGATCTCTGTCATTCGCGTTAAATTAAAAAAAGACATGTAATGATTAACAAACAGACGCGTCACTGTGTGAAATAACCGTTTCGATGCCTACATTATTTTTGTTACCGCTCAGCTGTCCCACATTTTTTTACCTGAACATCGTCAATCTTAATTGGCATTGGCAGAAGATCAGAGATCCACGAGCAGTCAATTAGTAATGACGGCAGCCAAACGGATTGTCCGCCGTTATGTACGTTAATGATTCGCTTCCATTAATTTTTAGTGCCACTTGTCAAATATCACAGATTATGTAAGTGTCATAGACACGTCTTGTTCGTTAGAATGCAAAATTATATTTCTGTGAAATATTAAACATTGCAGAGGTTATTTTAAAATCGACTAAAATTATTCTGTAGATATCACCATAAACAAATCACATTATCTACTTGTTTCTTTATCAAAACTAATCATACTGTCACTATATATTTATAGAAAGAAAACAATTTTCCTAAAAGCATTTCAATTACCTACACCAAAACAATGACGTTTAAAAATAAAATGATACCCGCAAGTTGCCAGTTAACACCAACCAATCAATCAATATTATCGATATACTCAATTAGAAGCAACTCGTGCGCAGAGGCGATACGCCTGAACCAATTTAGCTATTTATTTACACTTGTGAGCCAACCAACTCCTACGCTTATATCCTTCAGAGGTCACAGGTCAACAACCGTTAGTTTCCTAATGATAATAGATTAAATTCCAGCCTATGTTTAAAATACGGCATTATCGATATTTTAATAATTAAATCTGAAGAACAGCACTAATTTTGAATTCAGTAAAAAACAGTAAATTTATTAAATACGATGATTATAATATTAAAACTCTTAAAGATATGATACAAAATTGAAGCGTCACAAGAGATAAGAAGGTATTTAATTATTTCTCTAATATCTTACATTTGCTTTCAGTATTACTGACATAATAGTGTTTATTTATCACAACCAATATAGAATCCATCCCACAAAAAACAACCTCCTCCAACGTTACCAAGGGTTAAATCCCTTTGCCTTTACAAGAGATTAAAAAATAAAATAGTAAAATAAACCGATACTGGCACGAAAGACGCACTGAAACTAGCTCAAAAGAGCTGCCGAATACCAAAACCTAAAAAAAAGAAAATTAAAAAAAAAGAATCGACAAGCTATTCCAAGTGGTTCCGCTTCGTAGTGTAATTTGGAATGAGAGTCGAAATTTGAAAGACTTTTTGGTAGCAAGTGTGTTCTTTGAAAATGCACTATTCAACTTTCCGAATCATTAGTCCATTGAATCCTCAAAATGCACCCGGCGAAATTCGAAGCGTATTTTCGCCTGTTTTTGCTCATTCAATATTATTTACTGAATAGTCAAGTATACATACGTAGGCGATTGAAAACGAATGAAAGATGAACATTTTTGACGTTAAAATTTTTGCAATGAGTTAATTTGATTTATTTATCAAGAGAAATCTTTAATGGCGAAATTGCAAAAATGATTCTTATTTTGAAGCTCTAAAATTCAATGCAAGATATAACATGTAATGCAAATGCTGTAAGAATTACATCTTAGAATGAACAGCAGAAAGTAATAGGGTTTGGAGAAAAAGGACCGAACTTCACACTTACTTAAAGTAATTTCTCTATTATCATAATGTTTGAATATTCTTGGCTTCCTTTTTATACATTGAAAAGACTCCCGAAAACTTCATTGAGTTGAAATAAAAGCTGTTATTTAACGTCTGTAACGAACGCCTTTGTGAGCACCTGGCATTCCTGCACTAGTTCCAGTGGCAAAGTTACGATGTAGCTTGCAATACAACACCGCTTCAACATAAGTCTGCGCATTCTTCGAAGGCGATTGCGCAGCGATGTAAATGCAGAAGGCGATAACCCAAAGAATTTTACAAAGTTAAAAGTTCAAAACGAAACAAGCGCAGTATGCATGGAAATATTTGTTTCTGCATCTTGTTATGAAATTTGTGAAGGGGTAGAGACTATAGGTAGAGATATTACCTTTGTATAATAATATGGAACACAATAAGGATGGCAAAGAAACATATGCCAAGCCTGATGTACTGCAAGAACTTAAATGTTATGATTGAGGGTGTATTTACTCCTCATATACAAGTCGTCATATTAGTAGAACGCGACTTCGATGTTACTATGAATCTGAGGGAATATTAATCTACCAATATCATTAAAATTTGACTGCAAATTGAGGTTCCAATCAAATTGGGAGTCAAAGATTAAATACAGTTTAGCGTTGATGTTGTTCGTAATCTGCGACCAATAGAATGATTCGTGGAATTCCATTCTTAAAAATTTTAAACTTTCATAATTGGAACACCATCGGCACTAAAAGGAATCTCAAGGAACACATCCAAAGGTGAAAAAGTCTTAAGAAAATATTGAAACTTTTAACAAAACCTCTTTGTTTACGTTCGACAATAAACAAAACAAACTGGATAACAAAAACCTTTTTAAAAAGAATTTTTCGAAAAGTAATCGTACAAAAAATAGGAAATTTTCATTGCTCCAAGGGGGCAAAAGTTTACCGGAACATATTCAACAGAATTCTTTTGGTCGAGCTTTTAATTGAGTTTCAAGAAAGGGTTTGAATGTTGAAATGTTATTTCTTTTTGATGACATTCGATAAATGATTCAGTTATTAGGGGGAAGTTTTCTGATTATCCACTGGGATTGGTTCCGACGATTCCATCTAACTTTTTGACGGGTTTTTCTCGAATCCGGGACAATTTGGTAATTAGTCGCGAATCAATTGAGATTAATGTTAGAATTTAAAAGAAAATTCTGAGGGAGAGAAAAAATAACTTGTAGATATAGAAATTACATTGACAATCCTCAAAAACTGGCCAACTTCGAAAATGGTGATAATGAACTTGCAACTTTTGTAAAGATTTTTAATGTTTTAGACTCATCTAAATTTAGTAACATCGCATCCCTTTTCTCTGAGTATGATGAGTAAATCATTTTAGTTTGTGGACATTGTAGTTTGTAGCATTTTTCAATAACACTTAAAGTTGGAAATTATGTAGTAATCCTGCTTGAAACTAAAATGTTGCTGCTTTCTAGTTGAGCTTATGCAATGATGTAAGTTTAGTTTAGTCGAATACGTTTGATTGAATACAAACACCCCCTGTATTAGTGTGAGAATCCGGCACCTGTTTATACTGTCGGAGTCAGGTGTTCAAGTTTTTTATGTGTGTTGGTGTTTGTATGTATCATAAACGCGGTCGTTAAATAATAGGCAGATTGCACGTGACGTTGCGCTGGCTCTTTATCTTTAATAATGAAAACAAAGTGTCTTTCGCTTTGCTTGATACGGGATGGGATAACTTTTACATTTTTGGTTGTTAATCTATTGAAAATGGAATAGATTTCACATACCAATCTTTTCGTATAGGACAGATCCAGAAGTGAGATTGATACATACTATTTACAGCAGTGCTTTATTATGATCACGTGCCATCACAACACAATCTGTAGCCACTAAATACCTTTCTTATCAATTATATTAGGGAAGATTGGTTGGTGGTAGGGCTTTTTCTAACTCCGTCTATCTAGCTTCTACCATCTTACCTAATTGCGCTGGCTCAACTATAATGTTAACAGTTCCTCTAAGACATCCGGGTGTAGTCCGCTTTCATCTTCGGCCTTATCATCAATTATCATCAAGCGACATGAAGGCCTTGAGTCCTGAAGACTAAAAAACTTTCAAACGTGTTCTTCCCCGTCAAAATGATTATTTAAACAGTAACTGTCAATTTACATGAAGAATTGAGATAGAGGCCTAAAAGCGATAACAGCTTGCATATTTCATAAACACCTTTAGTCCCGGGAATACAAAAGATCTTCGTTGTCCTCAACGCGACTTCACGACCGCCATAATGTCACGACGGCACATGAAAGTGAAACCATGCTATTTTAGGTATCGAAAACAAAACGAAAACACTCGAAATTAGTTTATGACGTCTGTCTGTCGTTCGATTTATTTTAATTTTGTTATTTTTGGTATACGAGAACACATTTCTCTTATTAAATCTTGGACGTCGTAAAGTCTTCGGTTCGACAGTGAATTATCTTTGAACGCGCTTGACTAATGAAGCTGGGAGGGACATGCGCTATTTTCGTCTATATCGACATTTATCGACGCTTCCCATCGCGGACATCACTACGATTACTATAATATTAGTAGTGTATCGCATGCTAATCTATCTATCACCCCTTTTTAAATAGTACTCAGATGTTTAGAAATGTAATGTTTAATATTTAGTATCCTCTCGAAATTGGGTTGTGAATTCGTAACAACCTATCAAAACCTACATCTTCGAATCTCAGTATGGTTGCAAATAGGGTAGGACCTGGCTCTCCAGTAATCAACTGGACAGTTACTAATAAAAAGTAAATTTCCAACTGAATTAAGTTCACTGACACCATCAAGACAACGAGCGTGACCTCGAACGCAAATTTGGCCTTTACATAGTTTCTAAGCTCAGTCAATCAAGGAGAAAGCAAAACCGAAACGTCGACAAGAGAAGCAATCAGATAGACCATCAAACGCAACCTATCATCTTGTCAGAAATCGGCACGCACGATAATTTAATAACAAAAAACCTACTAGATCCACATTACGAGTGACACTACCAAAGTGGACCTTAACCTCTGAGCTGTAAGGCGGCGAAATTACCTCATACCGATGCCCGTAATTACAGTCGAAACACGCGAGGAGCAACACATGAAAGCAAATGTCAAACGCACATATTTATTTCCAAGTATTGAATGCCGGCCGCTTCTCGGAAGATTCGACGTAAACATCATCGTGTCAATGATGAAAGCGATCTCCTCCTTTGTACCCACTGCCGATTACACTAATTTTATCTCGGACCAAAAAAATATAATGTCTGTACCGTGACAACGCTTTAGCGTGACTCCGTAACGAGCAGGAAGTGATTCAGTCCGGTATCGACGTTCCATCCATCTCTGTTCGTCGACGTTCTTTAATAACCCCGTAATTAACTAAAACGTAGACGCTCGGATTCGTCCCAGCTTATTTATACTCCGCGTCGATATTCAGGAGCCAACTTGATAGATTCATAGCAGCAAACATCAAAGGCGCTACATTAATCATAACTCACATCAATCGCCGGTGAAACAGTTCTGTTTTTATTGTAAATCAGTATTAAAAAGCGACAACGTAAGCACATGAATCACGCGTGCGCCTCGAGACGTCATCGTATGCAATAAATTCGTGAAATGTAAATAGAAAAAGGTGGGGCCTATGAGACCACCCTAGGGGACACCTGTTGCCGTCATTAGCGACTAGCATACGGCTAGTCCGCAGACACTAGATACGATCTTGCGGTTTTTAAACCCCATGAGTCGTTTATCAATTGAGGTGATGCGTTGAGAAAGAATCGGTGCGATCGCTCCGGTCGAATGCCTACCCCGAGTCAGATAGTAGATCAAACGAATGTGCTCCTATGCAAATTGCCCGTAGAATTCTTTTTTAAATTGCCTACGCGTAAAGTGCGACTCCATTGCGCAAAACTAATAAAACTAGTAATTCCAACGAAGTGATATTTGTGGAGACTCCGCGCGTCTGGCTTCCATCTTTTACGATCGTCAACAGTTACATATTTAATGTTCGATGTTTATCAACATTTCTTTCTTATGCAGGTTTTAGTGGGGGCGATGAATTATTATATCTTCAAAGAGTTGATTATTTTCGAACTTTTGTTTCTGTTCATCTGTCAGTGTTTACCTCACTGAGGCTATTAAGTATGTCAGGCGTTCTTTTATCACAATATTTGATGCATTCGGAGCAGGCGATACCTGATAACATTAGAAAGAGTTGTGAAGTCGATTAAATTAGTGACATCATTTTCATGCAAACTTTAGTCACATTGTTAGTCAGTAGTTGACATAACTGAGTCACTGAAAATCGGTGAATTGGTGACAGAGTCATGTTAAAATAAATTTTTCAATTATTAGATGTCCAATGAAATTCTTGTAGTGACAAAAATATTTTACGATTTGTTTTCGTTTCCGAGAACTGCTGATATATCTTATTTATTTAAAGCTCTCTGTATCGTTTCCAATGTGTTCCTTGGTTTTAATCTGACATATCTACTTATAATATATTTCTAGGGTCATTAACAAAACACGATCTTTGTACTAATTAATATTTATTTATGTGTTCATAATTCAAATTTTACCACATTCTACGTCATATGTCATTGAAATCGTTACAATTTCAAAATGAGAATATAAGTATTAATTTTTTGTATTTTTTTCTAACTAGGTACTGATTATAATTTGATCTCCTTTAAGTTATGTGGTTCAATTATATTATTGAATTAATAATCGTAATTACAGATTCATGTATGTAATGGTACAACAATGGTGTCTTAATTATGACACGCATAAATAGGCGTTTGATTAGTTTGTACAAGACCTTATTTGTACAATATCTGTTTTCATTATTAGCCATTGTGAATCAAGCAGCGTCATTTTATGAATTAAATATTTTTTATGGGTTAATATATCATTACTAAATATTAATTAACTAGATCGAGGATTATACTTTCTATGAGGTTATCAATAACAGATCAAAAACATTATAAGTTCTTAATTTATCTTATCATTTGTGTTTTAGACGGATGGGTAAGCCTTACTTATGACAATGATGTTGATAATAAACCTTTAAATTCTACTAATCATGGAAAATCTGCTTTGAATGATAGTACTACTTCAATTGAAGTCTCTGAAATCTTAAATAATGAATAAACAAAAATATTCTTTACTTATGAGGCAAGTACATTTGCCAATGCGTCGTTATTAATCCTAGTACAAGGTGCTGTTTGATCAGCTCATGTTTAATGTAACAGGCTGTAATAAGTTCGATCTTAAGCCATCAATATTAATTACTAATTACAATACAGAGCCAACGCTGATTGGAGCGATGTACCTGATTAATGTTTAATTCTATTTTTAAGTTACATAATCATTTGTCGTGTTAACATGATTGGTGGAATTAAGTTCTGTTCTTATATAAATGATAAAAAGGTCGAAAGTTTTATTGTTCAAATTATTTGAGCTGAAATAAGGTTTGTAATGTTTAATTAGTCTTGTTTAAAATTCATTGTTGCATTATCAATTAACATTTTCAAATCTGCTTCAAAAAAACCGCAATGGATATGACACAGAACTAATTTTTTTGTATTTTCAGTATTTCTTTCAATTCTGCGTAATTCATTAATTTGGTTTGGTTTTGATATCTCAAAAGAATGTATGTTGCTCCCTATTATATATGATGTATAATCTAATTTCGAGTATTCGTACAAAATTAATTTTTATTTCAAACGTGCTTTTATATTACGTTTTCCTTTTGTAAAGCTAATTGCTGCTTCTTTTGAAACAATCGCTGTATGTACTCGCAGAATGAGAGACGAGTTTTCTCCGAATTTGCTTTTAATAACTTCTATAAGATGATTGTGATGTATTACATTCTGAAGCTACGTACCGAGACCTGAATCATATTCAATATTCCAATTGCAATCTCTAAGATGGTCTTATTTGAATACGTGAAGGGTTTATAGTACTTACATACCCTTATTGTCACTCAAACAAGAAACAATTTCCGATGACATTAATACTAACTGCTTGCAATGCAATTCCAAGGGATTTTATACTTAAAGCGAGTGTGTTTGAATTTAAATTTATCTAGAAAGGTCTATAGCTCAGTTTGAATGGTAACTACAATCGATTCTGAGCTTATATTTCTAATAAATTGAGATTGGATTTGAGTAAAGCGTTCGATAGCGTGTACCATACGCTGAGCGAGACACGCAACACGTGTGTTGAATATGTCAATTCATTATAAACTTTGTGTAGCGCGGAGGATGATTTGTGACATATTATCGGTATAATAGTCTGTGTGTCTTAGTTCCGAGTAATTGACGAAACTTAAAACAGTGGGCCGTTTATGAGTATTTTGTAATCGATTGTCGATTGATCGAGTTATTCTTGGTACAGGACAAAGTTGATGATATTTATGTGACCAGTTATGTCTATTAATAATGAATAGCGATTGTTTCTACCGAATGACAAGAGCTTGGGTAATCCTGTGCAAGTTCAAACAAAGTTCTACTTAATATCTTATCTTATGCTTTGATAATAAGAGTTGTTTTTAAATGTATCTTTTTATATTATTGTTGTTGACTGAATGATTTTTATTTTAAACTGACACTGTCTTGTTTTTCTTCCTGGAGAAGATAATACAAAGAAGATACCAATACTTGAAAATGTTAAAGATACTATAAGCGTTTAATAACTTATAATAAATTATGCCATATAAGTTAAGGGTTAATCTCTTAACGGGATAGTTGTTCTCTTCCACCTTACCTGATGGTAATAATGGTAAGTCATTTTATATGTTGGTAACTATTGGCGCTTTGGATTCGATTTGAAAAACTAAGAAACTTTTCATGCGCCGATTACCTTGAAAACTTAATCACAGTAATATTGTGAAAAAAAAACAGAGTAATGTTAACACAAAGTTAGAAACTTTAAGCACTAATTTTGTGTATTTAATTCGTCCCACATTGATTCTAAAAACAATAGAAAGTGAAGCCACTACAAAAATATAAATTTCATTGTTTCACTTCGTTATTGTCTTAATATGTTGTTGGTAAGGTTTGTTTTTGGAGAAACCAAAACCTTTAAAACTTTACACCGAAAAATCAAATTTGAATTTAGAATTATTGTCCTATTTCTTTCATCAGAAACTCAGATGAAAGAAATTCTCTTTTTAAAAGTCCCTACCTGCGAACAAATTACAAGTTGCCTCTCTCATATTGTTTTCATTAAAATTAATGCTAAAATCAATCTATACTTCTGTAGACTCATTTTTCTTGGCGCCCTTATTTTGTTAACAATGGGATGTTATTAATATTCATAAAAATACTATAGACAATAGATGGTGTTAATTTGGTCTTTATGCTTTCGTGGGGTGTTTCTCTAGGGTGTGGGTTTGGGCCAATAATAATACTGGGTGAAATTTTATTTTACAATCACTAACTTATTTTTGGGGTGGTTTAAAAAATAAATTGGGAAACACTCAAAGGAAAGGCTTACATTCGATTTAATTGAAATTGGATCATTTGTACAACAAATTGTCCCTTTTCTAGTTTCTTTCGAAGCTATAGTTATAAATCGCTAATAAAAAGTTATATTCACATCACATAATAAAATTAAACTTCGCATTGGAAATTATTTTCTTTAAATGGTATTTGAAAAGACAATAAAAATAACAAAATGGACAAACTTTTAAACTAACTAAAACTAATTTTATTATTGTATACTACTTGTTAGACAATCAAATTATTCAATTGATTGTATTGAATTATAACTATAATTTTAAAATTTATTACGTTCCATCTACAAAGAACACAACACTATAAATCAGTGCGTTTTAAAAATTGTACACAATTAAGTTCCGTTTTACAAAACAACCAATAATTTCAATACTGTACAACAAAAAGTGACCACGTGTCACGCGGACAACCGGTCTCAACCGGTTTTTAATAAAACACTATTCAATCGAATTTCATACTGTCACCCGTAAAGTTTCGCTTCACTTCCGACTTGTTACCGAGCAATAAAAGCTTTAACGTTTAACGGATACAGCTTAAAATCGCTTGTTGGCTACAGAATACAGTTATGGCTCGGGTCACAGTCATACGTCCATTCAGAGGAATAAATCTGATATAGTGACCAGCTGCCCTTAATCGAACTGGGTCTATTGATGCGGGGCTTTTTATTTGATAGGGAGAACGACATTAGATTTATAAAAAAAAACATTGAAAAAGATAATGTTTAGAAATTATTTTTGAACTGGTTATTTATGCGAATCTACTGCGCATTTTAAAATGCTTCCATGATTAGTTCTAACGATGTTACTGCGTTTTATGTACGACGACCATCTGTAAGATTCAAATCGAGATTAAAGTTTTTTGGCATTTATTTTATGAATATCGATAACTTCCAATACCAGTGTAGCGTGTACAACACTTGATTATATTATCCTTGCAAATGTAGATCACTCAAAAAAATTACCTATTCACGATACGCCGGCAAAAAATTGAATATTTTCGCACCCCATTGAGACAAAGGCGTCAAAAGAAATGTCTTGCATAAATTATTTCCTTTTTTTCTCTCCACTTCATTGTTTCAGAGATATCGTTAATATTAATTTTTCACGGCTACAAACGGTCCGGTTTTAATATTCCTGTTTTTTTCTTACACTTTTGTTATTTTAATTTGTTGGTCTACTTCGCTTTATTTCGGTGTCTGATTACGAATACTTAATATTAATGGTAGTTTACTTCACCTGATAGCAAGTTGTATGACTTGTAATACAATTTCTTCCTAATTGTATTCATAAATTAAATCGTTAGCACATCTTCGAATTCTCGTCGCGATGATACTTATAAAACGCTGTTGCTAATTTTCAAAAATCGAACGAAATCAACCATTTGAGTTTCGAATTTATTCTGTAAATAAAGTCTCTAAAAAACTTTTTTATTTCTTAATAATGTTGTTCTTTCTACTTTTCAAAAATCGAACGAAATCGACCATTGACTAGTTTGAATGTAAATAAAGTCTAAGTTATTTTTTTATTTCTTAATAATGTTGCTTAGTAAAATTACTTTCAGTAATTTTAAAGAAATAATTTCGGTGTTGCAGCAGCAGCTGTGGACAGTGACAATGTGTGTACAAATTAAAAACTCTATTAATACAATTTGATAACATGTAATGACGCAACAATAGGCATGTGTCAAGAAAATAATGGCCAACAATCAATACTTTTTTATTAATCAATGTCAATGGCCTTGCTTATCGCGTAGGGGTCATCGCCGAAATTTGCACTAATCACAATTTTGTTTTAATTGTCATTTTCTATACCTGTATCTTCATTCAGCTTTGCTTGTTCTGGTGAAACAATGATTTATTCGTTATAGAATACATTTGTATTTTATTGTGTTTGATTTAATATTGTTAATTTTTAACGAAATTACAAATTTACACCCTTTATTTTTGTACAGTATTATACTTGTAATATAGATGTAATAATTTAAATTACTTTTAATTACAACAAATGAAAAGAGTTTATTCGTTAACAAAATTAGAACAAATAATATGGTAAAGTTATATCATTACTTATACGAGGAAGTCAATTGAAGTAACAAAGAGAGAGAAGTTGTTTGTCAAACTTAAAAACTCTAGTAACATATGAAATAGACATCATTTTACATAAGATTTAAGATATTAAATAATTCGAAGTATTAAAAAAAAAATTATATCTAAACGGTAATTTGACTTTTGAATGTTTACAAATATTAAATGTTCCTATCAAATGAACGATAAAATACCAGGGCGTATTAATTCATAAAAGATTGAGAACAATCAATCGGCAATTTTTATAACATTAATTATTTAAATTTGTAGTCAGTATCGGTAACTGATATCTGGTCGACATTTTCGTACAATTGTTTTAATAATTTAGAACATATCTAAGCTGCCACTGACAGATATCGCCCGTGCATCCGTTCACATGTTTAATATTCAATAAAGGAAACTAAAAGCTATTGACAATCGTTCCACATTTAAAAAACAATGTAAAGGTCAGTGTGATTTTGTTTATTTATTCTATTTCTGTATCTATGTTGCACCTTTCAAAATTTCAAACTTCGAATTTGGAATTTGTGATTCCTCTTATTTGAATTTAAATATTGAAGACAATGAATACAATCTATAAGTTTGTTTAAATCTAATTGATCGAACAACAGACATTGAAACAACAAATAGATAAACCTCTAAACAAAACATCTATACGCCATCCGTTTAGAACACATTAAGCAATTTACCTAATGTCTTAAAGCCACTGCTACCCTATCTTCAACTCAAGCTATCAATTAATAAGATCCAGCATCGATTGAAAGCTCCCTGTCCTTGAGAATCGAAATTTCGGATAGTCCTATCTCCATCTATTAACGATCTAAATTAAACCTTAATGTTTTGTTATCGTATCGCCTTAGCAATCACATTCCCTTGTACTATTACGTCTTTAATTATATGGGTGTACCTAACCAATCTATCGGAATAGTTCCCTTAGGATAGAAGTAGTATCTAATGCATTGTCGTTAAATTAATACCACGATTTATGACAGTTGGAATTAGCCAACGGAACGATGTAATGTTTATTGATGGATGCCAACATCACTACTGAAACTGAGTCTTGTGATAGATACCCAGCAATAATAATAGTAATCTATATATGAACTTACCTATTGTATTGGGTAATGACATTATTTTAATATGAAATTGTTTTACATTAAAAAACGAATCATCATTTGTCAAATTCGTATCTTTTCGTTTTTAGATTAAAACCAGTATCTTGTTAATTTGTCACTGCCATTTTATTCTTAGCGTATCAAAACTCATTTTGTTGGCTGTAAAGAACATTTTTTATTTAAAATTAGAATTTGATTAAGAATACTGTGAGCGGTGTTTGAATTGTCATACAAAAGATAGTTTTAGCACAACGTCCGTGTTGTAAATCAAACAAGGCGCATTCTTTTTTCGAATTTCAAATTTAAATAAGTAGAATATCATTTGAGGGAACAGTTTTCTATGAGTCCACCGGCTCGTATCTCAATCTATCGTTTCATTATTGTTAACCATTCGCGTAAGTCAATTTAGAATACTTTCAGTAAGCGGTTGAGTAAATCCAGCGTGCACAATGGCCTGTCGTGCCGTGGATAATAGGTTCGATTCCGCGGGAAGTAATTTTCTTCTATAATATACCGATTTCTTATGATCGACTGCACATAACAAAGAGGTGTATGATGCATGGTAATATCATTGTTACAAACTGCAATGTACTATGTTGCGGGGAAATATTTATAAAGGATTTGATATACATAAATATGTTGACTGATGGGTATTAGATATCTATGCTTTTCAAATTCTCTTTGCACAATTAATTTGAAATCAATACGCTACTATCTCGACCAGTTATCGAATACTGATATGAATGTCTTTCTTACGTTTCGATTATCTAAATATTTCCGGTCTCTTATTAGATCAGATCTGTAAGCGTCCATCACAAACTACCCTCAGACAATGTTTGAAAGTTATTAAACAACAAATAAAGGACAAAACATTTGTTTCCCAAGACAAAGGTGTCGCGTCCCCTCTCGATAATTGAGAGCGGCTTACTTTTAATAAGCTTCGATTATTTATTTAAGACTTTTGCCACCTGAGGCTTTGTACCAAAAAACAGAAGAATTTAATACCTCTATCTGTTGACAATCGAAATTCATCTCTCTATCTTCACTGTAAAGTTGCCAATCGAACGCCGGGCCTCACGGCACATTTCGATTAGAAGGGATTGGAATTTGTGGGAAAAAAATACAATTTAAGTTTGGTTCCCTTTCGGGATGATTTTCTTTAAGTAGTCAATTTGTTTGTTTCGTACTAATTTGTGGTGGTTAAATTAATGTTTTACTGATATCGTGATATCATCGAAATGGCATTTATAATTCTTAGTATATTTATTTTAATAGTTTTGGGCATGAAAATACTTGAAACTGTAATAATATTTATAAATATATTATACCTACATCATACAATCATCTTTCCCTACCGACAGAATTTAAGAATAATTATTTTTTAAATTAAAATGTTTGTAATTCGAACATTCATTCCACAAAACGTTCGAATTTCAAACGTGGCACACTAATACACCCGCCCCATGATACATAATAACGACCAAACCAATCCACAATTAGAGAAGAAAACAACAACCCGCGAGTGATGCCAAGACGAGCGTTGCGTAAAATCGAGCTGGGGCCCCTTAGACCCAGACCCGGGGGTCCCCGAGTCACCCGGGCCTTACAGACCCCCGTCTGCAGGGACGCCTGATTTACGGCGTAACCGCAGTTGCCTTTTGTTTTTTAATGCGACTAAAATGTCAAATAGTTTTTTAAATATCAACATGTTCAGTCGCCATTGAAAGCTGTTTTGGATTTTAATAGCCAACGTAAGACTTGTACAACTGACTGTTCTTCTGTTTCTGCATATTATTGTTACAATATGTACTGTCATTTATTGTTTTTCAGCCTCTTTGCAAATACAATTCGACGTTGTCTTTATCTAATGGTAAATTCTTCCGATCCTCCGGCAAGCGTACAATAATAATACAATTAATTCCCTCATGGCGGGAGCTACTTACGAATTTCTTAGAGCATCCCTTATTAGGAACCCTTCGCAAGACAATAACAGAATGTTGCTGATGTAACTTTTAAAATAATAATGTTTTTAACCTTATAAAAATTTACTCAGCATTTTTAACCTTTATAAATAGAAAACGATTCTAATAAGTTGAAAACTAGTTTGTTTTTGTGAAGAAATAGTTTTTTATTCAGACTCCGGTAAAATAAAACAAACCAAAGTTCTCGGGTACACTTGTGATTCTTTTTTATGTCAAACTTTTCTGAAAAAACCTTTTTTGTTTTCGCTTCTTATAATAAAAAAAAAATAACTAATTTGAATTTAAATTTGTCTTATTAGATTATTTACCGCATTTTCTTATTACGGTATTAGTTATATGGGACATAAAATCCCGTCAATCAATAAGGCTTCATTTGGCAACTCCAAAAGATAATTCTCTTGACATCGATCGACACAATTTATTTAGTACATATTTAAATACTGTAACTGGGACAATTTGTAAATGCCCACTTAAAGTTATGACTATTGCCTTTAATTACATTTTTTTCTCATACATATTCCCTGTTATGACGATTTAAAAGAACTTAGTAAATGAGTCTATTTAAATAAAGTTATTTTTGACTTTGACTTTGGCTTTGAAATCGGAAATAGAAATTACTGACAGGATTTATTCATACAATTAATAAGATTCATCTTTTACCTTGACGATATCATTGGTAATTTCATATTTTTCCATATCACAACAAAAATAACATTCCAATTAAATTTGTTTTGGAACATTTTTTTTTCAAAGAAAACAAGCTGTATGTAATTCTCATTGAATATAGTTTGTATGTTACTTAAATATATAAACAAATAAATACCTATTAAGCGGATTATATGTCATTAACTAATTACATATTTAGACGGCATATCTACTAAAATATTTTAATATATTGCACTTAGTAGATAGTAAAGGGTTATATTTAAAAAAGAACAATATCGAATATTGACATGGGAATACAGAATATTGTATTCAATCGTCGGAATTAACTGTAATTCTGTTTTATAAATTGTTCAGACTCCCCCCGTTTCCAGATGGTTTGACCGGGAGAGCCGGGAAGAACCCTATACATTTAAATATGTTCGTTTTACTTCTCACAGCTTTCGCAAAGACGGCGAATATCGAAGCATTCGATTCTTAAGTTGCATAAAGTGATTGCATCTTAATTCAATTACATTTTAGGCAACAAAATTTAAGACTGATAAAAATATTATAATTGCTAATTTATTAATATGTATAAATCTTCTTTTGTTTCAGGTAAGAGTAATCTATGGACAGAAATTCGTGATGGAGTAATTTCAACCGCCTTGGATTACGGTATAAAATATCATATGGCTATTTTTAAATGTCGCAACTGACGTGCCTATCAGTGACAGATACGAAAACAATCGAACCATTAAAACACCCACTTAGCCGCAGACCTATTTAATGTTCGAAATTTGTCAATACATTCGAATTGTTTTAAATACTGGCCATTAATACCTGTAATCGCGGCGTTAAACGATTATTCGAATGTCCGACGATTAAAAGGTTCCATTTTTAAAAAGAGAACGTATCGAAAGCGTTTTCTATGATAAAACAATTGAGTGCACTGACCGCTAATCTTGAACATTTGTTAGACATTCTATAAAGTTCAATAATCGACATCGAATATTCTATAACAAAAAATATTAGCGTCATTTTGATTTAAAATTGTATTTTGTTTCTACTGTCGTCGTTTATTTCAGTATTTATTCCTTTTATATTGTAATGGCAACATTAGCGTCTGTATCGGATCGTATTTAGAAACTCATTTTCAGTTTCCGAACCATAAACTGTCAATAAAAGAAAACGTAAAATGACTCCATCTGCATATTCCCGCCGTTAAGGACGAAAAAAATAATTATTATACGAAAATTAATAACCCGTTGAGAGCTTGGGTGTTTTTATGTGGCACCGTGAGTCGTTTTGGGTAAGACTATCGATTTTCCATTATTTTGCGCTGTCATTAATAATTTTAATTAATTACATAACGTGTGAGGGTGTGTTTATGTAGATGGCTATTGTCGGTACTTCCCCGAGATGATTTATGCGTATCTTTTGAAACGTGTCCCAGATGAAGACGGCTCATTGATTTTTGATGACTCTTGATAATTTGCATGAATCTGCGATGATACACTGCAGTAAATAGCGTTGGACGATTATGGTAATATTATACTTTCGTTCCAATGTTCCGAAATGGGAATTACTTTGTTTTTTTTAAACTTTTTATAACTACAAGACGAGGGAAGGCAAAAGAAAAACATAGGACTAGCAGATGTCCTCAACTAACTTGCATACATTTTAAAAGGCGATAAATATTAGTTTTATATTCAAAAATATTTTTTAAGCGTCAAATTGGAATTTAATACTATTTAAGTTACCATCTTGCCATGCTACTGTTGTGCTGGGGCATCTTTAGCTATACTGACTGTATAAGCAACCATTGTCTCCTCACCATGGGGTTAGCTATGATCGGGACAAGACATCTTTCAATCAAAAATGGATCTAGTATAAATAATAATTATGTTCGAATTTCAAGTGGCTTTGTAATAATATAAATAAGTGTACGTTACATACAGTTTCTATGTATTAAATCTATGATTACTTGCGCGCCATCTAGTAAGTTGCTTTTTACTATGGTCGAACACTTCGCGACCGGCTGTACCCACATTTCGATGATTAATTATACACATTTATTAGTAAAATTTCGGCTCAATACCATAGGGGTAGAGAAAGGGTTAGTACCACTGTGTGCGTATCTACACCATTAATATTTATTTTGCATACTTACATAATTTCTACGGCGCCCTGTTAGATTGATCGTTGAAGAAAAATGTTTTAATATAACTTGTTATTTGATGGATTGGTTTTGATTTCATATTCAGTTTACGATTATAAAATAAAGGCTTACAAGAAATATGTTGATAGATAGTTTATGTTTTATGAGAAGTGGGTATTTTCTAAGGCCACTATTAAACTGCTTTATTTGATCGAATCTTAATAAAACTATCATCGGCTTCAGCTACGAAATAGTAGATATATTGTTATACGTTTTATTACTTTTTCATATTTATTCAAATGTGTCAGGAAAAGTTGATAAACGGAAATCCGAATAATACTTATTATTTGTTTTATTTAAAAAAAATCTATCTTCGATTCTACTAGAAATATAATGACTAAAATTTTTGGGATATAAAAAATAATTATGTAGTAATCGCAACCTTGATATAACCATTGAATTACTCAGCTTACAACAGATATAAATAGAACTACAAAAAATTGCAACCCATAAATATACGGCCGAAAAACAAGATAACAATCGTTAATTGCACACCCGAAAACGAGACGTTAAAACGCGAAAATTTGAGTGTGAAAACTATGGAGGATTCCGTGTCAAATACACCGGGGTGCAGTCACGCGAGCCGAGGAGCGAATGCACCGCGCCACTAATAAGTACACAATACGGATATTACTCTATACCAAGATACGTACCTCCTTAGTCTTTGTTTGAATTAAAAAAAAATAACATAGCTAACCAAACAAAGTAATTCAAAAAAGAAAACATTCTAAAGTTCTAATGATAATGAATGACGATTTCAAATTTCAGATTTCGAACGTCTTCAATAGAGATACGTTCCTTAGTTTAAACTGCCTATTTATTAATCATATATTACTCTTACTCACTGGCAGGAGAGAGAAAACGGTGTTTTTACAACTAAAGCAAAATACTTATTTTAGATTCAAATTATTCTGTAATAAACTTTACCTTTTTATATATGCAAGTTACTTCGAGTACACATCGTAGGCACTTGCACTAAACTCCGAGCCGTAAACTATTAAAAACATCCAAACTAGTTCGAAATTCAAAACTTTAAATGTTATCATCGTCTGCCATTTTGAATCAGCTAAATAATCTGTATAGCATGTCGCCGGATAATAAAAGTGCATTTATCAAGAATAGAGTTTCGTGTTACATTTTGTTGTGTGGAATTTTTGTTATTCTAAATTGATAAATATGAAGTTTCCATGTTTTGTGACCTTTGCATGGATAGTTCTGGAAAGGGGTTTTTTTTAAATATCTCAATAGACATTAAACTTTCCCGCTGATAGATAGTCACTGACCTTAATTTAGATACTTTTATTACTGTTATTTTTCTTTTAATTTAAATCAATACACCCATCAAAGGCTAATACTAATTTGTAGAGACGTACAGACGGACTTTTATATACACGAGATGGTATCGTCTGCGACCCTTCTGCTATATTTTAAATCTACCCCTTTTGGTTAACTCACCCCTTAGAAGAGATCAATCGAATGGTGTCCACCCCGATTATGTACTGATTGTTAGTTAGCCATAAATTGTAACACATAATATATAATTTTAGTATATTTTCAAAACATATTGATTATAATCTCTTAACTTAAGACAGTAAAGTTTATGACACTTATAAATAGGTACTAGACAACTCATTGTAAGGAATTAACTGCGGTTTAAATTATTATTTAACGCAGCAACTTTCGTTCTTTACAAAGAAGGAAAGTAGAAGTTGCTGACGCCTCGTAGATCTCAGCGACCTTACCAAACTGCAATAACACAACATTTAGTACTGTCATCAAGCGAAGCGTCTCCTAGCCAATCACAACAAAATCAATAACGCCATGTATATAAAAACTTGATCTCTAATCTAACACCCTTATTACGCACACAAAAACCATAACACACACAAAAAAGCTAACCAAGTACACACACATGGATATCCTCTTAAAAAGGCAGCAGATATATTCGATAACTCACACAAGCAAACTAAACAAACGTATAACGCACACTCACACGCACAACGTCTTAATAAGGCGACGGATACATTCGATAGGGTTCAATCGCAATTTTTGAACGCCCCCCGCTCAAATTTGGTCCCGTGTGTATAAACCCTTACATTTGATTATACAAGACTTGTACATTAGATTTGAATTATATATAAGTATTAATTTAGCCCTTGGGTAAACAATACGGGGGTTTATGTACATAATAATATGTACTTGTTATCATTTCGGAATTTCAATAGCTTACCTTAAATAGATTGCTATGCATCTCTTTAAAATAAAAATATCTCATATGTCATAGACAAACTCTGTAAAAATTAAAAAAAAATGGTATTTGTAATATAATTTATGGAGTACATTAACTTTTTAAAAACAAATTATTATTGACTTCAATCTAAAGTCCTACAGCCGCATACGTTATACTTTTGACTTCTTAACAGTATCGGTACATGGGATACAACCCATACAGTACAGCAACAGTGTGCAAAAGTTTCCTCTATAGTAAAACCATAGATATTCTCTACTTCAAAAATATACAATTTCAATGTGTTATATATAGAATTTAAAACGATAGTTATTTAAGAAATAACTAATTCTAATCATAACCCTAAATAGTAATTATTTATTCATATTTGTAAAATCAATAAAAGAAAACTTCAAACCCTTACTTATCTAGTCTTTGGTTGAAAATTACAGCGGTTACAGCTATAAAAGTTTATCGAAATTTGAGCCTCATATCGATATTATTTACATTCCACATCTTTTTAGTTTCCGCCCGCGTAGTGTTTTTTTTTATATAAAGCTCAGCAAAAGACTCGACGCCACCTGATGATAAGCAGTAGAGGAGACCATATGTGAAGATAGCTAGTGAAGCATGCGACATACTGCAATATAGTATAAATTAGTCTATCGCAAATGCAACGCAAAAAGATTTTTTTAGTAGTTCTAGAGATTACCGCGTCCAAACAAACTCTACCTTTTTAATACAGGTATAGATAAATATTATTTGTATCATTATCAGAATAGCCAATTACTTAATATACATGTAAAAACACTAAAGTATAATTAATAATGCAGACAATATTACGAAGAGTTTAATTTTAGATATGATTAATAGGAATATTAACATTAAACTCCAATAATTGATTACATCGTATTTTCAAATACAAATGATATTTATGCGATATTAAAAACGATGATCCACAATAAGTACAGGCGAGACGGGAACGGCTTTAACCTAATAATTGTAAAAATGGTAAAAATCATTTGTAACACGCGATACCTCAAACGGATCGAATACAGTCGTAATCGCAGTCCGTCTCTGTAATAACCCTTCGCTGAGAATTAACCCTTTCGATACAGCAAGGTGAACAACCCTGTCAAAAAGACCCTTATTCAACTTGTACCCAAGTTACGATCTTCTGGCGGGAAAACCGTGTCGGTTTCGTTAAAAGAGGTATCGTAAATTACTGCTTGCTTATTTTTACGTAGCTTTCGCTATTATAAAGATAAGTTTTATAGTGTAGTAGTCTGTAACCGCCTTTCTACCTAATTCTCTTGAATATTTTCAAAATATGCCATCTTCATAGCAACATTTTCTAGGTACTGTTAATAGTTAACTCTTTACCCAATATAATGCAAACAAAATTCAATGCTTACCCTATTTTTCCTGTAAATTCAAAATTCCTACGGAGGGATACTAATTCAGTGCATAAAAAACACTACAACTAAAATCTAAGTAATTTAGTTTTAGTTTGTTTTTTTTTATATATAAAGCACAGCAATTGACTCGACATCGCCTGATGATAAGCAGTAGAGGAGTCCATATGTGAAGATAGCTAGTGAAGCATGCGAAATACTGTCCTAGCTACCCTCACCATACCGGCCCAAAAAGTGCCTTTTCACGCCACTTTTAAAGGAACCCTTTGTTTAGTTTAGTTGTCTTTCACACCAAAATTAAATTCCGCGGTCGCTTGTGACTCGATTTCAAATGTGGCCCGCTCGACGCGTGGCAACGAATATTCATATCGCTCTTAAAAAAGAAGCGTTCTTTTAAAAAATCTGGAAAGTTCCCAACACTACGGCAATAATTTCAAAAATGGAATTTGACAACGCGGACTTTTAATTAAAACCGTCGTTTATCAATATTTTAAAAAAGAAAACATTCTTCATTACCCTTGTATTCCCTTGTATTTCCAAAATGGAAATTTCCAATCTAACCCGTCTGCATTAGTCATTTTAATTCGGCATTTCTTCCGAGACGTCCGATCCGGAGTGACACTTGACATTGACAGCCCATTAATGACGGCTGTCATAGAGCAGTGCCATCTACTCGCTGCGCCGATTCGATTCTCGGCTGTGTCAGTCAAGCAAAAATAGATTGTACACAATTTCACAGTCAATCATTATCGTGGCGGACTACTAGGGTTGCCGAATTTTGTATCGATGTCGATACATCGCCAATTTTGTGTTGGTAGGTACATAATACTGTTTCGATTGCTATATTGTCAATGTCTTGAGTGAATTTATAATTAACTATTAATACTTAAATACATCTTTTATACTTTTTATACCTGTTTACATAATTAAAAACAAATTTTTTATAGAAGGTTAATTCATATTTTAAAAAATTATCACGAAACTTGCATTCTGTAACTTAAATATAAGATATCTGCTTCTCTTTCTTTCTTATTAGAAAGGGACTTTTACAATTGTAGAGTTAGTTGACATGTTTTGTACAAATGCATTAAAATAATCAAATGACGTCACCATCGCCTGTCTTTTTCTGGTCCGTTTGTAATGAGAGAGAAGCACTGTATTTAAATTTAATGAACAGACGCGGCCATTATCTCAAAAAACAAACCTAATTACGAGAAGCCTCCGTCCGCACACAACAAACACAATATATTAATTTCACCAACACTAATAAGGATTTCAATAATCAAACTCTAACAAAAGTGTCCAATTACTCTCCATAATTTCAGCTAAACTCACAATACCGAACCATTAATATCTGCGCATGATAGCTGAAAGTAAATTAATTCGAGACTCGGCAAACAAAAAATAAATTGTGCCCCGAAAACAATAAGACGCGAATTTTATGAAAGGAAGCCTCATATCTACGGATATCGTTCCCCATTAATTATTCCGTGCCATCAGCCAATGACGAGAATCAGACGTATTTATAATTAGGGTGTGTTTGTCTACTTATAAACGTGTGCGCCATCTGTCATAAGAATACGTTTTGTAATTGGCTCGTATTCTGGCGCGGTTAAGACGATTGTGTCGGAGTCGAAGATGAAATTTGAAAAAGGAATCCCTCTGACACACGGTTAGCGAAAACAGTACTGGTTCACGAAAGTTCTTTTTTTGAATCAAACAAAGAAATTAAAACCTTTTTAGAGATAAGAGAAAAAAAATGAAAAATGATTACGATAATGATGATTCATAAATTTCGTATTTTATACTGTGTCTTCCATTCAATTTAGTGACTGGATTTATTAACTAGATTATGAACATTTGTCTTTGTTATAAAGTTCATAATAGACTCCCCTTGATGCTTGCAACGTCAAAACATGAAGAATGGAATACGTGAAGCTGACGGACTTGTGAACAAATCCTCTTCTTCTTCTGGCTTCTTCAAAAAGCTCTGGTGAACACACAAAATTAGTTAAAAGGGCAACATCTCAGTAACAAAATGTATCCGTCAATAAACATAATTCTCCAATTATACATCAGACCCCCAACGAATAAAACAGCGAGATCCAAAACGGAGGTGCGCACGAAATTTTAACGAAACTCATGCATATTTATAAGTTGTGTATGTATATATAATATTTTAATGTCTGTCTGTGCGGGGAGGGTCCTAATAACAGATATTCAATCAAATCAACCCTTCCTCTGGCCGATATCTTGTGCCCGCGTCCCCTCCCGAGTTGCCACACATATCTGGTACGAAGCTTTTGTATGTTTTATTAAACTTACATAATCATGGAAAGAAAAGTTTGAAAATTTTTTTATTTAAAAAAAAACCTTAAACATATGTCGTTATCAAAATGTAAAGTGACTTACAGAATTAAAACAAAAAGAGAAATGATAATCGTAAATATTCCAATTTCAAATCTGAAACTCGAAACTTTTTAGAAGCCATAGTCAAAGGATACAGCTGCTATTGGTCGGGTATTCGTTTATTAAAATAAGTTACTGTTCCGAATACAAATTCGAATAATTAATTCGTAACCAATTCTTATTACCCATTAATTTTCTAATATCACCAGTAATATCTAAGCCGTTACCTTACTTCTGAAGTAGAAATATGTCGCATTTAAGCCTATAATTTTAACAAACCCCGTACCATTAATGGCTTCTAAAGATTTCAATTATTGCAACCCAATCCATTGTGAGCTACATTTGCATATGAATTAACCGAACTCTTTGTTAAAAAGTTTTAACATTGCCAAATAAGTCGACAAACTTGGTAAGCGCGCACGGTCATAGATTAATTTTTGGATTGTCATCTCGGAGTTAAAACCTCTTTAGTGACACATGAAAAATATTTTAAGCTCATATTTTTACGCTGTATAGAACTAAAGATTTCACGACACTACTACTAAAAGATGTAGATTTATATTTTAAGCAATTAGGAAGCGATAAATTTTGTTACCACAAAACAAAAGCCCGCCCAGACTGATAAAATACAAACGCATATAATATATACGATACTGTTTCGCATATGAATCGGGCAAAGTATAAATCTTATTTGAGACTGTCTGGGCAGCCCTTTCGTATAGATATTTAAAATGTTCCCTTTGATTCGAATGATAATTTCATTCGCAGCCGTCTAGCTGCAGGGTTAACACAACAAACTTTTAACAGTACCTAAAAATAAATACAACCCCGCTTTTGCTAATGGTCCAACAAAAAAATGAATTAGGAGTAGAACGTTCCAAATTCAAATGATTGCGTCGTTATATTACGGAACTGTCGAAACATTGAAGTTGACGTTCGACACATGAGAGCCAACCGTGGAACAGTCGCCAAACTTTTTCCCGGCGCAACGAGTTCGTTCGCAAAGTTATCTGCGCTTTGTTCCGCGCAATCATACGCTATTTTGTAAGGATGCGATGCGCCGAACCGCGGTCCAACTCCTCCTTTTGCTAACCGTACTTTGATTTCCGAACCGCTTTGATTCCAACTTTTAAGCATTCCATGTTTTGACGTCGAATATTGCATTTCCGTGTATGTTTAATATGATATTTGTTTGAAACTAGTTCGTAGCCGCGACTTACCTTCCTGGAATATTTCAAATTAGAATTTCAAAAGTTCAAACAGTGATTCCGATAAATGCTTCAGAGGCATAAAAGTGTAACGAACGATAGGGCCAATAACACTCAGTTTCTAGTTATTCCCATTGTATACAATCTCCCCACAGAGGCGCCCCTCCGAGAAAAAATAACAAATTATTTTAGTTAGTATGCAAATAAGCGGACCGATATTTTAAGCTACACCCCATTGGAAACATGCAGTTTTTTTCATAGTCTGTTCTCTATGGTTCGGAAGAATGCGCTTGTTTTTGTGCAACGTTCCATTTTTAAAAGATACTTTAATTGTAAATTCAAATTTAGAACGCCGATTAGTATTAACGAACGCATTCAATCAGCTGTCGTTGGAGATTCGCGCCGATGCCGGTGGCGGCGACCGACCCCTCGTATCTAGATCTTGGTGTACGTTCGCTTGTGTCAGATAGGGCAATGATATTTAATTCGAAGGGTAGAAATTCTCATCGATTTTAATTTTATGCGCGCATCCCGTCTCGACTTGTATTATTTGTTTTTTATGTAAATATTGCCGATCTCTTATTCAGATGAGTGGCGTCCATTTTGCGACTTTTTTCGAGAATTAGATTTTAATGTTTTATTAAACCTATCGGTTTGAAATGTTCGCATATTTGGACTGATATGGAGGTTACGTGTTCGTTTTTGAATTTAAATAACGTGGCGTCTGCTTCGATGGAATATTAATATTAATATTTCATATTTACACACGACTAGTGTTAATATATTTCTTAGTATTTGCATTTGTACGGTGAATGGACATTCGTATTAACAAATTAAAATTGATACACGAATATTTAATCATATAAAATTATGATCATATATTATCCCTTTCATAAAATAATGTCAATATTCTGGTGAAATGTTTAATTAGACGCCGTCTCAGATCCTCACACAACTGTCGATAAACGCGTCCGTTGTAATACGGCCCGCAAAATTAATATACCCGAGAGCTACGTCAAAAATCATTATATTTTATGAGCGGCCAAAATAAATGGGCCTTACACGGTACTGGTGGAAAGTTTATATTCAAATTTCAGTCAGTCCGACGGTCCTGCATCTCCAAGGATCAATTTACATATTTTCACAGGTTTCGACGATTATATTTAATGTTGGATACGTACGGATACGTCGCGCGTGCTCCGCTTTTAAACGGCTCCGCGAAAACTATAAAGACAATTGACATTCCGGGAATTTGACAGTTTCATTTGTTCGCTTTTCAAAAGCGTTCCATAGACAAGCGGTAAGTTTTTATTGTGTTGCGCTCCGCGCAGAGGCGGGAATAAATTTTCTTTTAAGTCCGCACCGACGTTTTCTAATTACACATGTGTTGAACAATGAAAATTCCAATTAATTCTCTCAAAACGACAAACTAAATAATGAAGGGTGCTAACAAAGCAAAACTCGAATATGTAAGCATATTTACAAGAACATACAAGCCGCAAATTAAATTCTAAAGGAGCCGAATGTCAAAAATAAAGTAACAAAACAAACGAATTTGTATTCAATTAAAATTATGATAAAGGTGGGTTTGTTTTGGAGTAACGAATTCGGTTAACGTATCGGTCGCTAGCTGATGAGAAGCGCCTTCATCCCATCGTGATTCCATTAAAGGTTAATATAAAATTCTTTATTACCTCTTTATGACATGACATCTATCATCCTCATCTATAGCCTATATAGGTACCACTTGGAACAGGTCCTCGTACATGGGAGAATCACATGCGGAGTTTGGACCATAACAGCACCACGCTGACTCAATGCGGGTTTTGGGTCAACACTTAACGTTCCATCCGAAGCACGAAGCAACTGAATATAATAACTAGAAAATTTGATTGATCCATCTAGGGACGAACCATAGCAAAAGTTCCTTTGTTATCAAAACCAGAGTATAATAGAATATATCTTTATTGTACATCAGCCAATTCAAGAAGAGAAATACACAAAAAAACTTTTAACTAATTTTGTACAAAGGGAGACCTTATCGCTAAAAGCAATCTCTTCAAGGTAACCTTAGGATGGACAGGATTAAAGATACGGATTTAAGTACTTGAAGGAAGTATAACGAACCAGAGTACCACGTACCACTACACCAACGAGCTTCTCATATTATATAGATATATATCTATATATATCTTGCTAAGTTCTGCTAGTACTTTAAAAAAAGCTCAATTTGGTATTCATAGGAGTGTGTATTACTTAACTTTTAAAAAGGTTTACATATTACGCTCATACCTTAACCAAAATCTAGATACAATTGAGAGTCCTGTCTCCGAACCGGAAATACGGGTTCAAATCTCAGTAGAGTCAACCATAAAGATTTGTTCAGAAGTAATTACATTTGAACAAATATATGTGTTACAAATGTTCTCAATATGTTGTTCTTTATATATAAGCTTTCAATATTTTTTTTGTTTGAGATAACGATTTGTTGTTGTATTAAAAATATTGTTTTATGTAAGCACTATTAGTGACCATAGGTATTTAGAAGTAATAATCAACAAAGGACTCTAAGCAAATTCTGCATTGCAGTACCTTATCTCTAGCATCTTATTGTCAAACGAGCTATAAAGTATAAATTTTTCTCGCTTCAATATGTTAAAGTACCAAGAAACTGTCCACCTTTAACACCAGCTCACGTGACTTTGTACAACCACCTTAGCTTTAAAAGCTCCTTCTAAATTTGCTTTGAAATCCAAGCCTATACAACCCTTTAAGCCCCATTACTACCCTAAAATACCGTGAACTAAGAAAACAAAAGACTAAATCGATACACAGACACGAATCGGGCGCATTAATATTACAAAATTTGATTATCCCATAAAAGATTCGGTCCATAAAACTCCATAGTTGCTGTAGTGTGCACCGTTGCCGAATGTACGAATTAGGAACCCTTTTGATCGTCTCCCCCCTCCCCCCACCGCCTGCCATTCATTTTCATAATAAAATCGTAACAAACGGCGCAGGTAACGAAATATGGAGAGAGATTCGCAATTTATGTGAACGCAACTCAACGAGTCATTTCGAAACTTGAGATCTCGAGTAACAGATGAATAATGACATAATAATAATATCTTTACTAACCGAAGTATGAATACTACAACCATATTGAAGTTTCAGATTTCTGAACTAGGTGTGATAGGTATCTCAGAATACAGCGCCCTCTTTCACTAGCGTATATTATAAAAGTTGTGTGTATGTGTGTGTGTGTTTGTCTGTGTGTGAGTGAAACTGCAATAGGTGCATTGGTTCTGTTATCTCATATATCCTTAGATAATTACAATAAAACTTTGTCAGGAGTCCATAAAATCATCAGACACTTAGGACTGCTTTCCAATGTTGACGCTTAATTACCGGAAGCATAATCTTAACTTACATATAAAAGCTGTGAGAAATAGACGGTAAAATTGAGTTTCAACGTTTCGTTTTTTCGTTTCTAAGTCGTGGATGAAATAACTATAGGAAAAGACGATTACGCTACTTACGATTCCTCTTCTTCCTCTTTCTAGGCTTCCTCTTATCAGTGAGTGCACCAACCTTGTATAAATTCGACTATTAATACAATATAATATGTAGTCGTTTTGTCACGGAACATGAAATATAGGATCTTCCAGATTATCCACACCTCGTAGCTTCCAGGAAGGCCCCAATCAATCTGTCTGGAGATACAACTCTCTAAACCTATTGTTCGAATAGAGAAATTTCCATTTGGATTTATTCATTTGTCTAACTATTGTCGGCCCAATATCGTATTTATTGCGGTTCGGCCCGCCCCGGCATTCCTAATTCGAAATTTAAATATTTCGAATCAACTCGGCAGCAATATTGTTAGCATAGACAACATAACTTTTTAATTTTCATGGTATAACATGGAAGTGCTAAACATTTCCAATAACGAATTAAAATTTCAAAATTTCTTAAGTCTTTGCGCTAACAATAGGAACAAATATGGCTTCCATTCCATATTCCAAAATCGTTCTCACTTCAATATGCGAAATTGACACCGCAATATTACAAACAGAAGTAACCCCCCACCCGCGGGCGTGTGGGGGCACTTCATTGTGGCAGCGTCTTCGCGATTGAAACCGATTGTTAATTGAGCTATATCTATGAAAGTTGTCTGTAGACGATTCTTATCGAGATTCACCGTTAAATTTATTGTCGTAACAGATTTTCGCTACGTGCAATGGAACGTGATTTTCTGGATTCCTCTAATCGAATAATTCGATGCCGTATTTAATTAATAAGTTCGATTTTGGCCACGAATTTAATTTCCATAACTTCATATTTACAGTATATTTTAAAAATGTTATAAAAGCCAAACGTGTACCCTTAAATAATAAAAACAAATTTTCAATAACTGTTTCCTCTGTACATACTTAAACAAAAAATCACAATTCAACAAACAAACATCGATTACATCGGCGTGTTTACAGCCAAACAAATACACAAACCGAAAGGGCCGCAAACAAATCAAATCTCATCAAACAATTCAACAAAAGTGTAAATAGAAAAAATCGCAACCACAGAATCGATCGAACCCACAAAGAATTACACAATATCCAATTGTGGTCCCGTCAACGAGTTTCATATTGAAAAAAGTTACCCCACGGATACGCATTAATATCAATCTATCAATAATCCTCAATACAGAGGCGTGAGCAATTGATCAATAAGCGATAATAAAAAAGCCCTGCTTTTTACCCCTCATCGTCTGTCGATGGTCGCCGTTCGGATACGGCTCTCTTTATAAAGCTGTCTATTGAATTATCCATTACGAATTGTCTATGGTAATTTTATTAATCTGTTTTGATACGAGAGAGTTATTACGATTCGATTGATGTTTCCAATTGAATATTTTATTGACAGTTAACCCTTTAAAAGCAAGTTCATTTTTTATTTAATGAGTCTTATTATTTGAAGTAGCCTGAAGTAGGATTGCCATCTTCAATTAGAGAAAATGTCAAAAATGTTGCGCCGTCTTCCCCAAGCCATCCATCAGACACTTGGCCTCCCCCATACACGCACACACGCAAATCTAATGAAATCAGACATCCCAGCAATTGTACATTCAATTAGTACACAGCAGTTACCATTCTTATCGGAGGAGACGATTTCACGAACGAATTAATCCGAAAACATAGGATTCGTATCTCCCCACGCGTCTTCAGCTATACGGCTATGTATCGATGTCGTATTGTGTTTGACGACAGTAATTAAATACGTTCGAATTGAAATAATTGTGCTAGAGCATAAATTTTATGGTGTAGTTAGCAGTATCTTATATTTAACGTTACTTTGATTTGAAGACTCCATGTGAATCGAATACACGAATGACGGTTAAGATCATAGACAAATCATGTCGGTGAAAATACTTTTTTGTTAGTGCAAAATACTATTATACAAATTTTTCAGTGGAAAAAATATGAAACTCTTAATCGCATACAGTAATATGCAAGGGACTAATCTCTATTAGAGATCTCTTTCACTCAACCCGTGTAAAGTATTTATGTAGTTATTTATTTCATTTCTGCTGTGAAAGAAATGGAAATTAACAATTATTTTTTTAATTTAAGGAAGATTACTCTGTGCCCTGTGTGATGAATCTTATTCTGTTTGGTATCTTATGACAACTGTTTTTAAGGTTGTTAATTCGATGATAAAGTTTTTATTCGACCGATTCAAACATATTTGACCGATTACATCCAAAATTTACGTTACATTAAGTAAACGTTTTATTTCTCAAACCAATTCGAAATTCAAACCAAGAACACGCTGCCTCTGTATTTGTGTGAGATACGTCGAAAAGATTATACAGCAGCGAATATTCATGAATCTTTCGAGAACTTTCTTCAACAACACGACGGGGGCGTGGATTGTTTCAAAATAATGGTATTTATATGCTACATCGGTTTCAAGGGAAATCACTCCTCGGATTGTCCATAACGCCTGTATCTGAGTCGCGTCGCTCAGTAAGAAGGACGTATCTCCGTTACACTTACGCTGTTTTACGCGGGAATGTTTCAGAATTCGATATTACTTAAGCTCGTATTGAAATTGGGGTGAGACGTCGAAGATTTGGCTGAATATTAAACATTCACGTTTATTAGTTTGTCCTCGCCGAACGTATTTGGTAGTCAAAACGGGGTAGTTTTCGATGGAAACTTGGAAAGTGTGTTAACGAGTTCACCCTTAGAATGTACTTGATTTTACTAATGGGGATTACGTTTGGATTGTGTCAGTTTACCAAGTTTCAGTGTAAAACTATACGTCTGTTTCTTGAGAAGTTTGTGAAATCATTATGTAGGTACGTAGATACACATTTCTTTGATATATTTTGTATAACAGTATGTAGTTAAAGAGAGTTAAATTTGATATTGATGTTGTTTACTTTAAAAAAGATTAATATTTTAATTAACTTTCTTATATTTTTTTCATTCTTGTTAAACGCAACCTCTTTGAAGGAACAAGCATTCTTAATTCAAAAAAGTCCATAGAGAAAGCCGAAACACGAAAGTGCTACTTAAAAGTCTAAAAGCAAAACGATCGATGTCCTGAAAAAAAGAAAGATCGTATGATGTCGTCCTCCACAGATAACTAAAGAGCCCACAAAGGCAGCTATCGGAAGGAAAGCGAAAGGGTAATGCGGGCATAAGATGCGCATCGTCACACACGGCCTAATCACGCCCCCCTCCCCCACACCCCAACTTTTGCATATCGCCTAAATAGCCCCGGCTAGAGGCGAGCTTCGCAAATACGCGATATTTTAACGTGATTTTATCGTGTGCCTGTGAAATTGTTAATTTTAGTTTCCAACTGTGATTTTGGTAACGTCATTTGGTCACGTGATATTCGTTTTGTATTTATAATTTTATATTTGGTTTTAAGTGTTACTTTTATACTTGAAAAATTTGTCTCTTTACTTAATTTTTAAAACATTTGAATTTCCTTGTCGCGTTAGAGTTCTTTTCAAATATGTATTTGTATATAGTGTCGTAATAACATTAACATTTTATTTAATTTGTCACATATATAATCATTACAATTTTCACCCAACACTAAAATCTCAATTTTTCACAAATATTACTCACTATTTAATATCTGCTACATCCCAACTCTACTCCAATAAGGGTGTATACATTTTTGCTGTGGGATAATTCTTCAAGCTATTTGCGGTTGCCTTAACAAACATCATGCGATTTTCACCTTTATTACTAGTAAATGTAAGTCCTTAATATTTTTGATCGCTGTAAACGGCATTGCAAGGGTGCGACGCCGTTTGAGGGACGCTCCTCGGTCTTAATTGTGCTCTGTTTTGTTATTGATTTTTTAATGTGTCGTTGTCGTATGTTATCTGTGGCGGGGGAAATTGACAAGTTTCAGACTGTTTCTAAGAGCAATGTTTGAAATTGGAATCCTCAGTTCCTTTTTTAAAATCTGATTTAAAACTTTTGTTATATGCTGTATTTTTTTTTATTGCATTTAAAGAGGTTTAGTTATAAAGATTAAAAAAGCATTTCAATATGAATCATCTAGATACTAAAAAGCATGAAGTATGTAAATTTGTTTCAATGTTCAAAGCCGGCTGAAAACTGCATATGTTACTAAATTTAAATGACGATAGCCTTGAGTAAATTATAAATTACATGCAAACTCTAACATTGTATAAAAGTCTAGAAATATTTAACATTTCAGTACATATACCATATGCGTAATGTCTTCTCGAAATCAGAGCATCAATTTAAATGTTTTTGCCTTGTTTAAGCGTAAACCTATTTAATTATAGCGAAAATAGTCCAAAGAGGCCGCTCTTTATAAGGAACCTACCTGTAATTCCACTTTACCAAAGAATATATAGTGATAGATGCTTATCTTTACGTATAATTACATGCCTACATTTTTAATTTGAAAGATGAGCGTTGAAACATTAAGAGCATTATTATCTTGCTTCTTCAGAGTTCTCATAGCTTCCTTTCCACATAAACCTTTTAAATACCAGATTACAATATAAAAAAAATTAAAGTTTAAACGTAGACAAAACGTAGAGTATTACCATTTTAGAACATGTATTAAAATAAAGAGATTTCTGTAGCTTTTAAAATTTATTTTAATATTTATTGGAATAGTATTATGCCTGCCCTATATAAGTTAAAGTTTTTGAGATTATAGAAGGTAATATCTGAAACCACTACTAGTCATAATTGTAAAATATACATGCCTTTGATAATCCATTTATCGAGGAAGGCGGGCGCATGCGCAGCCGGCAATACTATTCAAATACAATACTTACAATACTTTGCAATACTTTTCTGTAAATTTAAAAAAGTAAATGCAATTGATTCAATAACTTCACAGTTTACTTCATTGATATTAAGTGATCACGTCAAGACTGTACCTACTGTTATTAAATTGTAAAATCGTAAAATTCATGGTTAGCACACGAAATGAAATATATATCAAAGTGAAGTCAACCATCTGTCCGATTACTCGTTGACGATAATCTCAATCTTGTTAAATTATTATAATTGCAACAACATTAACAAGCTTACATTGCGGTCTTTTCCAACATTAAAAGCCTTCTCTAGAAATCACCTAGACGACATTAAAAATCCCGCGCTGACGCAATTAATGTCAATTTTATATATAATTATCCTTATGAATGTGGAAACGCGAATTATGAGAGCGCATAGAAATATTTGTTTCGAATTAGTCCGAAGTGTCTTGTCTGTGATACGGGTGGTTTTAATCTATGACGGGCGTTTTTGTAACTCAAACTATGTCAATATCAAATACCTTTTTAATAGCATCCGTTTATGTAGTCTAGTTTACAAAGAAATTAAATTTTATATTTCATAGCAATTTTGATAAGTAACCATAGATAAGAAATCACTCAAAATAGTGTTTTAATAAAAAAAATAGAGAAACATATCGTCTTCGTTTCGTGTGTTAAGCTATGGTGAGTTGATGTTTCCTCTGAAGACACACATTAATGCTTTACCAACACAAACGGAGTTCCCAGATGACTCCCTGAATAATGAGGATTATTTTTTCTATTCCAAGAATGGTTTAAAAAAAAAATTAAAAAAAAACTGATTCAGAAATTTGATGCTTCTATGGAGAAACCCCAACAGCTAACACGTAACCCACTCACATTGTATATACTGTACTGTGTTATTGTATACGGTCTGAACGACCAATCACCATTGACAATACCACGAAAAAGCGTAGGCTCAAAGAATAACCGTAACAGACAGGTGATTACATTCAAGTTGGCTCAAGTCCTACAATTAGGTGCATTACACTGAATGCTAATGCGGGTAACCTTCGAACAATAGCGGGTAGGAGATCGCGCGATAATGACGCACTTCCAATCATTGCTTCCTTAATTATATATTCTTATCTTGTCATAGATTAACATGTGGACGCGACCCGGTCTGTTGTCAATTATTTTATGAACATTAGCATTCGCGTGTCTTCTTAAAAATCGTGTTTCTATTTAGTCAGGTTTGTGGTGGTTGTGAAATAGAAGCCATTGATATTTTAGAGGCTGGATGGTTTGAATAATACTCCGATGTAGTTGAATGATAATTGGAACTGAAATCGCAATTATTGGAATGGAATTGAATGGAATATCGTTTATTGATCATCTCGTTATATATATATAAATATAAGGTGTTGCAACTATTGTATGTGCTAGCGAGACACTAGTTTAGGTAACTAATCGCAAGAGGGCGTGCGCGCTGACGCTGTGATTTCCTGTCGCACTCGCACGTCATATGTCTCTTTCTAGCGCTGCTGTAAATAGTAAGCGTCCGTTTCTTGTGTCGGCAGATCGGAACGCTACTGTTGAGAGCATGTATGTCCTTGCAGCTACAATATCATAGCCATTGATTGTTCCAAGGCTCTGTAAGCTTCACAACAAATATAAGACTGAAGTAGACATATTTTGTTCATCCATATTTAAGCTCAAATTTCATCTTCGTGAATTACATATAGTGTAGACATTTTATAACAAAATTTCAATAGTATACCTTATTTATAATTACAACTTATCTACTATATGCATGTGGTGTTTACCGTTTCTTAATTGTACATTTAGGTATAAGATATATATTGTTTTGTATGCATATGGTTTAGTTTTATATGTAGTGTGTATTATTGTTTTGTTTTGTATGTATCAGTGTAACAATTACTGGTGAACCAAATAAATAAATAAATACGTAGATGGTTTACCGTGTAAACATCGCTTTAGGAGGAAATCAATTTTGGCTGCATTAAATGATAATATAGATTTATTTTTGTTAATCAAGTGTCAACATGGAGAATCCTTAAAATGATGATTGTGTAAAAGACGTTGAAAATTTTCATAACATACTTTTTTTCACTATGGTCGACATCAAACTCTACCAAAATGCACCGTAATGATGTGCCACAATTTAATAAACGTAACGATTAATTCTTAATTCGAAATTCAAATTCTCATTGTAGAACGAAATAGCATTACCCATTCTCTTTATCTTGTCATATTATTTGCTTACGGAACTTGCATACGGGGCCCGCCATTTATATAAAACTACTGGATATGTCAAAGTTTATTTCACTTAGATGCTTGAGCGTACTTGATATTTTATTTTGATCACTCAACTATATGATCAAAAGAATGTCGGGGTTTCGAAGTGGTAATTTACCCAATCTATCTATGCTTGAATGTAGATTTTAATTCCAATATTAGTTCTAAGAAGCTTGTTGGCGTAGTAGTTCGTGCGCGCTGAGCACAATTACGAAACAAAGTAACTTTCGCCATGGTTGGTCTCTGGATGGGTCAACATTTGTTTTTCGAGATCCGCAACCACTTTCGCCCGCTAACCCTCAGTCAGTGTGTCTTATGACCAAACTTCTAATGTGTTTCACCCACGTGCTCCTGTACAGCAGAAGGACGAATACTACTTGATGATATGATGATAAGTTCTGAAGAAAACACTGAGAAAGTTTCTACACAATTTTTCCCCCAAAATTAACTAACTTAGAAATTGAATCTCTTTCATGTTTCAGTATTATTGATAATAATATATATGTAATTTACAAAAAAAACTACATACAAATTTTTTATATGCAATCCGTTCTAATATTTTAAATGCAAAAGGAATTGTCTGATAAGTTTTCCCGCCAAAAGCGTAGAGTCTAATTGGATAAAATTTTGTATGATATGAAATAACGATAAAAAAATATATGAACTTTTTCATTTTTCTTCTGGAAATATAAAAAAAATTCCTTGTTAAAATGTAACTGACACACAGTATAATACAAAAGACGTAATATGCTACGATTGTGTCCGTTCTAGTCAGTGTGACGTCATCGCCAAACCCCTTCTTCCATTCTATTTGCTCAACTCCTTAATCCTTTATTTCGTCTGTGTGCTTAGTCTAATTAGAAAACTCCGCATCGACTAATGACTGATATCGAATTTTGTCGCTTTTTGTACCAATCCTCATTAAGCTAGCTTGATGTAATGCAATAATAGTCTTTAAGTGATCGAGCTATCGTATTGCTACTCTTTACCTAATGTAGAATTCCATTTTAAGATATTATATGTTCAAACCCGCGTTTGTAACTTGACAAGTGACAATAAAAACGCGAATAATCGTTCGCGCGTACGCCGATGACGTTACGACCCGGAACACGTCCCGAACGTGTTCCGATCTCAGAAGCGTTCCCGGCGTGTTCCAAACTCGGAAACGTTCCGGAGATTGACGGAATTACGCCCGTTGTGACAAGAAGGCTCAATTTAAATCTTGTTCAAGATGCGAGCTCGCTATCGGGGATATGTAACAAATTCAAAATTGGAATTATTTTCTTCAAAGTTTATTTAGGACAATCGTACAAATACACACCTCATTTATAAGTACACTTCTAAGTTAACCTCAAATAAGACATAAAGAGAACGTTGTGTTTAACAGTTATCTAGTTCCGACAGCAAAAATACCCACAATATATAGCCTACGCCTGCGAATTGGCTCTAAAAGAAATTCGCGAACAAAGCATAGTTTGTAGGAACTAAATTAAAATAATTATCTAGATTGCAGGTTGGTCAGCGTCAGCCTTTACTACGGTTCAGTGCCGGCGCCTCGTATTGGCTACTCGCGAATATTAATGAAATTATATTAAATTGTGAATAAATTTAGTATATCATGATACGAACGACTCGAGAAAGGGTTTTAAAATGTTTGTGATGGTCTTTTGCTGAAACGATAAAATGATACGGTGTAAAAATGATGCGCCGATAATCAGTGAATAAGTGATTCACCACAAAATAACGTAATTCCAAACCACAATACTAATAAATAAATACTAATTCAAAACAAAACAAAAACACATGAAAATGAGAACATACCGTAAAATAAGTAATAAAATCAATTTCAAATATAGAACCTACTATTCCTAAAATAAAAAAAATATTTCAACCGTTAAATAACAAAGATTTATTATTTTTCTTTATGAACATCCAAAGAGGCCAAAATAGACTAAGAGTTTTAATTGCACCTCGGTACAATATTTCAGCCGGTGCACTTTTTCCCGGCCGTTATTCAAACTAATCTCGCTTTGATATCTTCAACTCGCCATGACGCATGGCCCGCCCCAACGCGAAGTATTCCCACTTTGGGAAAACTTTTTCCGGAGAAAGAAAAAATGTATAGAAAAGTTTTTTTCGAGTACCGCGCGACGTCAATCGCGATAATTGCCTCATTTAAATATAGCATGCAGTATTATTGTGCAATATATAAAACGCATGTCAGTTGAAATAAATAGTTTTAAATTTGACCGTAGTAGGTCAAGTGTTTGAATTGACAAAATGTTGAAAGCGCCTCCAAAGCTTTCCCTTCCACTTACGAAAATTGCGCTACGGACGTAGCACATTTCGTAGCAAACGTCGTAGCACGGAGCCCTTACACTGACTATGACTTACTATGGACGCTAGATTTCTAAATCGAGAAAATATTACACTATTACATTCAACTTTAATGAATCTATAAATACTAAAACGCCAATCAATAAGATTTTTAAGTTTAAAAGAGAATAAATCATATTAAATAAAGTCTACTTGTGTAAAAATAATAACAAAATTATAAAATAACGTTATTGTTAATATTATGTTATTTTTATTGTTATGTTGCTTTATTTGTTAATATTAATATTACTTATGGAATATTACCATAAATACAAATGGCAACTATAGATCCCAGTAATTACTATATCCATACAGAAGTTAGATTTCCATGCGTTTTATAACTGCTAACGATAGACAAGTAATAAATATGGTAACACAACTTATAATTGCTTCATTTCGTGAACTGGAATGTACACGATTGCCCTTCGTTGTTTATGGTACAATATTGATGAGGCTTGTCTTGTAAGTTACCTACTTATGTAGACTCTTGTTTTTAGAATAGATTTACTTATTGACAGTTTCTTATTACTAGACTGCGATAAAAAAAATATAACTACTTTATTTTCTAAGACTGAGCACAACCCTATCAAAAATACATTGAATGGAAGACGCTTTTGTGGAAGAGGGTATTTAATATATGCTTCCTGAACGTGCGCCTTATATAGATTTAATCTTCGCCAAACTGAAAACTGAATTATAGAATAGATCCGTTAATAGTTTTGATTCGAAAATCGAATATTCGAATTCAAACATTAACTTTAAATTTATACGTCCCGATTGTAACGACCACATCGAGAATCCAAACGCTGACAATAAAGTGCACCGCCACTTTTTACCTCTCGTCAATGTCAACCGAAATCATAATTTGCAAATGTCAAACCGACCAACGTTTAATAATGAACTTTATGGCTAATGGGTTAATATATAAATTAGTGGTAACAGCCACATTGTTTTATTATTTCCATAGCGGCGATTCGATCTCAGCTGATTGATGTCGTGACGTTTATTGTCAATCATACTCGCGTTTGTGAAAGCACTCCGACGATCGACTGAATATTTATGAATTGCACGGATAACGGTTGTCGCGACAATTTGCTGAAATAACCAATGAAAACGCTTTTTAATTCCGATAGACGAATGTCACAACGTCCGGAATGAAATCTCTTTTTCAAAACTGCACAGAACTCATGTCCGCCTGCTCAATCATTCACGTCATTTATCATTTCTGGCCGAAATGAAACGCGGCCGTCAAACTAGACGGTCGCGATAGATAAAAAAATTAAAAACCTCGAACTCCCGCCCGTAGAAGCTGGCGGCGTCTTTTTGTTCCGCGCAGTTGGTACTGCTGATTTCGCCGTTTGAATTTCGAGATGAGTCTCCTCGCCCTCGGGTCTGAAATTCGCTGTTTAATAACGCTTTCCCGCCAATTCGTGTCCGGCTGACCTCATGTTTGACCAGTTTGACAGATCGCCGACATGAATTCTGCTTTCTGATGACAAAATGGCGTATTATGCCTTTTTTATTGGGCCACTTGTCTTTCATCACTTCTTTTGTGATTGAGCCCTGTACGAATTTATGACGATGCATTCATTGTCAGTAGCTGGATTGATTCACTTTTGTTACTTTATTAGTGGGCAAATTTTAGACTATTGCCTTTGACGGCACTTCGTTCTATTGTTTGTGTTCGGAATCGTTTTGTCTTTCATTTAACGTATCTTGTAAGTCGTTAAAGTTGGTGTGTTTGCCAAAGGAATCGCAGTAATAATGAAAATAATTTACTGTGGAAATATGAAAATCTTGGGAAGAAATTTATTAATGCGCTTGTACTACGCTTACAGAATTAAATTCGTAACTTCGCAAAATAATTCATTTTAGCCGAAACACTCAATTACTTATTTAAAAAGCATAAATAAATCATTTTTATCTAGACCATAAAAAGGCAAAGAAATTCTCACCCATTAGTCCAATTTTTTATAATACCGTATTTTATCACTACATAATGAACTGAGAAAGATATCGCAATAAATTAGTTGAATCGAAACATAATCTAGGAAGGAGTATCGTACGGAACGAACATAAATCGACGGAGAGGGAAAAAAATAAAAGACTGCTTGTGTTATTGCGGGGCCGTTTAATCTCTCGCTATGAAGATCGGGGCTTCAGGAAAGTAGTCTGCCTGTGTTCGGTAACCAGATAGGTATGTCCGAACGTTGGGAAACGAACATGTGTACGCCATCTTTAGATTTGACGATTATTTTTTATATGAATAGTGTAACTATAGTGACTGAATAAGCCGATTTTGAAAATACCTAAATCTTTATATTAAATGGAGCCATTGACAGTTATAATATTACGAAAAACGATTTACCTTTGAAAAACCGTCAGAGGTCATTAGTATTATATTATTTATGTTGGCTGCAATGAATCGTGACCCTGATGTTACGGTTGAGCATAACGGCTGCTCCTAGTTTAAAAAATACAACGTACCGTCTATTTTACAGTCATTAACAAAAATCAACTTTTGTAATTTAGTTCTTCTAAATTTTGCCACGGTATAACAGTGTACCTGTTTTTTTTTTATAAAAAACACAGCAAATGACTCGACACCACCTGATGATAAGCAGTAGACGAGTCCACATGTGAAGATAGCTAGTGAAGCATGTGATATACTGCCCTAGCCACCCTCACCTTGCCGGCCCAAAAAGTGCTTTTTCACGCCTCTTTTAAAGGAACCCATGTTATAAGAAGGAGGGAATACGTATGCTGGTAAGGAGTAATATTAATCTGTGCCGTTTGAAAGCATTAAAAGCTCTTGTAGTCTGTAACAGTACGCAATCGAAGTAGCTTGATAAAGTACCGGAGACATGGCGGCAATTTATGGGCACACCACCTTCTTCTATTTGCATTTTCCTATGGGGGACATGAGCCTTCGAAAAGAATGTAAATGTATGGAATATTATTATCTAAGCAGCCGCTTTATAAGAAGTGACGTGTATTTATGTGAAAAATTAAAATAGAATATGTTACACTTTTATAAGTTTCTTGCAGTTGGAATTTAAATAAATATATTCAATGTCTGGTGGCATAAAGCTAAAACTGTGGTAAACCGGCAAAGAGTCGACTTGATGACTGGCACCTACTGATAAAGAATTGCACTAACCTGTTGGATAATCTTCTAATTTTAAAAACGTATATCGGGACGTAATAAAAAGTATTTATTATAATTCCTTTTTTGAAATTGAATCAAGAAGTTTTTAGTACAATTTTAAAATTTGAATTCACAATTCAAATTTAGAATTCAGTCAATTGATAATTAGTAATGTTTGTATTTGAATCGACTTGTCCACAATGGGTGTAAAAGCCACTGAAAGACAACCTAACGGTTAACTTTCCGTATAAAGTCTGTAACCCTTACAGAATGATGTCCAAAATAGAGAGGGGACAGGTCCATTGTCACAGGTCGCCGGTCACCCAAAAAGGTTGTAATTAAACTAAAAATGCGGTGTCGACTTCAATAAAAAGCTGTGACTGTGACGGCTCGCGGTCGAAAACATAATTGTCCATAGTAATGATTGTAGGTAATTGCGGGTCACCCTTTGACCCTGTCCTGGAGGGACCGGCGCGTGGTGTTGAAAGATGGCGGTTTTACGTACATTTAAAAAATTATAATGTTGGATTTTAATCTAATCTATTTGGAAACGTAATACAACATATATAACAACATACATAACGTAGTATAACATGTGACGATGAAATGAAATGAAATCGATAATAAAATCGTTAAAAAGATTTCAATCTGACTATCGTACCTAAAGCCTTACATGTTGCAGGCGCTACTCAATTCTTAGATTATATACGAATCTTTTAATATATATAAAGTGGATTCTATCGCCTACTTTGAGTATGATCTTTTAAAAGACAAGTTCCCATTTTGATAATCGCTTTTTAAACGTAATGAGTTGGTCGGACATTTTTGCGTTAGATATATACTCACTGCTTCCACGCTGCCGCTTCTACATGAAGCCGAGCCCTAATGGCGGTCAGATGGGTCGAATTAAGACAATAATTACACGGACTCCGGACGAAATTTCGTTTTGGATAATACTTTGAACGGTGTCTCCACTGTACTTTTCCTACAAATCCCGTAGTTTGCTAATCTAAACACAATCTTATAACTTAGGTGTTTAAGTATTTGTTTTACTATCCAAAATATATATGTTGTTTTTGTTGTTAAGAAAAAAATATGTGAGAGAACCCCCTAGCTCTCTTCTGACACTCATAGCTTTTTCTGTTTGAGTTCAACCCTTTAATTAAATGTTTCTTATTATTTATTTATTTACATAAGACACACCAACAGCATACACATTAATCTGTACAAAAATAAAATATACATAAAAATGTCCTGATGTGTACACCTATCACTAAAATTATCGATAATAATTGAAAAAACTGACTAAACTTTATTGACGCTTTCGGGAAATTTCCATTCAAATCCTTCGATCACCCATCCTGCTGTGATCACTGGAAACGACGCTTGATATTTTTTACGATATACTCGTGATTCCAACGTCAAACCTTCAAGGTTCTAAAGACATATTTGCTATAGAATTATTCTATTTGTCATACAAAAGATATCGATGCCAAGGTGTCTCACGTCTTCATTACGAACTAATTATCAGAATAGGTAATATTTTTAATTTACACGAATATAAACTTTGCTTCCTAAGTAATAAAGCACAATTCATAAAATCAATATCCAAGATGACAGCAAAACAAAATAATAGGAAATAAGCTTCAGTTTTTGTCATAAAAAAACATATTTTATGACGAAATCATCTTTTGTAAGAAAATCAAAGATCATCCATCATTAGCGATGACGTCATAGCACAAGAAAACTATAGAGTATTCATTAATCTTTTTAATTGGCGCTACTGAGAGTTTAAAACATGAAGGTTAAATATGACATTTAACATTGTCTATACATTGAATTGTATTTGAATGAAACAAAAAAATATATTAATTTATTTCGATTATTATGCCTAGTGTTGAGGTAGGTATAATAGGTATTCTAATAAGTCTACTAAAAAAAGGATTCCTAATTACTAAATATTGTAAAGGAATTCTAATTTATTTCCCAACGGTTCTCAGCCAAAAGTCAGTCTGTTTAAAAATTCGAATTCTGGAATATTGATTTCGAACGTTTTAAATTTAAAAAATGCGCTCCATAAAGGTCGTGCATGCAACAAGTGCAGGCACGATAGGGCCACGTGATTTCCGTCGCATCTATCTTCGAACGATACGTATCTCCGCGGTCGAGCGAGCAGACGCCCCACACCTGGTCATCACAATTGATATCTTCCGAAGGCCGGCAAATAACACATCACTGGTAGCCTCTATGATAACACCACAAGGTCGATTATTGTATTACTTTTAAAATCCACTTATAACTAGACGAGCAATCGTCGAACGGAAACGCGAAGACGCAAATTGCAGTTTTTGTTCTGTCCTATTAGCGAACGCTGATATCATTACACGCTCATTATTGTTTAAATTGTCAATAGCATTTTCAAAGCAGACTTTAGTTTAAAAAAGGTTGAATATAACACGACTATTGGCTGTAAATAATATGTGTATTCAATTCCTGGCATAATTATAGGTTTCAATTTCACAACCGATAATAAATTGAGGTATATATGACGATTTAAAAGAGCTTAGTAAATAAGTCTATTTAAATAAAGTTATTTTTGACTTTGACTTTGACCTATAAAAAAGTATAAAAAAAAGAAAAGTATATAAAGGCTAAATAGATAACCTATTTAGATACCTCAGTAAAATAAATTTAATCGTTTTATAGGCTTTATGAGCGGAAGTGACGCATCTGTTTTAAAACAGGTCAGCTTAGACAATTAGTTTTAATTAGATATATAAGTAAAACCATTCGGGATTGGTTTTCAAGACTCCCCAAAATAAGAAAAACTCACTTCAAAATACAGTTGGAAAAAACCACGTCTCAATTATCAACCTATATCATTTTTATAGTTCGACTTATCACATTTAATCCTTTAAATAAAATTTGTCTGTACCGACGACAATCATATTACTCTGATTACACTGTAATTTTAATTATACAATAAATTCAACAGTTGACATGACAGCGACGGACGATTGTTTGCAGATCAAGTGTTTGACGTATAAAAATTATACCTTATCGTATATCATCAAATTAGAGAAATAATACCAGTGCAAACTAATCATCTTCATCTTTATCTCGATACCGCAGTGTTTTTACACTGGAATGACGCAATTGTGATACTTAATTGGATATTATTATAATACGTAGCCTCCAATTGGCATTTTATTATTGACAGTAGGATCAACTCAAACTTGTAAAGAATACGTGTTATTAATTATACAAATAGAATAAAAGTTATAGAAGATACGAAGTGTTCATTTTGTTAAAAACAAAGGAAATTCATGACTTCATTCAATTGAAAATAATTATCTTTTTAGGAACAGAAGACAGGCCCAATGATAAGAAACTTAATCGAAAACAAAGCACTCAAACAACTATGACAGCAATGTACTCTATTTTTTTAAACAAAATATTTGAATTTTTGTTCCAATATCTTTGATTCAAAAAACAATCAAACTCACCGTACTAACTATTTATTTCTTGTCCACAGATAGCCCAATTAGTAGAAGACGTCCGTCGCCTGCAGGCGTCCCTTTCAGCGCTGCAGGAGGCGCACGCGCTGCAGTTGCAGCGGCTAGAAGAACGGCTTGATGAGAAGAAACAGCACATAGCGCGTCTCGAAGCCCGACTTGACACTCAACGGGACTATGATGACATCAAGCGAGAGATTAGGTATGTTACCTGTATTTACAATCACATCCCAAACCATGTAACAAAAAGTTAGTTTTTTATTTTGATACAATAGCATTTAATCTTTAGAAACGGTGAAGTCAGCGAAGTCGGAAAACACAAGACAAGATGCTTCCTTTTATTGGCTTCAAATTAGGAACGTATTCGCTTCTTCGTTATATCGTCGAAATAGTTATTGATGAAGAGTTGCAATTCAAATTTGGAACAAACCAACCTCAAAGTGACAATTTTGAATTCAGAACAAATTAGATTCCGTCGTAGTTAGTTATATCAATATACAAATTCCAATTGAAATTCGAATTTGGAATGTATTCTTGTTTACACGACATATCAAAACAACCGCCTTGCTATCTTTTTAATCAGATAATTACGATGCTTGTTCTAAAAATGTTACAAACACAAGAATATCTACAAAGGTCTTAGATGAGTAAAATCATAATTTAAAAAATAGTTGACAATGTTTACAATGATAAAGTGCGTTGCATCGGCGCCATCTTATCGTGCAGGTACGGTCAGCAAATATTGTCACTGTGAAAGTGTTGGCTCAGATTATCAAGTGAAATAATTATATAGTTGGTTCATTGTTGAAGGGTGTGAACCTTTGTTATCTGCGATGATTAATAGAGTTTTGTCATTTGAAACCTAACGAGCTAATAGGGATTGAAAGCCTACTATTTTTTATGAAATATTTTAACGTTTACCCAGATTTACCTTATAACATCTGACGAAATAAACACGTTCCATTACAGTGCAAAGTAAATTATCGTTATGAGTTTCGAAATTTTTGTTTTAAATTTAAAAGATTTTATCAAGCGGCGACTTTTAACTGTCACTTGATGAAATTACGTAACAGCTTAAAAAATATATATATAATAATGGCGTAGGCATACAAATATTAAGTTTTTAAATTCGTATACGGTATCAACGGTCACTTTTCTTCCGGTCTAAATATAACACCAAGAGATTTCATAAAATGTACTTCACTAATGGATATGTCATACCTATTTGGAATCGTAAGCTACCTAATAAGTAGATGAGACACAAGTCCACATTTACAATAATTTGCGTTGCATTGCTGCGTTTACTAAGTTTGTCTTCAAAACGTTATCATCAACAGTCAAACCACCTCATGGTAAAACAGCGTCAAGAGGCGAATCGCCCCTTAAGGTTTGAGCACTCTCCAAGGTTCTCGCTTTTAAACCTCGGTAAGGCTGTAAAGGCCATCTGCGGCCAACAGCATTAGTCAATCAAAAACAAGGTAAAACACCTGATTGTGATTGTTATGTGAAAATATTTGAATTTAGAATGTTATATTTAATTCACGATCAAGTCCCCAGCCTTGCGAGTGCCTCGGCCACAATCAAGGCCTGTTTCCCAACGTGGCTGCAAATAAGCTTATCAAGCACAAACAGAGCGGTCAATGACCCTCGAGAGCGCCTTATCTAATTATTAACACTATGTAACACGTGCATTACTTCTTTATGCAGTTAGGACTTGATGATGTATCATGAAATGCGTTTTGGAAACATTTCCTAATATAAGTATCGATTATGAAGAACATTTTCCAAAATTGTAATTTCAGTTAAACATTGCCGACATTTATAAATGAATATTTTTAAGATTTGTCCTATTTCAAAGTAGAGTATGTTTCAAGTCTTTGATTTTAAACTCTTACCGAAAATCCACTCAATAACATTCCTCGAAAACTTCTTAAAAATGACGTTAAAAGAGCGAAGAAACAACTCAATCGAAACCAAAAGCGTAAAAGTCAATTTAAAAAGAGTAAAGGATCTGGCGCTAACAAAACACACTGTACCTAATTACCTCGCTGACGGTACAAGAGCAAGCTGTGAAAACATTGCAGTCCAAATTGAGATATTTTCGTTTGGCCTGTTCGATTTTTAAAAAAGACATTTAGAGTATTCTAAATTCAAATCTTTGTTCTTTTCTGAATTCGTAAATTCAAATGAATGTTTAAGCGTTGTTTGCTTTAAGTAATTATAAAAGACAAAATTATGTGAAGACTTTCATTTGCATTTAATCATTAAAGGATGATCTAGATTCTTCAATAAATCCCTATATAGGTGGTCGTGTTTCTTTCTCAATATTTTCGCAGCGGCAATAGGCTCAGTCCCACAGGATTGTCACGTGTAGACGCTAAACGGTTCGAGATATGGAATTTAGCACCCACCCCTGAGTTTGAACAATCTATTGATACCAGAAATCGCTCCCTGAGAACGTTTATTTTTTTTATTTCCTGCCCTCATCAGTGGGAAATATAAATAGTTTTATCGGTGTGACCTAATGGAAAGATTTTAAAAATTTAACAACGAGTTTTTTAATCAGTTTTGGAACGTAAACGGAAACGGAAATTGTTGCTGAAAAAGATTTTGGAAACAAATATTCATTACCAAAATTGCTAACCTCTTTAGAGATGATTAAATGAGAGCTCGAGTGTTCTATATCTAATGCCAATAGCCAAACCCCAACCTGACATACTGCATGCTTGGTTTGAACTAGATAATTAGTGAACACAACAGCATTAACAACCAGATGTCTTTCCCTCGCAAGAATCGAACTGACATACCTAAAATTGACTCGAAGCGTGTACAAACACACGTCCAAATGGAAATCTAAACAAATAACAACGCAGTACATCTTTATTAGAGCAACTATCAAGACATCAATGGGCTATATATAACAATGACAAGTCGACAGCCAGTGTTTTCCAAAGTTTAATGTGTTATTTTTACCAATATGGCGACCGATGGCGGCGCGTTTGATCTCAGTCAAAGGACGTTGTCAAAGCGCCGACTTGTCACTACATAAAAAAGCGCTTGCGCATGCGCACTATAAACTGTTTAGGGCGTTAATGGCTATTTTACTATCGATCTATCAGATTTATCGACGGAAATCGGTTTTAACGATATATCTTAGTTATAAATACTTTTCTTTTGATAAAATAATTAAACAAGGGACCAGCTAGTCTTCAATATGATCATATGTCAGTGACCATACATGTTTTCTTTCGTCTTTCATAGAGATGGTAACTAGAGACATTACTTGACGCGGGAAGTATAATAATATCTGGTAATTTCATTTTCTCCCGTCACAATTTTCTTCAGAACTCTGGCTCGGCACAGTTTTTACACTATAACAAGGTTACAATAACTTGACCCCCCTTAACCCCTATTTCACCCCAAAACCAATCCGCCAGTGACTCAGAATAGAGAAAGAAATATTATCGGCTCACACGACACCCCGATAGAAAAATAAACGGACACAATAGAAAATGGCGGGCGTTTCAATTATTGCGCGGCGCACGCAACCCGACATTTGTAGTTTCCCATGATCGGATATTTATTTGTATTTATTTCCTCCCTAATTCTTGAGCTGCTAATCCTTGGAGACGCTCCTGAGGTTGAGACCCCGCTTATTTATGACTCACGACCCTCATTTCACAGCAATATCACGAATGCATCCCAAAAAATGTTCGCACAAATGCACTTAATTTGTAATTTGGTGCCATTTTGAAAATATTGTCTAGGCAATATTTATTGGCGACTAGCAACAAACCTAGTTTCCTCATATTGCTTATAAATTAATATATGACAAATAAATAAATAAAGATAGCTTTCCTGTATACTGTTACGTATGAATCGTTTAGTATTGAAATCCAATATGCACCATGCTTGCGTAGTCATCAACACTACATGAACAGAAACAGTTGGAAGCACCTGTAGCGGTTTATTGCTTATTTATTCCGCTCCTAAACTCGGGATTAAGTTATAGCCAGCCTCCGAAGATTAAACCTTAATAGGGGGTGGAATAGATTGATTTCAGACGATACCAACCCAAATCTCTTCTTAAAGCCGCCATGTTTGGCTTCTGATTAATTTCCAAATTTGAATTTCGAATTCTGACTGTTCTCTATTTAAATTTGAAGTTAGAACCTGTCTATTTGAACCATTGATTATAAATTACGGTCGGTACGTTCGAAAACTTGTTGTTAATTTACTTTCGAGCAAAAGTCGTATGATATACTCTCGTATTTTAAAAATTGATACCACATTGCTTGAACACTAGTAAAACATAAACATATTTTTCAAGTTAAAATGCAGTCGTGTCGTCAAATACAATGTTAAATGCTTTAACACACACGGTCATCAAACGTCGTCTACAAAAACATCATCAAGATGCGGCGATTCGAATGTAAATAGGCAGACCACGCTGTTTACATGCCTCTATGTAACCATGTGACAGTTTTACATTCGTTATTCAAATCAGTAAAAACTTTATCTAGGTACCACAAACGAATATCAAAATTGTTGACTTTGTATAAAAATTAAAAAAGACAAATAACGCATGAGCATCGCTTATCTCTGTTTAATGAGCTTCTAAGCACACGTGATTTACATATCCCGAGAACAGACAAACAACAGACTGTACAGGGTACAGGGAACCACATATTTATCCTATATATCAATAGGAGGTCCTATCGTGGACACCTGTCTCCATTTGCTTAGGCGATGTTTGACTTACATTTAACGAAAGTTTAGTCTAACACTGTCACACACAAATTATCAACTAATTTACGCTCTCCGGTTTTTTTGACGCCGTTAAAAGAACTCGGCCCTAAGCTTTTTATAATGTTTACAATGTGCGTTCAAACGTTTGTACAAGACAAAAATTCCGAAAAATCCGTTTCTGTCAACATTTGGTTTTTAGAATCGTCCAATGGAAATTTGAAATTGGAACGCGGACGTAGCACGTGAATGGCCAGCGAGCCGTAACGTATTGACCGATCGATTGGTCCGTGATTGGTCACCGCCTCGCGGGGCGGAGTCACCTTATCGAAACCCGATCATTTGACTGATAACTCTACGATATCATTGTTCCGAATTCAAATTTAGAATTTCCTGTTCTAATTTCGAATCTCCAATCTTGATATCGAAAATGTGTTCCGAATTTTTAATTAGAGAATCGCATTGCTACCGCGCCGTTCAAATTTCAACCCTTCAAAGATACAGCTCAAAGACATATTTCTAGTGAGGAAGGGGTGGTGATGTTTCAGGTATTGATTAATAAATCAGGAATTCCTGATGTTGTGCGAGCAGAATTTTCTGGATTGATCAATGCATTAAACATCAAAGTGAATACTTTCAAAGTTAACGTGCGCCGCGAGCCGCGGTGGGAAGGATGCAAGCTTTGATACACATTTAAAATGTGTTTTGAACCAATTGAGCGAATGACAAATCACTGTGTCAATATACATCCGAAAATTCAATTGTATTACCTCATACAGACGTAGCTAAGAGAAGGTACTGATTTGTAGGTAGATTTTAATTTTTCCTTTTCCTTTATCGACTTGGAGAAGAACTCAAATTAAAACTTTAAGTGAATTTTAATTAAACTGGATCCGTATATATTGCCACATTTAATACGGTTGTGTGTGAGCCTAAAAAACCATTCTGTTTAAAAAGCTCCCTAAATACAATTCCGATATGTAACGGTGCTAGCTTCCTATGCAACCTCCGACTATCGACAGAACTATTAAGAAGCAAGTAATGTAAGTCAGAAAACTAATTTTTGTTCAAAATTTACCTAGTATAAAAATTCTGCTGAGCCAGTAACTAGTTAATTATCTTAATAATCTACTAGAAGTATTTTTATGCTTACAGCTCGATAACAAATTTGAAAAAAATATCTATTGTATAATTATCAATCAATTATGGTTTTATTTTAAACAAATTTTAGTGGAATACATATCGAGCCTTTGACTTAATTTCATTTGTATAGATTGTGTACGTAATTGAGCATATTCTCTCTTAATAAACAGGCACTATGCTCGTAAGCACTCAGCGGACTGGCAAGAGACGAAAGCTAAACAGCCTTTTTAATCACTACGCGGTTGCCTTAAAACATTCTTAAAAAACAAAACACCAACTTAAATCTTAACATTATTTTAGTTTAAAGTTCCCTGATTCGTTAACGTATAAGTTGTTTCAATTAATTGAATAACCGCGAGCGGCGAGAGCTCGCCTCATGAAGTATTCAGTGTGTTGCGGCCCTAAACCGAGCCTTTTGGTCGAAGACAAAGATGCTTTTAAGCTCCTACAAGAATATAGAAAAGTATGGAGCTGACGGATAATCACTTCGGATATTAGCAACAAGTTTTAAAAATATTGTAAAATATACTTTCTTTCATGTCAAATGTCAAAAATTATCTACTAACCTTTATTGTCATAAAATAAGCTTATTTTACAGCCAATCAAAGAAACGACTCTGTTCAAAAAGGCTACATAAATCAAACAAATCTAATTAGGCGTCGTTAACACTGCATACTCGAACCGATGCTGTTTTCAAAACGCCTAGCGTCTATTAGAAAAGTTGGTACAAACACTCCACAGCTGGCCGCGTTCCGCCGCTATTAAAACTCCAGCTATCATGCCCTCCACTCCGCACGGAACATAACCGAGTCACAGTTCCTTTATATTTTACCATAATGCAAACACAGCTGATGTAGGTTACACATTAAAAAGTTTAAAATTCGAAAAAGGAAGCTCAGAATCTCTCGTACACGCCGAAGTTTAAAAAACGAACACTACTTTTTGTAATAGCTTTAGTTAACTGATGTTCGAATTACGTGTCGTTATCGTTCGCGGTTTCTAACGACGAAAAAGGTTGTAAGCAGTATTCTCTCATTGAGTCCATTGTCAATAACAAAGTAAGCTTCTGACTAATTTACATTCAGAAATTTGTTCAAAACTTTGCTATTCGAAATGATATCTGTATACTACAACATTGTACTATTTCCTATTTATAGCAAAGACTACACACGCTAAAATACAACTCAAAGCGTTTAAACTTTAAACAGCGTCCAAGTTCCCATTTCCAAAGGTGAAATCTATAGCGATTTAGTTGCAGAGTGAGACAATTTACTCCGTCCTCACCTGTTAACAATCGTCTGGGGCATTAGCTGTACACAACTCATACAAATGCTCTAAACAATATTGTACCTTATTGTGCTACACAGCCGAGTTGCAAATACGCCACGTATACTTAAACAGCTACCAGTTGGGAACCACCGAAATTGGTCGCGTAGCACCGATCGGCGCACTAATTGGCGATATATTAAATTGTAATTAAGGTGCAACTATTACCGAGGTGTGAAAATCTTGGGTGGAATCGATATTATACTCGAGAAATCGAGCAACATGTTGGGTGTCGAGATCTTCAGCTGTAGTAATATTAACTCGAACGTATGTTTAGCAACCAGTCGACAGAACAATTGAGTCTTCAGCTAACAATGGCAGAATTTAGGGTTGATTGTTCAACTGGTTGTAGTTATTTTGTATCAATACAGTTTAAGTAACGGATTTCATCTAATGGATTGCCAATTGAGAGTCGTCTACATATGGGACTAATTGGATAACATGACATTTTGGTAGATACTTTAGAATATTTAAGTGATAAAATATTATTTTCTTTTTGTAGTATATTAGCAAATCATAATCGATGACCTCAACGTAAGGCAGAACGAGTGTCCGTCACCTGGGTGGCTGAAGACGCCGGCGGTACCCAGCACGTCACCATTACCGAGCGTCCCTTATCTCTAATAGCTAGGAAGACGCCTCAAAGGGTCTTCTCAATAAATTTATGAAAGGAATATTGCCAATAAGGGCACGGCATATCCTATTAATTAAAATACTTAATTAATTCACCTGGAATGGTTTTAATCAATTCACTTTCGCTCAATTTATTAAGGTATAGAACCCTTCTGATTATATTGTACCTTTCTTTACATTTTATGGCATTGAGATAGAGCCGATGGTAATTGAGTTATAGGTCAGATAAACCTCTTTGTATTAATTATAATGTGTATCAGATTTGGGAGTGAGTCTATGGGTTGCAATATTTTGTCACCACTTTTTTAAAGAAATATTTGATAATATCCCGTAAACAGCTTTTAATGTAATATTGTTTTGTTTCAGTATGCTTAGATCGCTCGACCTCAGCGCTGGCGAGCGCTCGGTAGAGCGCAAGTCGGAACCTCTTCGCTCGCCAATCGCCGTGCAAGTGCTCCGTGACGAGCGAAGCTCTGCTGAACGCGAGCGTAGCACCGAGAGAAGGGATATCGGTACGTACGCACATTTTTATCGTAGATTGACTAAATTTACATGAAAATTGTAAATTCGTCAAATATAGGTCGGTTTGAATCGATGACTCTTTCCATTTCTTCTAGACTGAGTCGGAAAATTCGACCACAACCATATATGTCGTCAAGTGCCTTGGAAATCGATCGCGACGTAATCACGCTCGATGTTCAAATGTGTATGTCCGTAGCTAGTACGTGTTCGCTTTACTTTTCGAAAAACGACGCGGAGTACGAGGAATTCCAGTTCCCACCACCTCTGCCATGCCGCTCACGGACGCGCGTAATCGTCCCAAGCTTGTCCGTAGGATTTATAATTCGGAGCATGCAAACATGAGAGACGCCGCGTGCGCGCTTAACATTCGTACAGAGGAAGATTGCGACGCTTGCGAGCGTGCGTGGACGTTCCCCCCTTTCCCCACCCTCTCCGCCTCTCCTCGTGTTCCCGCGTAACCGTGCTCTCACCGCAGGTGGCGAAGAGTGGCCGAGCACGCCGCCACCCCTCAACAACAACACGACGCACCACAACAACAACGGGCCCAGCTCGCTCCCACTGCCGCCACCGAGCCCGTTCCGCTTCGAAGACCACCGCCCATACCGCTTCGCTGAAGACATGGGCCCCCTTCCACCAGGCGCGCTTGTTGGTCGCCTTGGTGACTCTCTTATCCCCAAGGGTGACCCGATGGAAGCGAGATTACAAGAGATGCTTCGTTACAACATGGACAAATACGCAAATACGAATTTGGACACGTTGCACATCAGCCGGCGAGTCAGAGAGTTGCTGTCGGTGCACAATATTGGCCAAAGACTGTTCGCGAAGTATGTTCTTGGGCTATCACAAGGAACAGTGTCTGAGCTGCTGTCGAAGCCGAAGCCCTGGGACAAGTTGACGGAGAAGGGCCGAGACTCGTACCGGAAGATGCACGCGTGGGCGTGCGACGAGGCTGCGGTCATGCTCCTCAAGTCACTCATTCCTAAGAAAGGTACTTCATGTCAATGTTACACATATTTTTTCCTTATTTATTTCTAACCAGTATTTGACAAAATCAGCTTAAAATTATGACTCACGCTATAAGTACCGACATCATCTTTCTAAATTTGAAATTTAAAATCCTAGTCACGTATTGTTTTAAATTGAATACTGGTTTGGAATAAACAAATGAGCAACTGCAAATGTGTTCTAAAAAACTGGTTACAAATTTCATTCGTGGATTGGTCTTCTGTTTCTTTAAAAGCCATTCATCGCTATTGCCTTCAAATGGCGCGGTAGCGGGTCATTACATCGCATGTTTCTAAGGTACAAATTCATCAATCGCGCCCCTTTGGCTCAATCTTCCGAACGGTTTGGCACGTTACCCGTTATCAGCGCTACCAGTCTACCTGACAATAGGCCTCATCAATCACAAGAAGAATGCAGAGATAGCTATTAGAGACGTTTACTTTGGGGCCATTAAATTGCAAACAAAAGTTATCGAGCGATTGTTTTTAACTCAAATAGCACGATCGATCGTCATCGTAATGCGTTGAAGGTGTATTTCAATCGCCACTTACTTAGCTGTAAACATTTTGTATTAATAATCTCACTCGGAGTGGTGACTAAAATGCTCGAAGACCACTTTAGCTTGACCTCCGCACATTTCTTATTTAAATATGTTTTAATATTTTTGTTTCTCCCACCGTGAACCTTATTCCTGATGTATCCCAGAACTGTCCTTGTTCCTACGGCAAGTGGATTCGCATCAAGATCATATCCCCTCCCTGTTATATAACGGGAGATAGTTGGGAGGCGTACTGTCGCGGGGATGGTCAAGCGAGCTCCACCCGTTCTGTAACTCCAATTTATCGTTTTAATACATGCTGTTCTGAAGCAGACCAATTTTTAATTTTTATTCCAAATTTTTTCAACCGTAACTTAACACAATATTGGTTCATATTACTCTGTAACAAAAACATGTGTGAAATTGTAAAGCTTAATATCTTACAAAATGGCGTCGTAAAATTGCAAACTACTTTAAAGAGTTTTTCAAAGCGACGAAAATCTCATTCCGCACAATATTTATTGGGACGGAAGCAATTGCTGCAGAAACAGCATCCAAACAAACTGGCAAGAGTGTTACGAACAATAGAAAAGTAAGCGGACACGCATCTAGCCGGTCACACAGCGGGCGCGGCGGCCATTATGCATCCATTGTCTTTGGATACATTTTAACACTCAACGCGAGGAAAACTAACCTTTAAGAACTACGTTCATTAACACTTGTAGTATAATTTCTATTAACGACAGTAAGCATGATATAATACTTTGGAAGCATTTTATAGGTGTTGAATTTGAAAAAAACTGCAATGAGATTTGTAAATCAAATTAACTGCTTATATTTTTCAAATCCTGGCCATCATCGGGCATTCTAACGACAAACGTAAAGAAAAATATCATATTGCCATCGAACGCTACTAACACAAACGGATAGCAAACACATACACGTAATAGGGGTGCAGACAGGAAATTCGGAAGAATTAAAAAGGCGAACTCATTCTAAAGCGGTGTACACATTAATGACAATGCTGGACAAAGTATAAATCTGCGGAAGACAATGGCGGGCAGGCATTAGCCTTTGTACTCATCGATAGGGATGAGCTCAAATAGATTGAATTTCAGATAATACCGAAGGGTTCTTCTTATTTCCAACGAAGTTATGCATGTTTCGTCGATTACGATTTCCCCGTGCAATTGTATGTTTATTCTATGTCATTTCATTGTCTTTGCCCTTCGTTGTCTATTGTCGTCAGTTTTATTGTAGCATATGCCTACAACGTTAGCTTGTCTTTTAAGTAGTTCGTTAATTTCACAACAAGGAAAATTTTTATACAAATTGTTCTGAGTAATCTAAAATTATGAGTTTCCGTTAAAAAAGGTTTCATAAGAAGTTCATTTAGAAATATAAATCTATATGTCTATAGTGTCCTACATTTCCAGCACATGCGTTTCCGAGCTGTCCATCGTAATAACAGGCAATGGCGGTCACGCCACCTACCGATAATCAGCGGTAATGTAACTGGCCGTGGGAACTGCGTGTGAGCCTCGCTCTAGAATCTATAGCCCTATTATCGAAGAAAAAAATATTCGAATTTCAAATTACGAATGACAATTTCTTCTTTTCCGCAGATTACCCCAGAAGATACAGTGAAAAAATGGAATGCAAATTAGATTTTAAACTTTTTAAAAAACGAATTGCTTCTTTTAAATTTGTAAAAGGAACGTTCTTTTTAGTGATGCGTAGGTATTTTAAGTGTTCCTTGATATGAAACTTGGTAGCGGTAGAAAGTTTTTAATTATTACGTAAGGCATTGCCTCGTATGATGGCGGGTACTGACTAGTAATTTTCTTACATGACAAAGAGTCTAGACCGTTGTCTGTGGTCCAACGGCGCTGCTCCCATACAATTCACAACATGTCATTTGCGTTGTTATGGCATTGCCATTTCCACGATTTCCCAGTTCCCACGATACATATATACATAATGCATGTTGTCCTGTCCGTCCGTCCATTGCGAAACGATTGTAAGCCGTTCGACGTTCACACGTGACGCTTTGGAGGCTTGCAAATGACAAGTATGTAATATTGTGTTAAGTTTCGACACACGGACAAAGCAATTGCTAACATTTACTCGGGACGTCGAAAATATTGATTTATTTACTTAAGCATTTACTTCGTACGATGTAGGTATGACATTTGCGTAAATATAAAACGCTAATGGGTACAATGGGATGTCACAATGAAAATGACAAAAATATAATTGTAATAGAACTGAAAAAGCAAAGCTATATTATTAATTTCTGATATCACATCACTATTATAAAAAATTGAAAATCAGCCACGTCATAAATTTATAAAATAAACAACATTGTATACAAATAAATGATTGTATACAGAATATATAACAACTATATATACAGAATAAATTAAAAAGAAAATACTTAAATATTGTTTATAGTGCTGTACAACTCGAATAGTTCTAAATTGTAAGTAGTTTATTCCAGGTGTAGCTCTAACTGACAATTACTAAAATAAGTTGTTCTTAATGATTATTTCTTTAAAAAAATGCATTTAACCACAAAGATGTTCGCACTAGAACTCCGTGTCGTGACAAGATTCAATATGCGATCCTGTTATAAATACAAATAAATCAATAGTTCTGTACAACGTCAGTCAGTTAAAGAGTGCATTCTTGATCGTTAACGATTCCACAGTAACCTCCCGCGGCTATACATATCTTGTATATGTATAATTTATTAGTTAATGTTCCGGTCCAATTAACTAAAATAAATGTGATAATTTACTGCTCTTGTTATCGGTACATGTTGCCGATCAGCGGGTAAAGAACACAATATTGTGGCGACTTCAAGAAAATACAGGAGAATATTTTTTGTGAAACTCAAAAAGGCTCAAATTAAGAAATCTTCTCGGCTTTATCTAGCGTTAATTGTGTTAATATATTAAAATCGATACATAAAACTTTTCCAACTTAGACAAGCGACGTCGTTCATACCCAAGGAGACACATCCCATAATTATATTAATTGAAAACATTCCATTTCAATTAACGTTTCCATTTTAAAATTAGAATGATTAATTCCTTTGAAAATGGAACACACACAGTCTTAACTTCCTCAACATATTCCCGAACTAAGAGAGTAGAATGAAGTATAAATTATTATAAGTTCTAAATTTAAAACGTAAAAACACTTATTTTTAAATAGCAACTTTTTTTTGGATTTTTTAAAGAATGTGATTGTTATATCATTTCGTTTATTTCGATATATTTGTTTAATAACATAAAGGAAACTAGTGTGGTGTTTCGAGCAGCGATATTTAGACAAAGTTCTCCTCTCGAAAGCTTAAAGCGTACCGTGAATCTATTTATCTATTTTCAATGGGCACTATCGAGGCGGGACACTAAGGCTTAGCTGAAGTTAGTCGATGCTCCTTTGCTTAGCAAATTTTAATATTCAATTGTGCTTTAAGGATTTGCATTGAGCATTGTTTATTCGATTAGATGCAGTGGTTAACTAAGGTATAAGACGTTACGGGTTAACGTTAACATATTACATTTTATTATTACGGTATTCGAATCTTTGTCTAGCTGTGAGTATTTAAAATACACCTACTGACTAACCATAATTAAAAAAATATTCTCAATCCGAGTTTTTTCTTGCGTGTATATGTACTAAAAAAAATTATATGTGTGAGAAACAAATTGACAGGTTAGCTGTCTTTTTATGTTACAGAACGAAAAGGAAATGTAATTTTTTATAAATCAATTTTTTTTTCACTGTATGCCAAATTTAAAAGCAGACACCCTTACTACTAGAAATTGTTCGGTTGTATAAGTGACAGGTTACAGATACCATAAAGTTTATTTCAGATAAAGTTTACAAAGACCTCCAATATGCAGTTGACGTTAACACAAAGGGAATTAAGCGCGCCGACTCCAAGCTATAAGTTATCAATGGCGGGTCACGTCCAGCGACGTCGAAACCGTTTAAGCCGGCTAACTTTGGGAGTGTATCAGTTGAGTGCTAACGCGGCTAGCTAGAATGAACTTTCTAATTTTGTAACTTAATCTGTGTAATTTGTTAATTATAATCATTTTATTACGTAATAATAATATATCCCAAACGCACACTTAGCTTAAAGAGAGCAGTATTAAAAGCTTGTTATATGGCTACCAGATAATAGAGAATTATAAATATCACATATATACTAAATAAACATACAAACATCCACGACTCGCTGACAAATATTTGCTTTCATCATACAAACACCTGCCCATACCGGGATTAGAACCTGGGACCTCTAGCTGAGTAGACAAGGGTACTGACCACATAAGGCCACGGAAGGTCGTCAGGGAAAGCGATTTTTTTTTTCAAATTGATTAGTAACAATGGAGAACGTCAAAATATGTCACATATTCATAAAACTGACTCAGCTAGGTGTCTGCCTCCCTTCTTTTACATAATCATAAAAAAATGTACTAACGGCATATAACTCCATTATTACTAGTAACGGGTTAGACGTTACAGAGTACATAAATAAGAGTCGCGTTGTGAGGCTAAATGATGCAAAACCAATACTTTATCTAAACTTTTCGTTACGGAACCCTACAAATGTACATTAGAACTAACTGCAGGCCAGTGGGCATAAGTCGAACGCAAATGGATGAGAAGTTAGTCTACAATTTACTAACTTGTGAACACTCGCTCGACAGTCCGAATTGATTTCGGAACAAAAGACAGCGGACAGCACTCGTAACTGTTCGATTCTTAAACATGAACAATTAACCTACATGCATTCGAAAATGGAACACAAATTTCTATAAATAAACCTAGAACAAAAGAATAGAGATTCCATTTTTAAATTTCAAAACAAAATTGCATTCTCAAGTACAATAATTCCGCTATTGTTCAAATCGTCCAGCCAATTCCAGAACCGAATGAATGCAGTGAAAATTTTCGCTACGGGACGCGCTATTGTGAAAGAACCTAATTACGCCGTCCCATCATTTTCTCTATTATTTATCAGCTCTACAGTATCAAAAAATGTATAAAGAGGGCTCTCTACAACTCTACAATTTAATTAGGTCCTTGGTTAAGCTTAATATAAACAAAAATGTAAATAAGTACTTTTATTAATATTGAACAGTTACGTATAAACACTGTGACACGAACCTGTAATACTACATTTCATTATCGTCGTAAAAAGTAACAGCTTTTCTTAGTTTTCGTCATTAATAAAGCTAATGGTGGCCTAAACTATCAAAACGGTCACCCTCCGCCACGGTTTTCGACATGTCGAAAATAAAACAGGTCAATCTCTCATAAATCATAAAGTTTGGAACAAACACGAAAATCCGGCAACCGGCCGATAATCACGGAATAATTACCTACCCGATACACTCCCGTCTCTGCCCCCGCTCTCGCCCGCCCCCCGGGACATAACTTTTGACAGGGACGCGATCCAACATCGGGAACAGCTATTTTAAACGTCAACTTTGAATGTAAAAATATTTAAATTCAGAATATTTATAAAAAAAAAAGTTTTCGATACGGCCTTCTAACGCCATCTCTCGGCGAGTGGCGCGACTCACTGTCTTAATATCCTACGCTATGTTACATCTTTGTGTTATTCTACTAACGAACGCTCATAAGCCTTATTACGAACGCATCATCGAATTCATCCCGTCGGCAAAAATTACGATTACCGACGCAGACTTTTAATTTACGGCACAATTACAACTAAGTATTATTACAAAGGACGTTCCTCGCAAAAAAGTCGCAGCGACAACCACTTAGAAAGCACCTTTGAAAAACCAAATAGTTGTTTAAGTGCGTTTACGATGAAATAACTCGAAAAAAGTGAAAAGCAAGTAAAAAGTTGTGCACGCGCGCAACAATGTGCGCGTAACGCCCTCTGTTGGCGGGTAGCGCGCGCCAGCGAAGGTCAAGGAATTATTTCGCGCGGAATGCCCGCCGTCCCGCGGTCGCTTTGATGGGTTCCGACGAAGCAATCAGGCCTCTTTACGGGCATATTTATGTTTATAATACCGTGTCTCATTATATACTTTATGATTTTATACCTAACTGACTGTCCAAGATAATAATGCCTAAGTAATTACGGCCGAACGCGTAAACGCCGAGCGAGCGAGAGAGACGTGCTCTATGACATCCCACCTTTCCGTTCTCGTTTCTATTTTTGTTTCCAATGCTTGGTGGGTAATTAAAACTTCTTTTAATGTTTATCAGGATTGAATCTTGGATACCTTAATATTAGTTTTTGTATGACTAACACATAACGCGTAGACGTCAATAAAAAACAGACTTGGGGATATCAGACGTGACGAACGTATTTAATAAAAGCTTATTGACATTGAACTAATATTACAGGTTGAATGTAAAGACACGATTTACATATTATCAAATTAAGTACCTTAATGTTATTACGATTTTAAACGATAATGACTTCAAATTAAACTAAAACTTTTTTATTGCAGTCTGTAAAAAACATCTAGGTACAGTTTTATTGTATCCAACTTATTCTAACGTAACATAACACCAAACGGAATTCTAAATTCAAATATTCTCGTGTATTCTAACGCTTTTCGCTATAGTCCAGAAATAAAACAATTAATTAATTCTCGTAGTCCAGAGGTGTTGATTTGCAGTCGCGCGTTCTGGACAGTTGTATTATTATTAGATACTTCGTTCATCTCAGGGCTCGCAAGATTAAGGACAATGACTTGTCGAGAATTCCATCATGGAGTTGATTAAAACCACAGATTAATTATAATATGGAAGGCCGGCGCCAATATTAAAATATTCATTAAAAAGCATTTTGTTAACGTTTCTGATAGGACGTCTAAATATGCATGAGTTAATGTCACATTAATGTATTTAATAAATCAAATACTTAACAATCAGAAAAGTTATAAGGTTCTAAAATTCGAATTCCAAATTCAAAGACACTTTTTTTTCTAAATTGCGATAGCTTACAAACGTTCGTTCATTAGAACTCTTTAGTTTGAATTAAAAGTGAATTGCGCGTCTCTGGTCAGCACTGAAGTGTCAGGGCACCGTCATTCATTATTCCGGGCTTATATTCGTCGGGTGTGGACACAACACGCATCGCATTTATCGCCGCGAAAGCGCTAGAACAAGGGTGGATGATTGCATTTAATTTAGCGGGCTTATTTCGAGCGGCTATTAAGCGCTAATTGTGTTAAGAACTAGGCATTGCCAATGTGATTCTGCTAGATAGTGATGTCAGTTGGAGTTTTAGCATTGAGTGAGATTTACTTTTATATCTTGCTAAGGACTTCCTTACAACTTTATTTTGGATATGAAGGTGGTGATGCTTGTCGATTAGTACTCCTCCAGAGGCGAATCGCCCCTTAAGGCTTCAGGACTCTCCAAGGTTCTCGTCTCCTTAAAACCCCGGTAACGCTGTAAAGGCCATCTGCGGACAACAGCATTAGTCAGTCCAAAAAAAAAACATAAAAAGACAATCTAGCGATCCTAGTGGCCTTCCCACTCGCGTTGTCGCTCCTCCTTAACCACATCTCTGACTGCCTAAAGACAGAACACAATAAATTTCCGAATCTTTGCCACAGATAGCTTAGTTGCATTCCATCAGAATTTCAAACAAATCCCAATTAGCTGTTTGAGTCACTCAAACTGTGGAATTATTGGCTCATCAAAATTGGCGCGCAACCGGCGCCATTTTGTTTACACGCAAGCTAACTGTTTAATAGGATATTAAGTGCATCCCGACATATTATTCCACGTAATTAATTACACGCGTTTCCTTAGCGAAAGCGACGAATATATCAGAGATCTGTCTCAGGGGATGGCTTGTTTAACCTGTCAGTTTGGACACGATTTGTGACCAGCCATTTTACATCTTTGCTCCCTGTCTTGCATAATTAGTAAGGATTTAATGCTGTGCTATGAACGACTCGTTGTTTCGTAAATTAGGTTTAATTCGGACGCGAGCACCGCAAGGTGAGATTTATAACGGCGGTGCCATTATTAATTGGGCACCGAGATAGTAATTAAAAAACTAATCGAATGAAATTTAATTTTTATGAATAGTCTGGAATATGATAGACTACAAAAGTCATTCAAGCTTCTTTTCCAGTAATCCATAGCAACAAACTAATTTAAATTGTTTAAATTTCGAAAACAAAAAATAACGGTCACTAATTTGAGTCATAATGTTTCGTTTTTTTTTTATTTTCACGCGTAATCAAGAGCGCGGGGTCTTTGAGCGCTCGCGTGCGTCGCAGCCATCCATCGCCATTACAATCAATAAAGCTACCGTGCACAAATCAATGCACTAATCTCTCGCGGTTTTTGAAAAATTACTCTTTTGTCACGGCACCGCCTTAATAGTTAGGAATACAGTTTACAACCAATCACTTCTTTCTGAGTTCTCGACAGTTAATCGCTAACGCAATAGGATGTATCTAGTACCTAAATCTTGTGTTAATAAAAAGTAAAAACGTAGGCAGGTGATGTAAATAAGTATAGTTATTAATTATCGAAGTATAATTTTGTATTGGAATTAAATATGAATCAATAAAAACTATTTAATTGGAAACATGCACCGCTCTGGGGAGCAAACAGATGGGCTTAGGTTACGTCAAACTGTTTTTGACATCTGCACTTCGTATTTAATACAAATAAAACTTTTAAATTTTGTCTCTGACCCGTTTATAAGCGGAACCATATCAAGACGGTTGTCGATCGAATTCCTTTGTTATTTAGTATAATATCAGCAAAAATAAGTATTTGTAGTTTGAAAAACTTCTCACGATCGCTATAAAGAGTGTATAGACACTAGAAAGCATCTAGATTATATTGTGCGTTCAAAATTCTAAATAAACAATAAATATGTGGCTAAGTGGTTAAGACTAGTTAACCTCGTATAGTTTAGATATAGAAGTTCAATTCACAGCGGAGGCAAAATTTATCATGACAGGCGAGATATACATCAATTTTTATCAAAAACTGTACAGACGGGTGATCGAATATTTTCTACAAAACCCAACCATAAAATATGATCTTGCTGTCTATATTAAACAGTATAGTATATAAGAAGTTGTTTTCAGCTCCTATCAAAAGATAATTATTATCGCCAGTTCAAACTGTAGTTGTAAAATATTTCTATCTTCTTCTTTCGATGCCTCTCACGTACACAGCGCTGGCGAACATCAACTAAATCTCAAAAACCCTCACAAAAAGCTTAAAATCAATTGCAGTGCACAAGTCGGTAGACGATCAGGTGAGACTAACTCCGTTACCAGTCGCAGTTAACGGGAATTCGGTTATTTCGTTAAAAAACTTTGCTATGCTATCGTTAAAAGTTATACGGATAAGCTCCCGTGGGCCGATACTGGGAGCCTTCGTTCGTAGTGATGTGCTCGGTGCTATTTTATTCATTTGGCTAAAAAAAATGACTTTATTTATCTCATATCAGTCAACAGATTTACCAAAATTCGTTTCAAATTAATAAAAAGGTATGAAATTTTATTCTAATATATAAATTTGAAATAATTGGAATTTTCTAGCATCTAAATATGGAATTTTTTGAAAAGAACAAAGGTTTGGTTGTAAAACGTTACTTATTTTTGCGAATGAACAAATTCCTAATTTTAAAAAAACTGTGTGGTGAACGGCGCGAAACATTAATGACTCATGTCAAATATCTTGAATCAAAGCATAGACATTAAAACACGCGTTTCTAGGCGAGTTCGTGTCGACAAAAATGATTATTACAGGTAATGGTGCAATTATTATCAAAATTGATAAAAATCCAAACGGGTTATATTCAAATGAGAGTTTATCATCATTAAAATGAGATTGTGAAATTTCATTTTATAAAACTAAATTTTAAAAAAAAGAATAATACAATGTTCGAAGTTTGAAAATTCAAAATACATGTTTGAACTGTATTTTTGCTCTACAGCACTATAGTTATGGCTGTTCTCTGCGGAGCTCGCAAAATTGATTATTGAATCTAGTTACAAACTAGCGACGTCCGCGCGACGAGTGCTCTTAACGTTTTTACCTTTACCGCGGGGATTTTGCAAAGCGAACAGGGAAAGACAACATTGCATAAATACCTTTTAAATTAATAAAAAGTTATTTTTTTTTGAGTTTAAAATACAACATGATAATTAACTAAGTACCAATAACGACTAGTTCTTACCTCTTCGTATACGTATTTCAAAATTGGAACACTTAAACTCAGTATCGTTTCTGTTCTAAATGATCTATGGAATAGTGACCTTAGCAAGACGACAAAGATACCATCCTTCTTTTTGAAGCAAATAAAACCAAAAAAGACATTCATCTACAATTACACTATTTTTTATATTATTACAAAATTTAATACCATGATGCGTTCGGAACACGCACTTTCGTCTCGGCCGAAATTGTCATACATAATCATTATGTGAACGGAGCCCCCATCAAAACATATTTAACTTCGTTTCTATGCCTATCATATGTTTAAAGTGTAAGATGGCGGCGATTTATCTATAACTATAGAACTTTTACTGTTATACATACCAAACAGGTTAATTATTCGGATATATATACTAAAATTCTCCATATATGTCCTCTTATTGTCTTGTGTAAGTAAATAAGCAGGATTCTTTCTCTTTTTCGCTATTTCTATCAGATAAAATTTACAATTCAAGTAATTTTTAGGTGTCTCAGATCTCATGTCTTGCGCGGTGTCACGGTTGCGTCTCGGTGTGGAATCAATTGTGGTCGGTGCCCCCGGCCGATTGGCATCTAGCACGCGATCCCGATCACCAGACCCTACGCACGCGACACTTTTGCCGCCCTACTCCACACACAACAAAAGAAACAATCGGTTTTTCAACATAACGGAAAACCAATTGTTTCTTAACAGTTCGTTGATAAAGTTAAGTTTTTTCAAACTTCCACCGACACTGTAGCACCTAATTTCAAATCGCGATGCCAACTTATGCAACTATTTCTTGTGCATTGTATTAACAATTCAAATGGGCTATTTTTCCGCGGGCCGCAACACTTTCGAGTGGCCCTGACGTCCGCCATCGCCGGCCGCCAGCATGCAAATGAGCATCGATCTAGCGGTTGACGTATGTGCGCCCGATTTTCACCCCTTTCTTGCAACTACCCGCCACCTTGATTTACGGACCTTGATGTATTATTTTCATCAAACTCAGCTCATTATATGGTGAAATATTTTTTCATTGTGTCACAGTGACACGATAATTTAGGGCACCACCCCCTTTACTTTCCGAAACTCCTGAATATTCATATGGCAATAGCAATCAATAATAGCAACAAAGAAATAGTTTTCGCGTGCGTGCACGCGATATGGTGTCGTATTAACAATTAATTTCACCGTTTTTGTGTTATTGTCTAGTTACGATCACCGATCTTCACAGGTTCAGGAACAGGCACAGGTCTCCGCCCCGCGTCCAGTCTGTTACGATCGAACTTTGTCTGATAAATTAAATTCCGTGCTCGGACCCCATTAATTTAGCAACTTTAACGTTTTTACCTCACACTTATTCCTATCCATAAAAATGCACGTCGTAATGATTGGCAATAAATATGATGGCATTTCAGAAAAAGTAAGTTCTAGTGAATAGGTAGAGGGAGACTTGGTCAGTTATTTTCTAGAATTTCTTTTGGCTTGCCATAAACAACTTGACCACTGGCTCCGAACCTTTTACACTTAATGCAAGACGTAACGTGTAGTGAAAAAAAAAACAATTGCTATCAATTTATATTTAATCAACTTTAACACTAGATTTACCAAACCAGTCATTTAGACTGGTCGTGCAATTTCAATTCAAAATTCCTACTATATTAAATATTTTTTTTTCAGAAATGATGTTATGACTTTTGTAGCTATAATTAGAGAGTACGTTTTATAAACTTAATGTTATTTTATATACATTAGTAACAAATATAATTTTTGTTGTTGACATATATTCAAATCGCTGGTATATCTAGTGTTAAAAGTTAATGTTCCAATGTTTGTATTTTCACCAACAAGTTCGGACGATGGAATCCCAGGGAAATCGAGAGGTGCCTTCAAATTGTTTACCTAGGTATTACGTGTATCATATTTTTTAATAGATAGATAAATAGACAGGTAAGTAGAAAAAACTTCGTCTAACTTTGACTTAATAAACTTACCACTGAATATTGTAAAAAATTTTTTATTCATAACTTAACTTCCGACTTCAAAACACTGAAAGCAAAAATAATTCAATTTAATAAGTGATCCGATTTAAAATTATTGTTTGGTAGTCCAATAGTAGTTCTTAAATTGAATAATATTTTGCCTTTTATGTATTTGAAGAAGGTTATTTAGTTTTTTTATCGCGCCAAAATACGGTTGGCGATTTTGACGTTTAAACAAAATGGCGTCTTGCAACAGGGCCACTGGCAGTGAGAGTTTTTGACAAAAGTCTCGGGCACGTCGCGGTAATTGTGTGCGTGTTGCACACGGAATAACAAAACGGCTACCAGAAGATCAAAGGCATTAATAGACGTATGTTGAAATTTATCGACGTCTCGTGTGTCGAAGAATGAATGTGGAATCCTATATAAATTGGTTATTGCTGTAACCATCCATTCGGCGCCTGACTCACATTCTAATCTGTTCTGAGCAGTTTGCTATTGACATAACAGACATTTTAAGTCTTCGATTTATTGGTTAATAGTGAGATTTATTTTTATAATGCGTAATCGTGTATGCTAACTGAGTGTGGCGACTTCCAAACACCATTAGGAGCATTATTAATGGGACAAACGTATATACCATGAAACGTTTTACACCGTTTTTATAATACCGTTCTTTCAAAATTAAGTATTAGTATTTTGATATTATTTCTGCATCACATTTTATTGTCTAAAAATAGCCAGTCCGGTACAGATAAAGATAATATAAACAGACATTTTCCAAGAAAGTTGTCACAAATGATCTGACCGTCTCGTTCAGATTACCAGACGAGAGCTACTTAGTCGGACGTCTAAGCGCTAGCAGAGCAATTATGACACCAAATCACGTATATAGAATTATCTTCTTACATTATTATGGGCCGAAACTCAACATTACGGCGGCGGGAGATACAATCAAATGGTTTGACGGCCATTTTATAAAATTTGGATCACGTCTCTTAGTCATAAGACAGTTTCACAAAAAAACCTCAAATTGTATTTAAGGACATAAATAATATTGTTATAATGTTACCACTTAAGTGGGACGTGAGAACGAAATGACAATGTATTGTTGCGCAACTTATACTTAAATCTGTGGATACGTTGCAATCTAAATTAGTTCTTTGATTCTGCTATTATTTTGATGCATTTACAAAAATCAGCTGACAGGGTAATTGTGCCATTACATTATCAACTTTACAGATTAAAAATAGTAGTTATGCTTCTTTATTTTAAAGTTCAGTTTGCAATAAACGTCATTTAATAAACTTTCATGCTCTGTATTGGTACGTAGCTGGCTACATGCCGCGGTCGCCGACCAAAATACACTTGTTCTCGGTGACACCTTAAATCCACTTTTAATTACTAATAAATAAAATTCAATTTCCATACCTATTAAAGCTCAGAGTGATTTCAGAAAACAACTTTACTGCATCGTAATATGCTTTTTATTGTCAACTAATCAGGGATTAACTTCGCTTGATTCGCCAAGTATCTAAAATAAACAAAGTATCGAGAACACTCTGGGAAATTGTCGAATAAACTGACGGTTTTAAAGTAAGGACGCTATAAAACTCTTTGCGAGTCCTTTTATAATTAAAGAATTTTTGTTTTCTTGGAAACGTTAACAACCTCAAAGTAAATAAGATATCATTTGGAATTGAAGCGGCCCGGCATTAGAGGAAGTACTTAGTAACCGATGTGTCAGATTTCAGACATAAAACAGCTATTTACATTAAATGACTACTACTGTTTCTCCGGCGCATCGTATTTGTGTGCGATAATCACTACTTCAAAGATAAGATGACACAATGGGCCGACAGAAATTTGTTTCAGGTTCAAATGCCTAATTTCTTTATAAAAAACCATTTAAAAAGCGATACATACTCAATTAAAATACAAATAAAGTAGTTTAAAAACAATCCTTTAGCCATCTGAAGTCTACGGATTCGCTAATTCCAAACATATCCGAGAAAGCGGTTGAACTAATTACGCGTCAAATTAAACTAATGTCGTGAGTATATCAGCATCTAAACTGTCGTTTCATTGTGAGACCAAAGACAATATGTTGACAGGATGAATGACCACAATATGGCGGGTGGTTTTCGCGCGTAACTTCGCTTGTTTATGGTTGCGCACGCGCCGTTTTAGGATTACTGGCTTAGGCGATGAGTGCCCGTTCCCATTCAGTGATTATCTTTAAAACACTATTCATTGCAGCAGTGTCTTAGTGACTCGCCTAATTTCAATTGTCCTAAATATAACGCTCATATTTATTACTTGGCAAGAGTTTAAGCACAGTGAGCGTGGACAACGAAACTATGTATGTGTACGTGGGACAATTTAGCTGCAATTAGAACTCGAGTATGCATTCAAATATTGCTATGAAATGACAGTAACGAGCCGAGAACTGTTACGCTAATGCGATCCTCATTGAACGCGTTCAAAGTATTGTTGACTTAATTACAAATCAAGTATATTATTAACGTAAATGAAACAAGTAACGATGCTAAACCGGATGGAAATATATTTTATAACACTTTGATTCAGTTATAAATGCTCTTCATTAAAATTTTAATATAGATGTCTCAAATCACAATTATATGTTTCTTTACAGTTGGTACTAAAGATGGATCGAGTGCTGGTTTTGGAAGACCTGAGGGTGAAGGTGATGAGCGGCTCGCCCATATCCTAAACGAGGCTTCGCATTTGATGAAAACACCCAGTGGACAAACCAATAACGATGACTCTAGGAGCAATGAAGACTCAAGTTCACCGCGCACGCAGTGTCCTTCCCCGTTCTCTAATAAGGTACATATTTGCTATAATATTATCGTGCTGATTGATTAAGCAATTTTCAAGATTAAATGATAACTCAACTTTAAATTTTACCAGGATTCGAGTCAAAATAGAAGACTGAAGAAATATGAGAACGATGACATTCCCCAAGAGAAAGTGGTGCGCATATATCAGGAAGAACTCGCTAAAATTATGACCAGGAGGGTGGAGGACATGCGCCACAGTCGTGATGGATTTCCAACGTAAGTTTCAATAGAAGAATACATGACTAAAAGTATATTTAATATAACAAAGTGTAAATTAAAAAACTCAAGTAAATGTCAATCAATGATACTACAAAGTTACATATACTTTTATTATTATTAAACATTTATTTATAATTTAAACGAGGACAGCAAATCTAAAACTAAAATGCAGTGTATTTCCACCTTTTTTCAGCGGAGGTATGCCACCACATATGGAGCGACCTCCTGAAGATATCCGCATGGCGTTAGAAGCTTACCATAGAGAACTGGCTAAGCTTCAGCCAGGTGGGAACATGCCCAACCTCCACAACATGCAAGCCATGCCACCTTTTCCAAACCTTCTTGCCTTACAACAGCAAGCGATACAGCAAGCTCAAAACCAACACATGAACGGTTCGGGAGCCGTTCAGGATCTCTCATTACCTAAAGATAAAAATGCCAAAATGAATGGAATGACTGATAGTGATAAGGATAGACCAATGGATGCCGAAGAGGCTATTAGGCATGCGGGTAGCGCTTTTTCTTTAGTCAGGCCAAAATTAGAGCCAGGACAACAATCAACTGGGTCTTCCGCATCCAGTCCTCTCGGGAATGCGATCTTACCACCAGCAATAACACCGAATGAAGATTTTAATAGTTCAGCGGCAGCGAGTCCTCTGCAAAGGATGGCTTCTATCACGAATAGTCTCATTTCACAGCCATCTAATCCTCCTCATCACCCTCCTCCGCAAAGATCGATGAAGGCTGTACTTCCACCGATCACCCAACAACAGTTCGATTTATTCAATAATCTAAATACGGAAGATATAGTCAGAAGAGTTAAAGAAGCTCTAAGTCAGTACTCAATAAGTCAAAGACTCTTCGGCGAGTCAGTTCTAGGACTGTCCCAAGGATCAGTTAGCGACTTACTGGCGAGGCCGAAGCCTTGGCACATGTTGACTCAAAAAGGGAGGGAACCTTTCATAAGAATGAAAATGTTTCTCGAAGATGACAATGCCGTCCACAAGCTGGTAGCATCGCAGTACAAAATTGCACCGGAAAAGCTCATGAGGACAGGAAACTATAGCGGAGCACCTCGTAAGTATTACATGTTATTTGTTTCATTACAAATCTGACTTTTGTAAATATAGTATAGTAGTTTAGATATGTGTATAGGTTTTAATGTTCACTTTGTTATACATTAATTAATATTTATTATTGATGAATTGTTTTATTGTATTGTACCACTGGACTTGTACTTAAGACTGCTGATTCAGTAAACAGCGCCACTGACCTCCTGCTAAGTAATTGTCAAATCATAGTATAGGCAGTCACGACTGGACTAATGTTTATGTTTCTTTTTTGCAGCATGTCCGCCGAACATGAACAAGCCGATGCCCCCGACGCAGAAGATGATCTCGGACGCGACGTCGTTACTGAGCAAGATGCAGCAGGAGCAGCTGCTGGGCGCCGGCGGGCTGGTGGGTGCGGGCGGGCTGGGCGCGTTGGGCCCGGCTCCGCTGCTGCTGACGCCGCCTGGCTTCCCGCCGCACGGCGCGGCGCTGCACCACGACAACAACAACAAGGAGCGCAAGCCCCCGCACCACCACCACCCGCCCGCCGTCCGCAGCCTGCACCAGCACATCTCGCCCAGCGTCTACGAGATGGCCGCGCTCACGCAGGACCTGGACACGCAGACCATCACCACCAAGATCAAGGAGGCCCTGCTCGCTAACAACATCGGGCAGAAGATCTTCGGCGAGGCGGTGCTCGGCCTTTCGCAGGGCTCCGTCAGCGAGCTGCTGTCCAAGCCCAAACCTTGGCACATGCTCAGCATCAAGGGCCGAGAGCCTTTCATCAGAATGCAGCTGTGGCTCAGCGACGCGCACAACATTGACCGTCTTCAGGCGCTAAAGAACGAGAGGCGTGAAGCCAACAAGCGACGGCGCTCCAGCGGCCCCGGCCAGGACAACTCCTCCGACACCTCCTCCAACGATACATCGGAGTTCTATCATTCCAGCTCACCGGGGCCGACTTCCGGCGTTCCGTCCGCGAAAAAACAGCGAGTCTTGTTTTCCGAGGAACAGAAGGAAGCTCTGAGGCTCGCGTTCGCCCTCGACCCGTACCCGAACATGCCCACGATAGAATTTCTAGCGGCGGAGTTGGGCCTCTCGACGAGGACGATAACGAACTGGTTCCACAACCACCGCATGCGGCTCAAGCAGCAGGCGCCGCACGGGCTGCCGTCGGAGCCCCCGGCGCGCGAACAGGCGGCCGCACCCTTCGACCCCGTGCAGTTCCGCCTGCTGCTCAACCAGCGGCTCCTAGAGCTGCAGAAGGAGCGCATGGGGCTGGCGGGCGTGCCGCTGCCGTACCCGCCGTACTTCGCCGCCAACTCCAACCTCGCCGCACTCATCGGCCGCGGGCTACTGCCGCCCGACGAGCGCATCAAGGACCAGAGCGGCGGCCTCGACCTCTCGATGCCTCTCAAGCGCGAACCCGACGGCGACGACTTCGAGGACGACGACGTCGAGAGCAACCTCGGGTCGGACGACTCGCTCGACGACGGCGAGTCCAAGAGCGAGCCCAAGGCGTCGTCCACGCCGGCGGCGCGCTCGAGCAGAAGGAAGCCGGCGGCGCCGCAGTGGGTGAACCCCGACTGGCAGGACGAGAAGCCACGCAACCCCGACGAGGTCATCATCAACGGCGTGTGCGTGATGCGCGGCGACGCCTTCGGCCGGGACGCCGAGCCCACCGTGCGCGTGGAGCCCGCGCCCGCGCCCGCGCCCCCCGCGCCCCCCGTGGCCGCCGCGCCCCCCGCGCCCCCCGCACCCGCGCCCCCCGACGACATCAAGACCGAGGCCGACGACGACCGGTGGGACTACTAGAGTGGCGGCGCCGGTGTACGGACGATCGGCGCGAGCGCCGCTTAGTTATACATGTGTTTCGTTATGATTCGATCGTAAGGCCAAAGACTCTGTAAATAGACCCCTAGCTTCTCGTGATATGCCAGGCATACGTCCGTGAGGACGACGAAACGTTACGATACAAAATTGCATTTCGCTTTAATTTTTAATGTAGAGACGGAGATGTACCCTGGACCGGTACAAATCTGAGTATTGTTCGATTTAAGGCTTCCTTTGAATTCGATTATTGTAAATAAATATACCAAATATGTATCGAATGAGGTCAACGAGCCGCGTGTACATATGTCTGAGTGAGTACTTTGTACTGTGTAAGATAATTCGTTGCCGATAATTAGGGGTAGGGAGGTTCATTTAATTATTAATGAAAATTTTAAAGTGCAATCAGATGTAAATTTAAGGTATACTGACCCAAGTTGAAAAGTATTATTATGTTTATATGAACCGAGGAGGTTTAAAATATTATTATTATGATCGGGTTATAAGTTTTACATTTAAATTATGAATGTTTATTTTATAAATACTATTGTATGTTTTCTATAATTTTATACTCAACGACATGGGACCGCTCAAGATTGTGATGTTTTCATATTTCTCATTTCACATAACAACAGATTCCGTTAATTTGTACCAATTATTGGTATTTTCCTTTTTATATATTTTTAGAGAACGTACAAATTTATAGATACAAACAAAACGCGTCTTAAATACGATATAAGCAAATGGCGTATTGCTCGTGGTTATAGTTTTATTTTATTTTAGCAATAAATTTGCTTTTAATCTAATTTTTATTCTTTTTATTTTATTTTTGTTTTCCTTTCCCCCTTTCCCTTAGACTATTAAAAAATTGTATATTATAAAGGAACCGCACTCCTTGCATCACATTGTACATAGTTAAATTCAGTTACTAATGTACATAACTAAGGAACTTGCCACATTGAGTAGGAAACATAGTTAATAAAGTAGGCAAATAGTCAAACCCAAAATTACACTTTTTAAAGGGTAAAATATTTCATGAATAATCAAAATTATTATCATACTAAAGTGTATCGAAGAAAATGTAACGACAAATGTCACAAATAATTATAGTTTTAGGCCCAAAAGTATTTCGGAAATCTATAACATAAAGGCAGTTTTGAAGGTTTTAATAAATTAACATTCATAAGGACACGCTCTTTCTATATACAGTTTTAGTAATACCAAACTTCATACATATCGATGTTTATATAAATATAAGTTACATTGTAAGTGATAGCGTATAATAGTCAATATTAAATTTAAATATTTAGGCTGTTTAACAGTTGTCAGAACGTTTATTTTAAATTTCTATCCAGTTACAAGGATATATTTTAAACCTTTTTAAAATAAACAAATATTTATGCTTACAACTATATAATTTTTCGAAGTTAATTTTATAGGTTTTGCTTTCGAAATATTTATTGAATATATATGAGTATATAATTGTTGTATGATTAGAGCCTCGAATATTTTGACAGCTACTTACTGTGACGCTACATGCCGTAGTTTTTTTTATACGATAGTTTGGTACATACCCTTTTAAGCCGAAACCTACCCATCTTAAGATATAATAAATAAAATTAGAAATTGAAAAATTTATTTCGGATTTCTAATGCACTTTATTTTTCTGATCGAAATAGTTGTATGGAGACATTTGAAAATGATGATACAATTTTGAATTTTTGATTTCACCATAGTATTTATACGACTCTGTTAATATGGGTAGGTATGTACCAAGCATCCTGTATAATGGTTACTGTTAAACTAATATTATTTTCAATTCAGTACTTACTTAAACAAAATCATTTTTTTAATGTCTTCCAACGAATTTTGATTCATTTTTAAAGTTCAAGAACTTGTTTGATGTTTATTGTTTCAAAGAAAAGCATGATTGGTAGTTAGTTTAAAAACGGACCTTGGGACAAAGTGACCGTCTTTATCACTCGTATGATATGATATGATGTTAGAAAGAGACAAAGCGGAGAACCTTAACTAGTTTTTATGAATGGTTTGCAAATAAACTCTGCATCAACATGACTTTCTGACAATTACATAAATTTCATAAATTACTGAAGAGAAGCTTTACTTTTTAATTCAAAGCTGTTATAGGTTGGATTATCGTTAATCCAACCTTATTACTACTAGCATCAGGCCTACTTTCTGATGACACTTTTGATAAGACTATTGAGTTTATAACAAGGCATGTTTGCTTTAAATATTTTTAAATTATAGTATTTCTTTAAGAAAAATAAGACTTAGTTTAATTAAAAAATAGTTTTTGTAATTCTAGAATCTGGCAATTCTTTTCATTTTCTTCATAGACAAGATATATGCATTTAACTGGCGTGATTTGCGACGTGAAAATAGTTCTGACTGACAATTCTATCTCATGCGCTTCTATGAATTATTGTCACGGGAAATTACATCAAAGAAAGACACTTGCTTATAAGATTAAACATTAATAACTTTCACAGTAATGACTTCTCAAAAATGAGTATTTTCTAACTTAAATCTGCTAATTTAAAAACCAGTTTGATAATTGGCAATAGAAATTATTATTGCGAATTCATTGCTGCTTCGCCATGATGTCATTGTTAAATCCTAGCTTGTCAGACAGCAATGGGCCAATACACTTTTAATGGAGGCCGTTACGTAATTTGGTAGCAGTTCTCATTTTAGAACACGTTTTTATAAAAACGGCAAGAGTACAGTCAACACCAAAAGTAAGTTTTCACTTTTGATAGAGTTAAATAAATAGATTTTAGTCACAAAAATAACATACAATATAAACAATATGAGAACAGGATCGTAGCACCCTACAGTGAAAGGTGAACAAAAAATCAATTAACGGCTGATAGAAATTTAGTTAGAATATAAAGCAGTACCATTATACCCAATTGTATTAATGAAAATTTTATTTAAACCATTTGTAATAAATGAATCAATAACACTAACTATACGAAACCGTATTGAATATCATTATTATAATTAACGCCTTTATATTATAAATAATAAGTATACACTCTTAAGGTTTTCTATATTAAATATTTTTTTTCTGTAAAAACCGTATTCAAACGTTAAATTAGTTTCATGACAACGTCACAAATCGCCGATATCTCCATCCTGTTCTTATTTTGTCCGCTTGCTGATTCAGGCAGACTTTAAATAAAGAAAAAATCTAATTTAATAATTGGTTACATCTGTTATCCAGAAACAGTCGATAAAAATAAATTCTACGTATTAAGTAAGTGGCCCAAGTGAAACACTGCAACAACAGTAAATTGATAAAAAACAGAATCAAATTTAAAAGAAAAATAAATACTAAATAATAATGAACCTCATTGCTATCTTTGTTTCGTAACTTCTTTTGCTCATGGCTGTACTTTTTGTAATATCAATAGAATCCGGCCAACGAAACTTAATACTGACCATACCTCGCAACAATAGATTCAAGAAATCATTATGAAGGACACAGTGATAATGAAAAAAATATATAAATTTCTAGTCTATGGTCAGTATCATGTTTCGTTGAATGGACTCTATCTTAAAAGGTTACGTAAATTATATATACACGCATCAAACACTTCAAATTTGTGTGGTGTACGTGCGTTTGATTTGAATTAATAAAAAACAATAATCTTAAGTTGAATAAGTTCGTTCTTGAATATATAATTATAAATTTATTTAATAAATGAGGTCTAATACACAGTACACTCCCTTGTTTTATAACTTCAGAATACTGTAAAATTCTCAATTTTTATATCTTAGTATTGCCAAACGACAAATTGATCACTCGTTGAAATTTAAGCGAGTCAAAATTGAAATGATGTTGCAGTATCCTGAGGTAACACTGTGTACTGTCAAGCGAAAACGTTCAACTTGTTATACAAACGCTAATTATTGAATTCGTGGACATTATGAAACTATTTTACCTACCCTGTCATGATTTATAAGGAAAACTCTCTAACAATATGTTTCTTTAAAATTAAAATTGTGACAATACATAATCATCTTTCTAAATTCAAATCTATTATAATTATTGCTTTTGCAAACGTTTGTAGTACATAGGTACCTATAAATAAACGCCAAGGAAAACTTTTTAAAAATTAAAGTTAAGCGAAGTATTCGAGGCCGAACGTGTTCTACTTACCAACGCCATCTTGTATTTTATTGTTACGTTTAAAAGTTGCCGTAGAACTGTAAATAGATATTATATGGTAGCAACATAGACGATTATAATACGTTAACTCCATTATAATAATGAATAGTATTAAATATTTTAGCGGTAAATATTATTGTTCATATCATAATAACAATACTGAAACATTGTCTTCTTTCTGAACAATTTCTAAAGTTATTAAATTAAAAATAAAGAAATTGCTAATCATTTTCTGGTTTTATTCACGATCATAATATACTAAATAAACGGCGCAACACAACGCTCTATATTAAATTGTATTAAGAATCGATTTTTAAGAGGTCAAGGACCTAGATAAGATGTATTTCAGTAATAGCAATGTGATTGACCAAAGAATATAATACTCCTCTACGTGATTGACTATTGAACGTAATTGTCAAATCCCATACATTCGTCATTAAGCGGTTATGCAAAGGAATCTTGTCTAGGCTCCCTAACCCTCAGTCCGTAGTGTAATTTATTTAATCGAAGTCTCGTTTGTTTGACGTCAGCTGTCAAATTGGAAGCAAACAATAGTGGCATTACTTTTTTTTATATGCGATTATCATATGAATGCAATAACGTATGTGTGAGTCGTGTGCCTGTTTCAATATTAGCGGAATAGAATATATCTTTATTATACATCCAAAAAGAAATATATAGGGAATAGTTTATCAATTTTGTACAAAGCAATCTCTTACAGGTAACCTTAGGTTGGACAGGATGCAAATTAAATACTTGAGGGAAATTGGTGACGTATAACGAATAGATGCCAAATAATATAAAATACACATGCTTAATATAAACACGCATAGGTATATACACTTACATAAATATATTTTCCTTATTAATCACAATAAAAAAGTAATGTAATTGTAATGTTTTATTATCTATAAATGCACAGAAATAACAACATATGTTAAAAAAAATACCACTTCAATCTACCTCTTCAACGACTGGACCATTGTCACCATCACGAGAGCCCTTACCACCAATTCCATGCAGCTTCTTCATGAGAGGCCCACACACACTGCTTACATCCTTTAACTTATCCTCATATTCATCTGTCTCAGCCAAAGAGTTCGCATCCAACCACTTCAAAGTTTCATCACATTTACGACGAGCTTTAAAACATTCACCTTCTTTAAGCTTCCCCCCAGCCTCTTCTATAGCTTGTTTCACACCATACAGGTACGACTCTAGTTTATTACGAGCTGCTACACGGTCTCTTTGACGATCATTTTCGTCTTTATACTTTTCAGCATCACCCAACATCCGCTCGATCTCAGCCTTCGAAAGTCTACCTTTATCGTTTTTAATTACGATATTCTTAATCCTACCTGTGCTATTTTCTTTCGCTGACACATTCAGAATTCCATTAGCATCTAAATCAAAGGACACGTCGATTTGTGGCACGCCCCGTGGAGCTAGAGGTATACCTGTCAAATAGAAAGTTCCTAACAAATTGTTATCTTTAGTCATTGCTCTTTCCCCTTCATAAACTTGAATGGTGACCGCTGGTTGATTGTCAGAATATGTAGTGAATGTTTGTGAATGTTTACAGGGTATTTTAGCATTACGATCGACAATTTTAGCCATAACCCCACCAGCTGTTTCGATGCCGAGAGACAGTGGCGTCACATCTACTAGCAGTACGTCTTGAATCTTCGAATGGCGCTCGCCACCCAAGATAGCCGCCTGCACAGCAGCTCCGTATGCCACAGCTTCATCAGGATTTATGGATAAATTCAACTTTTTACCGTTGAAAAAATTTTGTAGCAGACTCTGTATTTTTGGAATGCGAGTAGAACCGCCAACTAGAACTAAATCGTGGATTGAACTCTTATCCATCTTCGCGTCTTTTAAAGCTTTTTCAACGGGATCCAAAGTCATTCGAAAAAGATCAGAGTTCAGTTCCTCGAAGCGCGCCCGAGAGACGCGAGAGAAGAAGTCGATACCTTCGTACAGAGCGTCTATTTCGATGCTAGCCTCAGTACTCGATGAAAGAGTTCGCTTTGCTCGCTCGGCGGCAGTTCTAAGGCGACGTAATGCTTTAGGATTATTTTTGATGTCCTTTTTATGCTTTCTTTTGAACTCATCAGCGAGGAAGTTCACCAGCCTACTATCAAAATCTTCGCCCCCAAGATGTGTATCGCCAGCAGTAGCTTTGACTTCAAATAGTGAACCTTCGTCAATATTTAATATAGACACATCAAAGGTGCCACCACCAAGGTCAAATATTAGTACATTCCTCTCACCCTTCAAATTCTTGTCCAGACCGTAAGCCAGAGCAGCGGCGGTTGGCTCGTTGATGATTCGCAGAACATTCAGGCCAGCAATGGCTCCAGCATCTTTGGTTGCCTGCCTTTGAGAGTCATTGAAATAAGCAGGTACCGTTATCACAGCGTTTTTCACCTTACTCCCCAAATAAACCTCAGCTATTTCCTTCATTTTTAACAGTACCATGCTACTGATTTCCTCGGGAGCGAATTGTTTAATTTTTCCTTTATATTCGACTTGTATTTTCGGGTTCCCGCTATCATTAATTACTTTAAATGGCCAATGTTTGAGATCCTGTTGTATTTTTGGATCATTATACTTACGACCAACGAGACGTTTTGCGTCGAATATAGTATTGTTTGGGTTTAGGGCAACCTGGTTTTTTGCTGCATCTCCAATTAATCTCTCAGTGTCTGTAAACGCTACGTAGGAAGGTGTAGTGCGGTTACCCATCTCATTGGCAATAATTTCGACGTTACCATGCTGCCAAACACCAACACATGAATACGTCGTTCCAAGGTCTATCCCAACGGCATGCATTATTTTTATATTTTCTTTGTATATCACAGAAAGAAGTAATTTAAATCACAAACTATAAAATTCCGTCAAATTTGACAAATTGAATGATAATTTCAAAATTATTCTTCTGGTTAAATATTCCACAGCCAGGAATTCCATTTCAGCTGGTTAAATTTCCATTTTTATATGCCAGTTCTCTTTGTTATGTGTTTAGTATAAAAAACGAAGCGGTTAATGTTGTACTGTGATACAAAACCATAACCGTCATAAGAAATCAGAAAATCTTAATCTTTTTCTTTTCTATTTCCATAAAAAAAAATTTAGTGAAAATAATTTCAAGTAAAAATAAAAAAAAAATTAATAAAAAAAATAAAAAAATCAAAAAAAATCAAAAATAAATTTATTTCATCACCATACAGTCTTTAAGTTACATTTAGGACCATAGGTATTTTTAGTTGACAAAACTCATAGTTAACAATTACTATTTGGATGCTATAAAAATGGGTAGTATGACTTTAAAATCGTTATTCTCATCTCATATATATAAAGTAGTTGATATTAGTTTGCTATGATCATTTTTTCCAATACGGGCCTAGTTGTGTGCTAGACGGGGAGTGCTGTGTCTATTTAGTATATTATATAGAGTTACCTTAGAGAGACCTTAAACAAAACGGTTTAAGGTTTGCTGATTTTGCGCGAAAAGGCGGGGTTGGTTGGGTGCTGTATATTTTATTTGGTATATTGAGATATTTTTGGTTTGAAATGATGTAGTTTCATGAGAAAAACTATCGATGCATTGTGCAATACATGGAATAAATAATGAAATGTGAATTGGAAGTCTCCAACGTAAAGTCTAGCGTTTGCGTTCTCTCACATAAGTCTACGTAAGATTTTTCAGTGCTTCATTTTCATTCATGCAGTTATTCTTTTAAATTAACATCATTGTATTATTTCATATCACTTCATCATAATCATAAACATCACATTCTATTTTCGTAACATTTCATAATTAACATTATATGAATCATTAACTTTGCACTATTTGTATTGCATTTTCTTAATGTTTTCTCGTTAGTCATTAATATATTTTGTTTCGTATTTCGTTCGTGCGTGGTAGTGAAATTTTTGTTATGAAATTGATGTAGTTTCATGCCAAAGGGATCCTTATATCGTACAATATTTATCTTTTCCATTCATTCACTTATAGGGTAAGTACATTTATTTATCATCATCGTATCAATTCATTTTCATTTGGGTATTTCCATTGGGTAGTATTTTCATATCATTTTATCGTAATCACTAACATTTTCAAAATTCGAATGCAATTCCATTTTCAAAATGTTTTCTCGTAAATCATTAAATAATGGCGGGGCCTACCATTAGTCACCAAAAAACAAAATAAATTTAAAACAGTTTTCTGTACATTTTTTTGTGCATTCCATTTTCATAAAGTTGTGAGTCATTAACGAAAAGGCGGGTCTAACATTAGTCGCCAAAAACTCAAAGGGGCAAAAGGATACGTGCACCGGTATCCTGGTGCCTAAATAAAGGAAAAAAACTACATATGGCATAACTGTATGGGTTTCGGTTACCTTTGCCTTCCCTACTATAGGGAGAAATTTACCTAAAAAAACAGCTTTCTGTCAATACCATTCTGCATTCAATTTAGACATACTCTCTAATCTGTGATCTAGTTGTTTTGGTTTTGCGTCTTTATACGAGTCCCTTATTGTATTACAATAAGTAATTCTGTTACTAATTCACTAATTCCATTATCAATAGCTTTAGAATTTGATGTTGAAGAAATTAATATAATAAATGAAAATACTTTCCTGGTTTTTTCATTAGTAAATATTTGGAATCACAACATAACCTACAATATTATTATTTTGGTACTGTAAAAATGCGGTACGCACAATTAATAGTAGGACCGGCAGGAAGTGGCAAAGTAAGTAAAATAAAAATATATATATAAAATATAACAATTGGTTGATAAATAAGTTTGAATTCAGTCACAGAAGGCAATAGTATGATTGGCAACAACACTATTTTTATTTTATAATTTAAGGGTAGTGCAGAACAATTCTCTACATAACTTGCAAAATATTTACTAATCACAGACGAATTCATTTTACAAAGTTTATTAATATATTTCTTACTATAGAACCTGTCTACTACTTTATAAAAGTTTTATTATCAACAACAAATTTGAACATAATATTCCATTATTAATTTAATTGCATATTCTCCATAGTCTACATACTGCTCCACAATGGTAAAACATGCAAGTGATAGTAAACGTATCATAGAAGTAGTGAACTTGGACCCAGCAGCTGAACATTTTGATTATGAGCCCATGGTGGACATAAGGGAATTGATACACTTGGATGATGCCATGGAAGATGAAGAGCTGCGTTTTGGACCCAATGGTGGACTTGTATTTTGTATAGAGTGAGTTAATTTTATTATTAGCTTTAAACTATGCTGCACAATCACATTGTAATAGATAATAATACTTATAATGTATGTATTAATTTAACAACACAATTTAATATCATACATAAAAAATTAAGAAAATATAATGTGAAAATTGTAGAAACTTACAAGTAATTAATGATAGTACTCTTCTTTTTATTCTCAATATAGAAATGACAAATTAACTAATTGGAAAGTCAATGAAATCTAAAATACAAAAATCACCCAAAAGTTTATTATAATGGTATGGATTCTATTGTATAAATCCTTTCCTATTGCAATTTTTTTCATGGATTTCCTTTGGTTGTTCCAATTTTAAAAAATGGATGTATAATGATGAAAGTTTGACTTTTGCCACCAAAACTATTTCTAAAATATAACTTTGTTAAGTTCTCATACATCACTAAAATAGGTCAAATTGATCTAAATATGTGTGTAACATTGCAATATTTAATGATTTGTTGCCAAAATAAAATTATTTTTGACAGTAGTTTTAATTTTTAAACTACAGAACCCTATTGGAGAATTGTGACTGGCTTGAAGAACAACTTGGTGATGTGGATGATGATTACATTCTTTTTGACTGCCCTGGCCAGATCGAACTATATACACACCTGCCAGTCATGAGGACACTTGTGGACACCCTGCAGAGGTGGAATTTCAGGATATGTGTGGTGTTCATGGTGGATTCACAGTTCATGATTGATGGAGCAAAGTTTTTATCAGGTACATTATTAGAAAACCAAGGTTAATTAGAAATAAATGTGGAGTTAAGTTGTGCAATGAAAATTCCCAAAAACAATAATTATAATACATATTATACTGACACAAATCCTAAAGTAGCAAAAAAATGAAATAAAAAAAATATCTGTAAATGTTAAAAATACAATTTATTTGTAAATGTTGTCACTAACATTTAAAAGCTGAAATATTCGTCGAAGTGATGGGGTTAACTATGACTTTTTTAAAGCACTGAGAAATTGATCATCAAGTCCAGTTTCGGAAAAGAAGCTTACTCATTGATTATAGATTCAACAAAAAGCATGTTTGCTAAGGCCCATAGAAACTGGGGATTCACCATGTGTTCTTAAATCATTCTTTAAATCCAGTTTTATTTCAATTTGGGACGGCAAGGTGTAGATGGCTAGATCAGTCATATGCTGCACTAGCTATCTTGGCATAATATGGACTCTTCCTGCTACCTACCATCAGGCAGTGTCATTTGCTGATCTTTGAAAAAAAAAGTAATAATATTTATGTAATAAATTTAACTCGAAATTTACATAAAGATTAAGAGAGAGATTTTTTTTCTTTTAATGCTCTCAAAATAAACATTATTTATTGATTATATTTAAGTTCAATTTACAATTTCAGGTACTATGGCAGCATTGAGTGTTATGGTAAATCTAGAACTACCCCATGTCAACATTCTCACTAAAATGGATCTGCTGACAAAGACTGCAAGAAAACAACTTGATGAGTAAGATTATTCACCATTTTTATTAAGCTGCTATAGTATTTTTTTTTATATATGACAAATGATTCCACTGCAGTGATGCATGAGCATACTGCTCTACCCACCCGCAAATAGTTAATTAGTTGAGGACATGTCCAGACAGTTTCAGTATTGTTAAATGCGTGTATGATGGTATTGAACATGTTAAAACATCCTTACTCTATGACGAAAAGTCATAGATTTATTTATGTCCTGGCTTCAAATCCCACACAATATCATGAAAAAAAAAACAAAAAATCAACCATTCCCAAAACCCACATGATGTTTTTAGTTAAATCATATTAATATTGTTCACAGTTACTTAGACCCAGACCCTCACATTCTGCTAGCAGATATGAGAAATGGAAACTCAAAGTGGCACGAAAAATATGCCAAACTAACAGAAGCTATTGGCGAAGTCATAGAAAACTTTAGTTTAGTGAGGTTCTATCCCTTGAACATAAAAGACGAGGAGAGCATAGAGAATATACTTTTAACTATAGACAATGTAATACAGTATGGAGAAGATGCTGATGTGAAAATTAGGGATTTTGATGAGGAGGAACCAGGGGATGATGAATAAATTATTTTGTTAATTTTTGTGGTTTAATTTAAATACGAAAGGGATGTATGACAAAAAATGAGACGATCCAGAACCAAAGAATTTGGGTATATAACTGCTTACGATCAGGCGAATCTTACGTATGACCTAAAAACTAATAAACAACAAACAGTCCTGCTTTCTACCAAACGAAAGTGGGTATTTATGAACACAAATGCTATTCTCTATTTACTTAGTCATGATATAAAGTTGGGAACCTCAAGACAAATAATTGTCTGGATATTCACCTTGATAGGTTAATATATATGCATGTGCATATACGAACCTAATAATCTAGGGTCCCTTCTCACTTAGTTATGACAAGAAATATATTGTAAATACAAAAAAAATTCAAATGACCAAGCAAATATATTTATTGATATGTAAGACACACAACAGTCCTTAAACAAATACAACATCATTTATGTTTAGTTTTAATTTCAAGTTAGATATTACTAAACAGCACAATAATGCTGTCTATAATATCGATTGACCCTTTCTGTCTTGTTATATGACTGCTAACATTTTTGCAATCATATTGTGAGAACGCAAACTTAAGTTTAGATGTCTAGTTTGTACTTCAAAATCAAGCTCAATGCAATAACAAATTAAATATTAACTATACTAGTAAATTTCAGAATTTCTGAGAGATGATGTTGTGAATTAGTTGAATTCATTAAAAGGATTGATCTTTAACAAAAGTGATATCATAGAAGTTTGTTTATTATTCTATCAAAACAGACAAAAAGATCTACTAAAGCTAGTATTACTTAAAATGATACTGTCGATGGATTATTGTAACAATTTTAATTCAAGTAAACTAAAATTATCATTTGAAAATTTTAATTTTAAATTGACAATATTTTTACATGTTTCTACATGATTCACTGGAGGTTTTACTGGAGTGTCAAAGTTATTCGATAAGATAAATTATTTAACTCATTCTTTCCATCTAATAAAAACCTACAACACCAGACTGTCTAATTAATATTTGGGTATAAGTATTTTTTTTAATAAAAGACAAAATAGTAATTCATTGGTTATTCCCATTATTTGGTTATTACTATTAGTTTTCTGACTTATGTTTGGAACAGTTTGCTAGTGATCAAAATTAATATGGTAATTGCTTACAAAAAATAATAACTTTACTAAAACAGTTATGAATGTAATACATGCACAATATGTTTACTTGTAGAACCTCTCTAAAATATAAAATCACGTCATTGATCATTTAGCATTAGTAGCATTTGAAGTCCTCAACATGTACTTGTTCTACCATATTGTTAACATCCAATTGTTTCATAAGAAAATAATATTAACATTTTCGTACCTCTGTATACTTCACTTCTATTTTGATAGGTGGTGATACTCTACATGTCTTCATGGATTTTTTTAATTAAGATTTTCTTCAAATATGTTTAAATTTGGCAAGTGCAGTGCGATGTCTGCTTCCCTAAACATCATAAATTTCACCAAGAGTACTGTCCAGTAACAAATTTTATAGGATATTGTTATATTGAACTATGTATGTATATTATTTTATAGTCAGTGGTCGGTGAGCCTAAGATGTTTGCATATCAATCCATATAACGGTTTATATCTTCATGAAATGTTTTTCTGTGATACTATATGTAATTATCTAAAATATAATATTGTAGTCTTCTTCGAAGAAAATACTTAAACACATGGATACACTAAATAACTGGAACACAATCTTGGATGTGTGTAGCTTGACATATAACACTAAAACTGCATTATGATCACATGGAATCCAGCTGATTCAACAGCTGTGCGGTTGTGCTAACACTAAAGTGCAGTATGCTGTGTAGTCTGTTGGATGTGTTGGGCGCAGCGTTAGACGGGCTCGTGGTCCATGGGCACGCAGTCGGTGATGCTGAACACGTAGCGCAGACAGCCGAAGGAGACGAGCGCGGCGTGCGGCAGCAGGGCGGAGCCCTCCCAGGCGCCGGGCGCGGCGCGCGCCTCGTCGCAGCGGCACGCCCCCGCCCACACATCCGCCTCCGCCTCCGCCTCCGCCCCCAGCGGCTCCGTCAGCTCGCCCTCTATCCTACAACATACAACATACGGTCAATTTTCTTCATAACTAAGTATTTTGACTACAAATAAAAATTATTTCCATAATATGAGATATTTTAAATGAAATAAGCTTCGCAAAGAAATTTCTTTTGAATGATTCCAAAATTATATGCTGTAGAAATCATCAAGAAAAGTGGTTCATAACAAACAATTTCTAAAAAAAATTATCTTAAATTTGGATAACTACTTACTGGCGCGTAACATCACATGCAATAAACTTTTTTTTCTTTTGAACTAGAATTTAGTTATCTACCTCTATTTTCCTCCAGAAATGTCATATTAGTTAATACTTGTGAGTACAATATACTATAACCAATTTCATTCGTAAATAATTAAAGTTCATTTATCTTTCCAAAACACAAATAACGTTATTTTCAAAATATAAATATGAACAAGAGAGAGGCCCAGACTATGCTGTCCAGAAACAAATTCCTTTACAACGCTGATTTTCAACCATCCCCGCCTGTCAGAAGTCTTAAGCAAGAGTATGTCACAAGGGTTCGATCTTTACACTAATAGTTCCACATTCCCTGATCCATTCAAATTATGTGCTAAAAATTATGATTCCTATTTGAAATAAATTTGACTTGATTGATAGTAATTTTATGGAATCAGGAATTTGTCGTGCATTATATGTAAAGCTGGTCCTTTGAACCGTTCTCAAATGTTGTAAATATCTAATATAAAGCCTTACATTCTCTGCGGAGTTTCCCTCTTCTTGATTAGCTCTTTAAGCGGCTGCGCGAGAGTATCTGCCGTGTTATTAGTAGACCTTTCAGATATGTCACAAGCATACAAGACGCCGTTGACCACCGTGCCCCATTCCGCGTAGTTGATCAACTCGAAGTGGCCTGTCACCTAAACACAAATTTTCAAGTTAAGTATCAATAATTGCTTGCATAAAGGGTAATATTTTACAGGAAGCAAATATATTTAATAATGAATGAAGACATCTGTAGATCGCAGGCTCCGACAAACGCGACGCTGATGTCTCTGTGTCTCACCTCGTCCTGGTAGACGGCGGCGTGCCTGGCGGCGGCATGCCGGCAGCGGCCCGGCAGCTGCAGGCCGCACGCGCCGTCAGTGCCGACCATGATGACGCTGATGTCTCTGTGTCTCACCTCGTCCTGGTAGACGGCGGCGTGCCTGGCGGCGGCATGCCGGCAGCGGCCCGGCAGCTGCAGGCCGCACGCGCCGTCAGTGCCGACCATGATGACGCTGATGTCTCTGTGTCTCACCTCGTCCTGGTAGACGGCGGCGTGCCTGGCGGCGGCATGCCGGCAGCGGCCCGGCAGCTGCAGGCCGCACGCGCCGTCAGTGCCGACCATGATGACGCTGATGTCTCTGTGTCTCACCTCGTCCTGGTAGACGGCGGCGTGCCTGGCGGCGGCATGCCGGCAGCGGCCCGGCAGCTGCAGGCCGCACGCGCCGTCAGTGCCGACCATGATGACGCTGATGTCTCTGTGTCTCACCTCGTCCTGGTAGACGGCGGCGTGCCTGGCGGCGGCATGCCGGCAGCGGCCCGGCAGCTGCAGGCCGCACGCGCCGTCAGTGCCGACCATGATGACGCTGATGTCTCTGTGTCTCACCTCGTCCTGGTAGACGGCGGCGTGCCTGGCGGCGGCATGCCGGCAGCGGCCCGGCAGCTGCAGGCCGCACGCGCCGTCAGTGCCGACCATGATGACGCTGATGTCTCTGTGTCTCACCTCGTCCTGGTAGACGGCGGCGTGCCTGGCGGCGGCATGCCGGCAGCGGCCCGGCAGCTGCAGGCCGCACGCGCCGTCAGTGCCGACCATGATGACGCTGATGTCTCTGTGTCTCACCTCGTCCTGGTAGACGGCGGCGTGCCTGGCGGCGGCATGCCGGCAGCGGCCCGGCAGCTGCAGGCCGCACGCGCCGTCAGTGCCGACCATGATGACGCTGATGTCTCTGTGTCTCACCTCGTCCTGGTAGACGGCGGCGTGCCTGGCGGCGGCATGCCGGCAGCGGCCCGGCAGCTGCAGGCCGCACGCGCCGTCAGTGCCGACCATGATGACGCTGATGTCTCTGTGTCTCACCTCGTCCTGGTAGACGGCGGCGTGCCTGGCGGCGGCATGCCGGCAGCGGCCCGGCAGCTGCAGGCCGCACGCGCCGTCAGTGCCGACCATGATGACGCTGATGTCTCTGTGTCTCACCTCGTCCTGGTAGACGGCGGCGTGCCTGGCGGCGGCATGCCGGCAGCGGCCCGGCAGCTGCAGGCCGCACGCGCCGTCAGTGCCGACCATGATGACGCTGATGTCTCTGTGTCTCACCTCGTCCTGGTAGACGGCGGCGTGCCTGGCGGCGGCATGCCGGCAGCGGCCCGGCAGCTGCAGGCCGCACGCGCCGTCAGTGCCGACCATGATGACGCTGATGTCTCTGTGTCTCACCTCGTCCTGGTAGACGGCGGCGTGCCTGGCGGCGGCATGCCGGCAGCGGCCCGGCAGCTGCAGGCCGCACGCGCCGTCAGTGCCGACCATGATGACGCTGATGTCTCTGTGTCTCACCTCGTCCTGGTAGACGGCGGCGTGCCTGGCGGCGGCATGCCGGCAGCGGCCCGGCAGCTGCAGGCCGCACGCGCCGTCAGTGCCGACCATGATGACGCTGATGTCTCTGTGTCTCACCTCGTCCTGGTAGACGGCGGCGTGCCTGGCGGCGGCATGCCGGCAGCGGCCCGGCAGCTGCAGGCCGCACGCGCCGTCAGTGCCGACCATGATGACGCTGATGTCTCTGTGTCTCACCTCGTCCTGGTAGACGGCGGCGTGCCTGGCGGCGGCATGCCGGCAGCGGCCCGGCAGCTGCAGGCCGCACGCGCCGTCAGTGCCGACCATGATGACGCTGATGTCTCTGTGTCTCACCTCGTCCTGGTAGACGGCGGCGTGCCTGGCGGCGGCATGCCGGCAGCGGCCCGGCAGCTGCAGGCCGCACGCGCCGTCAGTGCCGACCATGATGACGGCGCGCCGCATGCCCACGCACTGGCCCACCGCCTCCACTGAGCTGCGGCCCGATCTTTAGTTATTTATTTAATTTAGGTACAAACAGTCATATGTAACATAACATACATCATTTTAATAATTAACAGGCCTACGACTAAAAGATATGGAAACGATATAACGATCTTTATATGATACAAATTTGATAGTATTGTGAGGATTTTCAAACCGAGCTATAGAAGCCAATAATATTTTCAATCAGGTGATTGAAAATATTATTGAACGTAATGGAAAAAAATCGTGGTTGTTTTTACCCTTAATTATGACAAATTTTAATGGCAGGGAATATTCCCTAGTATTCAAAAATAATCAAAATTGCATTTAAGCATTTTAAAATATCACCGGCTTGAGCCGGAATCGAACCGGTGAATGGTGAAAAATAAATTCTGTATTTTATGATACCAACTGAAAAAGTCATTCATAAGGATCGATTTCTATTAACATATATATATCTATAAATTTCTAACAACAAAGTATCTTAAATTAAAAAAAGACCAAGAACAATATTTTTTTATTGTAAAACTATTTTGAATCTGCTCAATGTATGACCCACTTTCACGTATATCTTGACTGAATTTACGTGTCGTCTTTTGTATCGAGTTATGGTGAATATCTAAAATAATATCTTGAACTTCGATTTTCAATTCGTCTATTGAACCTTAGAGTATTTTATACACCAAATTCTTTACATGACCCCACAAATCAATCTAGCGGCGTTTGATCCCGAGATGTCGGTCATCTATTGTTCCCGTTGGTAGCTATTTAACTTTAAATAAATAAAATAAATTTAGTTAGTGAAATTTATAATGACTTTTTCGATTGATATCACAGGAGTTTTTTTTTCACTTTTCACCGGTTCGATTGCCGGCTCGAGCATGTGATTTTACAAAAATCTTTAAATGCAGTTTTAATCATTTTCAAAAAGAATCCTTTCCCTCCAACCATGGTCTTTTTTTCAAATATTAAAGATAGGATAAGAGTATGTCGGCTGACCTGACGTGGTCGTAGACTGGGCTGAAGGTGGCGCGCACGTAGTCGTCGAGGGCGGGCGCGCGCAGGGCGGGCGCGGGCGGCGCGTCGTGGGCGGGGGCGGGGCCGTCGGTGGGGGCGGCGGCGGGGGCGGGCGGCGGCCCCCAGACGAGCGCGGCGATGCGGCGGCGGTCGCGCGGCGTGAGCAGGGCGAAGGGCGGGCGCTCCCCGCGGGCGCGCAGCCTGGCGCCGGTGACGCTGCAGCGCACGGCGCGCGACACCAGCCGGCCCGCCGCGCTCCACGACCACGCGCCCGCGCACTGCTCGCCCCACGCCACCTGCGCACCACCACCACCACGTCACCACCACGCATACATGTACTACTACACTAGCACTGCCTCCACCACTCACCGATTTCATATGACACACAACACTATACATATCTTACTTGACATTATATTCAGTTGATGACAGCGAGGTACGATTTTTATTCTGGCCCACAGCGACTCGATCAGATTAAGTTTATAGTGGTACGACAGCAGGCAGGGAATTTCAACACCTTTGCCTTTAGTGATTTCATCGACGAAATATGTATCGTATTGTGTGACACGACTTATTAATACAACATACACTTTAATCAACCCAAACTATTTTTGGCAAAAGACCTTTTTTCCAAAATAAACTAATACTTCAGAACCCACTTTACAATAGTTTCACTGGCTTGTGAATATAAAAATAAAAAATTTGGTCCAGTTTCTGCCAGGCCGGGCTGCCTCAGCTGCCGTCGACAGTGTTACCTGCTGCAGTCTCTACCAGGCCAGGAGCCGCACGAGGCGTGAGTCCAGCTGCCTCAGCTGCCGTCGACAGTGTTACCTGCTGCAGTCTCTGCCAGGCCAGGAGCCGTACGAGGCGTGAGTCCAGCTGCCTCAGCTGCCGTCGACAGTGTTACCTGCTGCAGTCTCTGCCAGGCCAGGAGCCGTACGAGGCGTGAGTCCAGCTGCCTCAGCTGCCGTCGACAGTGTTACCTGCTGCAGTCTCTGCCAGGCCAGGAGCCGTACGAGGCGTGAGTCCAGCTGCCTCAGCTGCCGTCGACAGTGTTACCTGCTGCAGTCTCTGCCAGGCCAGGAGCCGTACGAGGCGTGAGTCCAGCTGCCTCAGCTGCCGTCGACAGTGTTACCTGCTGCAGTCTCTGCCAGGCCAGGAGCCGTACGAGGCGTGAGTCCAGCTGCCTCAGCTGCCGTCGACAGTGTTACCTGCTGCAGTCTCTGCCAGGCCAGGAGCCGTACGAGGCGTGAGTCCAGCTGCCTCAGCTGCCGTCGACAGTGTTACCTGCTGCAGTCTCTGCCAGGCCAGAAGCCGTACGAGGCGTGAGTCCAGCTGCCTCAGCTGCCGTCCCGCCAGCCTCAGTAGTTGCTCCACGTCGCTGCCGGCCCTCAGCCGTAGCTTGGGGCCGCACTCAGGAGACTCCCTTCGACGCTTCACTGACGTTGTCAGGTACTCTATGTCTGAGTCAGACTGGTCACTCGACAAATCTGACTGTCTTTCCTCCTGTAAACAGACAATATTATAACCAACTTTTTCTTCAATAGTTTGAGCGACAGCAAACATTATATATAGGAGATGATATACCTTTATTGCATAAAATTCTCTGGAGTTCGTTTTAAATTTTTGACATATTCTAACCTGCGGCCGTTAGATTCCAGAAAAATGCATACTCAGCTAAAAATGGGCAATTTAAACAATAACTTCTATGATGACTACGATCTAGTTCCCCTTCAAAAGACCATATCTCTCGAAACCACACGAAGTGTGCAAACATACCTCGTGATCCTCCTTAATCGGTCTCAGGTCGCTGTCGGGTTTGGGCTCAGTGACCTCTGCCACCTCTCTCTGGTGAAGAGAGGCGCGTGCGTGAGGGCATGAGCCTCCGCGATACTGAGGACACGACAGATTCAAGCAGATCTGGTGCTTGGGGGCCAGCGGGTCCTCCTCCTCGGACAAATTGTACTCTGGGTTCTGCTTCAGCTGGTTCAGTACTAAAAATTAATGAAGCAGTATGCAGTATTACGGTTTCCAATTTTTCGAAAGTTTTACAATTTCGCGAGACAGATTACAATCTAGCGGTATTTACAATTTTAAGGTGACATAACCAGACATTAGAATATTCTTTCAGTTTTTAGAAATAAGGTTTATAATGATTTCAATATACCTCTTCTGCAACGGACGAACTCCCTGCGACTGGGCATAAGCGGCGGCGGGTTCTGGTAGTGGTAGCGTACCATATCCGGTACTATCACGCGCCCTTTCACTCCCACTGGTACCTTCACCCTGCACCATCATTCAACAGCTTTTATGAAGGTCTTTGTGACAAGGTACGTCGGCCCGCGCTTGGCCAGACAGCGCATACGTCACGGCGTGCACTTACTGGAATACTATTGTAGATTTATGGGATGATATTATTGTTTATGAGTTGAGTTGAAATGAAAGCCAGCATTTTACCTTATACATGTATAAATTTTGACTCGGTTATATTCTTTTCTTTTTAATTTAAATAGTTTAGGTTTTAATCTCACCTGATAAGACTGAAAATAGAAGTGAACTCCACCCGGATTTTTCTACCACAGAGAAACTTTCTATCTTACCACCAACTGCCTATACACAATAATGCTTTTAACATTATTGTCATAACGGCACACTTAGGTAAGACGTGGTAGTCGGACTTAAAGTTCTACCGACCATTTATTGTTTGGGTATTTGTTATTAATAAGAGAAGATCTATATCATATGTCCCCACTCGCACGAAGCTTCACTTTAATTGTATTGTGTGTTTAGTAGTTCAAACTTATTACATTGTCACCAAACTCGGTAACAGAGAACAAGATTAAAAACTATAAAAACCGTCTGGCTCTCCCTTGACAAAGACACTTCATTTCTTTTGGTTACTCAACTCAAACTAATATTACTAAGCCTATGAATCCTTTAAATTCATGGTGTACCATATCAGTGTGGTTAATTAAGTGATGCATCGAACAAAATCAATGAGTCTTAATTTGCACCAAAGCCTTATATGTATTTTTACCTGTGTATGATTTTATATCTCTAAATAAGGTAGTACCTCTAATTTAAATGGCAAATTAAGCTATAAGTTAATACCGCGACTCACCTAAAGGAAGGATTATTCGCTCGCGCGCGTCGGATGAAGTCAATCTTAATGGCGTGCTGGTCCACCGGCCCAGAGAACTTGTCCCACAGAGCCACTCGCTCCGACGCCGACACCGAGTTGACCAGCTGCCAGTCCTGACACACACGTCACTGCTACAGTCACACAGACACTCATGTTATCACCACATTACAACTTGTCCCAACCACCACTCGCTCCGACGCCGACACCGAGTTGACCAGCTGCCAGTCCTGACACACACGTCACTGCTACAGTCACACAGACACTCATGTTATCACCACATTACAACTTGTCCCTACCACCACTCGCTCCGACGCCGACACCGAGTTGACCAGCTGCCAGTCCTGACACACACGTCACTGCTACAGTCACACAGACACTCATGTTATCACCACATTACAACTTGTCCCAACCACCACTCGCTCCGACGCCGACACCGAGTTGACCAGCTGCCAGTCCTGACACACACGTCACTGCTACAGTCACACAGACACTCATGTTATCACCACATTACAACTTGTCCCTACCACCACTCGCTCCGACGCCGACACCGAGTTGACCAGCTGCCAGTCCTGACACACACGTCACTGCTACAGTCACACAGACACTCATGTTATCACCACATTACAACTTGTCCCTACCACCACTCGCTCCGACGCCGACACCGAGTTGACCAGCTGCCAGTCCTGACACACACGTCACTGCTACAGTCACACAGACACTCATGTTATCACCACATTACAACTTGTCCCTACCACCACTCGCTCCGACGCCGACACCGAGTTGACCAGCTGCCAGTCCTGACACACACGTCACTGCTACAGTCACACAGACACTCATGTTATCACCACATTACAACTTGTCCCTACCACCACTCGCTCCGACGCCGACACCGAGTTGACCAGCTGCCAGTCCTGACACACACGTCACTGCTACAGTCACACAGACACTCATGTTATCACCACATTACAACTTGTCCCTACCACCACTCGCTCCGACGCCGACACCGAGTTGACCAGCTGCCAGTCCTGACACACACGTCACTGCTACAGTCACACAGACACTCATGTTATCACCACATTACAACTTGTCCCTACCACCACTCGCTCCGACGCCGACACCGAGTTGACCAGCTGCCAGTCCTGACACACACGTCACTGCTACAGTCACACAGACACTCATGTTATCACCACATTACAACTTGTCCCTACCACCACTCGCTCCGACGCCGACACCGAGTTGACCAGCTGCCAGTCCTGACACACACGTCACTGCTACAGTCACACAGACACTCATGTTATCACCACATTACAACTTGTCCCTACCACCACTCGCTCCGACGCCGACACCGAGTTGACCAGCTGCCAGTCCTGACACACACGTCACTGCTACAGTCACACAGACACTCATGTTATCACCACATTACAACTTGTCCCTACCACCACTCGCTCCGACGCCGACACCGAGTTGACCAGCTGCCAGTCCTGACACACACGTCACTGCTACAGTCACACAGACACTCATGTTATCACCACATTACAACTTGTCCCTACCACCACTCGCTCCGACGCCGACACCGAGTTGACCAGCTGCCAGTCCTGACACACACGTCACTGCTACAGTCACACAGACACTCATGTTATCACCACATTACAACTTGTCCCTACCACCACTCGCTCCGACGCCGACACCGAGTTGACCAGCTGCCAGTCCTGACACACACGTCACTGCTACAGTCACACAGACACTCATGTTATCACCACATTACAACTTGTCCCTACCACCACTCGCTCCGACGCCGACACCGAGTTGACCAGCTGCCAGTCCTGACACACACGTCACTGCTACAGTCACACAGACACTCATGTTATCACCACATTACAACTTGTCCCTACCACCACTCGCTCCGACGCCGACACCGAGTTGACCAGCTGCCAGTCCTGACACACACGTCACTGCTACAGTCACACAGACACTCATGTTATCACCACATTACAACTTGTCCCTACCACCACTCGCTCCGACGCCGACACCGAGTTGACCAGCTGCCAGTCCTGACACACACGTCACTGCTACAGTCACACAGACACTCATGTTATCACCACATTACAACTTGTCCCTACCACCACTCGCTCCGACGCCGACACCGAGTTGACCAGCTGCCAGTCCTGACACACACGTCACTGCTACAGTCACACAGACACTCATGTTATCACCACATTACAACTTGTCCCTACCACCACTCGCTCCGACGCCGACACCGAGTTGACCAGCTGCCAGTCCTGACACACACGTCACTGCTACAGTCACACAGACACTCATGTTATCACCACATTACAACTTGTCCCTACCACCACTCGCTCCGACGCCGACACCGAGTTGACCAGCTGCCAGTCCTGACACACACGTCACTGCTACAGTCACACAGACACTCATGTTATCACCACATTACAACTTGTCCCTACCACCACTCGCTCCGACGCCGACACAGAGTTGACCAGCTGCCAGTCCTGACACACACGTCACTGCTACAGTCACACAGACACTCATGTTATCACCACATTACAACTTGTCCCTACCACCACTCGCTCCGACGCCGACACCGAGTTGACCAGCTGCCAGTCCTGACACACACGTCACTGCTACAGTCACACAGACACTCATGTTATCACCACATTACAACTTGTCCCTACCACCACTCGCTCCGACGCCGACACCGAGTTGACCAGCTGCCAGTCCTGACACACACGTCACTGCTACAGTCACACAGACACTCATGTTATCACCACATTACAACTTGTCCCTACCACCACTCGCTCCGACGCCGACACCGAGTTGACCAGCTGCCAGTCCTGACACACACGTCACTGCTACAGTCACACAGACACTCATGTTATCACCACATTACAACTTGTCCCTACCACCACTCGCTCCGACGCCGACACCGAGTTGACCAGCTGCCAGTCCTGACACACACGTCACTGCTACAGTCACACAGACACTCATGTTATCACCACATTACAACTTGTCCCTACCACCACTCGCTCCGACGCCGACACCGAGTTGACCAGCTGCCAGTCCTGACACACACGTCACTGCTACAGTCACACAGACACTCATGTTATCACCACATTACAACTTGTCCCTACCACCACTCGCTCCGACGCCGACACCGAGTTGACCAGCTGCCAGTCCTGACACACACGTCACTGCTACAGTCACACAGACACTCATGTTATCACCACATTACAACTTGTCCCTACCACCACTCGCTCCGACGCCGACACCGAGTTGACCAGCTGCCAGTCCTGACACACACGTCACTGCTACAGTCACACAGACACTCATGTTATCACCACATTACAACTTGTCCCTACCACCACTCGCTCCGACGCCGACACCGAGTTGACCAGCTGCCAGTCCTGACACACACGTCACTGCTACAGTCACACAGACACTCATGTTATCACCACATTACAACTTGTCCCTACCACCACTCGCTCCGACGCCGACACCGAGTTGACCAGCTGCCAGTCCTGACACACACGTCACTGCTACAGTCACACAGACACTCATGTTATCACCACATTACAACTTGTCCCTACCACCACTCGCTCCGACGCCGACACCGAGTTGACCAGCTGCCAGTCCTGACACACACGTCACTGCTACAGTCACACAGACACTCATGTTATCACCACATTACAACTTGTCCCTACCACCACTCGCTCCGACGCCGACACCGAGTTGACCAGCTGCCAGTCCTGACACACACGTCACTGCTACAGTCACACAGACACTCATGTTATCACCACATTACAACTTGTCCCTACCACCACTCGCTCCGACGCCGACACCGAGTTGACCAGCTGCCAGTCCTGACACACACGTCACTGCTACAGTCACACAGACACTCATGTTATCACCACATTACAACTTGTCCCTACCACCACTCGCTCCGACGCCGACACAGAGTTGACCAGCTGCCAGTCCTGACACACACGTCACTGCTACAGTCACACAGACACTCATGTTATCACCACATTACAACTTGTCCCTACCACCACTCGCTCCGACGCCGACACCGAGTTGACCAGCTGCCAGTCCTGACACACACGTCACTGCTACAGTCACACAGACACTCATGTTATCACCACATTACAACTTGTCCCTACCACCACTCGCTCCGACGCCGACACCGAGTTGACCAGCTGCCAGTCCTGACACACACGTCACTGCTACAGTCACACAGACACTCATGTTATCACCACATTACAACTTGTCCCTACCACCACTCGCTCCGACGCCGACACCGAGTTGACCAGCTGCCAGTCCTGACACACACGTCACTGCTACAGTCACACAGACACTCATGTTATCACCACATTACAACTTGTCCCTACCACCACTCGCTCCGACGCCGACACCGAGTTGACCAGCTGCCAGTCCTGACACACACGTCACTGCTACAGTCACACAGACACTCATGTTATCACCACATTACAACTTGTCCCTACCACCACTCGCTCCGACGCCGACACCGAGTTGACCAGCTGCCAGTCCTGACACACACGTCACTGCTACAGTCACACAGACACTCATGTTATCACCACATTACAACTTGTCCCTACCACCACTCGCTCCGACGCCGACACAGAGTTGACCAGCTGCCAGTCCTGACACACACGTCACTGCTACAGTCACACAGACACTCATGTTATCACCACATTACAACTTGTCCCTACCACCACTCGCTCCGACGCCGACACCGAGTTGACCAGCTGCCAGTCCTGACACACACGTCACTGCTACAGTCACACAGACACTCATGTTATCACCACATTACAACTTGTCCCTACCACCACTCGCTCCGACGCCGACACCGAGTTGACCAGCTGCCAGTCCTGACACACACGTCACTGCTACAGTCACACAGACACTCATGTTATCACCACATTACAACTTGTCCCTACCACCACTCGCTCCGACGCCGACACCGAGTTGACCAGCTGCCAGTCCTGACACACACGTCACTGCTACAGTCACACAGACACTCATGTTATCACCACATTACAACTTGTCCCTACCACCACTCGCTCCGACGCCGACACCGAGTTGACCAGCTGCCAGTCCTGACACACACGTCACTGCTACAGTCACACAGACACTCATGTTATCACCACATTACAACTTGTCCCTACCACCACTCGCTCCGACGCCGACACCGAGTTGACCAGCTGCCAGTCCTGACACACACGTCACTGCTACAGTCACACAGACACTCATGTTATCACCACATTACAACTTGTCCCTACCACCACTCGCTCCGACGCCGACACCGAGTTGACCAGCTGCCAGTCCTGACACACACGTCACTGCTACAGTCACACAGACACTCATGTTATCACCACATTACAACTTGTCCCTACCACCACTCGCTCCGACGCCGACACCGAGTTGACCAGCTGCCAGTCCTGACACACACGTCACTGCTACAGTCACACAGACACTCATGTTATCACCACATTACAACTTGTCCCTACCACCACTCGCTCCGACGCCGACACCGAGTTGACCAGCTGCCAGTCCTGACACACACGTCACTGCTACAGTCACACAGACACTCATGTTATCACCACATTACAACTTGTCCCTACCACCACTCGCTCCGACGCCGACACCGAGTTGACCAGCCTCCACAGACACTCATTTCCTCATAAGGTTTAGTGCACAAGTAAAGTGCTAAAGTATTTTATAATACTCACAATATACTGCTCAACGTGATTGGGGCACATCCACCGGCCTGTAGGAAGGGCCGTAAGAGGAGGGTCCAGGCAATCCTACGAATAAATTATACGTCAATACATAAAACATTAGTCATCAACTTAATTCATGTTTTAAATGGACAAAACCTTTATGCCGTAACCAAATAGAGCTGCTGTGACTGTACCTGATGGTAGAGCAGCGGGCAGTAGTCGCACTGCAGGAGAGGCGCGACACGACAGGTGGCGTGACAGACGAAGCAGGACTTCGCTGGCAGCGGCACGCAGCCCGACGAGTCTACGTTCACCACAGAACTACCATTCTTGCTGCCTTCTGCAAACACAAAGTTATACTGTTACTTTTAATGACCTGAAAATAAGCTCTTAATAATGATGAAGTGTATATAGTCAATTTAAATTATGTACAGTACTAATTCTCTCAATATAATTAATATTACATACATAATTTAAATTACATTTTTCTGATTTAATTGAAATTTTTATTAAGTTATTTGATATTTCTAATTTTTGATATCCCTATTTCTTTTCACCGACATTTCCCGACGTTATACCTTTCTCAGTGCCGGGGAAGAGGCAAGGCACCTTCATCTCCCTGGGTAGCTCGAACTGTCGCGGATTCATGATGCGGGCGGCCTTCACCAGCGCCTCCATCGGCGTCATCTCATTAGGCTCCTTCACTTCTTCCTCGTCTTCTTTGCACTTTTTCTTAGTTGAGTTAACACGGTTATTCCGGAGGGATCTATAGCAAAGTTATTACAAAACTTGTCAAATATCTAAAAATAAGTGTTTTTATATTCATTATTAAATTAATAAATTCACCACAGCCAAAGCATATTAAACAGACAGGTTTAAAATTAGGGAATTAAAAAAGCATCTTTATCAAAAAGTAAAAAGATGTCATTCTAACTATTAAATATACAAAATACATCAACCTTACTAACAAACACTATATTTGGTGTGGCATTGTAAATAATCTTACTATACTGAACATCAACAGCAGCATATATGACCAACAGCTGGGAACAGGTTCCCAACATAACAATATCACAACCGCACATTCAATTAACTAAATTCTTGAGCTACATATTAAAAGAAGGCCTCACACAGCTCTGCCATCAGAAATTGTAAAGAAATTAGCAGTTTTAATACATGTGGACAATTTTAGGTAAATAGTAAGGTTTTAGTAAGTCGAACATAATTTCAGTTTTACCTAGTTTTCTTGTCATTAGAGTCGGCGGGTGACTGGGCGCGGCTGCCGCGAGCGCTCGACGGCTTCTCGGCGTCCGAGGCGCGGCACTCGCGGCACAACCACAGCCCAGCTGGGATGTCATTCTCGTCCAGGGGTGGGTCACTGTGTATCAACAAATAAATAAAAATAATCTTTATTTAAACACAACTTAAGCTATGGAACTGTACAATGTCTGGGAGAATGTTACATCTCAATCTCAATGTATTTACATTGTAGTAGCATAGTAAATAAATATTATTATTTTATAAAAACTTAAATATTCATTTTTATTTATTATCCATAAAATATAAATATAACCTTACTGTAGAAAAATCTTTGAGTTACATACAAGACAAAAGCACTTATATTGCTGGAATAAAGATATTAAATCAGCTACCAATATATATGAAGTCATTGGAGGGTACATTATTTAAACATAAATTAAAAGACTGGCTATTACAAAAAATCTTTTAAAATTTAAATGAATATTATAATTGGAATTATCATTAAAAAATTGTAATAAATTTAAATAAAAATTATATTCCACAAAGTAAATATTGTATGTATGAAAGTGACAATCTGTTGTTTCTTAACACATTAAGGACTGCAAAGAAATTTTGCGTTTGTGCATTTATACAGTTTTTCGTAGCTTCATCTGTTCGGATTCCACCAATGGGATTGTCTGGTCACTAGACTTGGAGATAGTAGGATACAATGTATGAAAGTAAGTCCATCCGTAACAGACGGAACGTGAAACACGAGAAAACTCGTGAGCGGTCCGTAACAGATGAGATGCGAAACACGAGAAAACTCGTGAGCGGTCCTTAATGTGTTAAGTGCATGAAATCGCATGTTTTGTACATTGCACACAGAATCAAAATAAAATTTTATTGTATCTTATAAATTTATTGATTTTAACGGTCACAATTACTTTGGATTACTTTAATTTAGTGACCATTGAAAGTTATGTTTTAATTTTTTTAAATTCTTTTCCATGAAGTTGAGATAGATTTATACTGGAAGATGATTTAAAGTTAGTGTCTATTTTTAGAACTGCATTTAATTTTTAACTGTAACAGATTTATGAAAAAAGGAATAAAAAACTGCATGTTGTTTTGGATGTATTATACACTTATTTTTTTTACTGCAATAATGTCAAAGCATCTTGATTAAATGGAAATAATCAAATAAAACATTACTATAACATATATATCGTAATTTTTTTCTCATCTATAGTCCGTTTGATTTATAGAAAACAGTAATGTCACAAGAAAAAACTATATAAATAATTTTTTTTCTCTTGGGATTTATTGTGAATGGTATATTTTTTATTTTTATATTTTAGACTTGTTCTCTTTCATCTAATTATTAACTTATTATACTCTTTCATAGATTAATTCAAAGAGAACAACAATTAACAGTTTATAAATTAGGTTTTATAGTAATTTTAAAAAAAGCAAATGTGTTGCAATTTGAAAAGGATACAACCTCTCAGTGTAAAAGTCCCCACTGGTTGTCAGCTATAAACTACTGTTTTAATTATTGCAAAGTAGCTTTGAGTTCCAATTTATTTTTATTATATACTGGCTAAAGGAATTATTTTATCAGTAATAAGGTGGGCAAAACTTTACGTAGCTATCATTTTAATTTTAATTCATAGAACATAGCATTTTATGGTTTGTTAGCATTCCATTCTGTCCTTTTGCCTTACCTACCTAATTACCTGCCTCCTTATCTCTTTTAATTTTGCTATGCATGACAGACTCCATAATGATTCTTGTCTTGTTACATAAAATAATATTTTGTTATTTTATTTTATAGTTAAATGAATAATTTACTGCATTTCAATAAATATTAGAAACACACTATCATATTTTTTTTAAAGAATTTATTTCAAAGGATGCTAATCCCGGGATATAGGCTCATACATAGATCACTGCAGATACCAAACTTTGTTCTTAGTTGAAAATTTAAAAATGCCTCACAGCATCAGGTTTGTATGTTGAGCTAACTTAAAATATAATACATAAGTTATATAACTTACAAGGAAAACAATATTTATTTTTAATGTAACTCACTAGCAACCAAGATGGAAACTGGCTGGGCAACGATCGCAACATATGAGGTCGCCGCCCTCACCACACGCGTCGCACGAGTCGTGGTTGTGGCCTTTGCCAGGTCTCTTGTAGTATGGATGCTGCGGCTTTTTAGGCTTTTGAGCATTTGCATCTTCGTCCGGGGGCTTTATCAATGCCCTTATAAGCTAAAAAACATAAAATACCGTCAAGAAGGCATAAATTAAGACAAACGCATGCAACAAGGCGCTTCAGAAAATGGCGCCAGTGAGAACATTCCAAAAGTATTAAAATATTCAACTAACCGGCATAAGACCGCCAGAAGTATCCAAGTCATAGCTAACGTTAGACATTGTATTGTTTCTTGAACAAAAAATCCTAGTTTTAAAAAGCTAAATTGAAAGTTAAGTTAATTTCAAAATATTCCAGAGCATGTCCAATCAAAGTTCTAAATGTACAACTAAAACACTACACACAAGGTTTTCCCGTGTTGTAATCACTTGAAAAACACCAATAATAACATAATATTCATTTATTTTCAGAAATAGTTAATATTTAATAAGCATTTCAATTAAAATACAGTCAACGGTAAGAGCACCGACAACAGGCCGATTAGTAGTGATGCACGATCAAAGCTGTATGATGGACTGTTTCATATCGATAATATATTAAAATTATTCATAAGTATATCTAATCAAATAGACCAAACTTAAGATAAATAAAAGAAAATATCATGTACATATTATATATATAATAATCAAAATACCACACTTTTTACTTGTGCCGCTTAATTTAATTTATCTTGTTCCTGACTGCGCACCGCCTCACTTAACCTTTCGTGTACGGCCATTAAATTAATAAATGCAGAAAACTAGAAAAACTTTTAATATTTTATTTTTGTTGGTTTTTGACAGAAACTAACCAAAAAACAAAGAATATCTCTAAACAAATGTCACATCATAAAAAGAAAATCACGAAAAATCCTACATTAATAATAGTAGTGTAACTGTTGATCAACCCAGGTGCAAAACAATAATTTTAAAATATTTTTTTCTACTTGCATTCATAAATGCAGAAGAAACTGAAATGTGGGGAAGTGCCTAGAACCGGACAGACTTAAGGAATTGTGTTCAGCAATGTTAAAGCACCAAGACGTTTTCTGAAGTAGCTGGGATGGCTCGAATAATCCAGCTCTTCAACCTTCAACGCAAAACAGTCGTCAATTTATGGAAACTGCAAAAAGAAAAGGAACTAACTCACATTATTATTCTTGTATTTATTTTGAATGTTATTAAGAGGCTCTTCTCGATAAATCCACAATTATTAAAAACAGCACTACACGAAAACATGGCTGCCGCGCTGCCAAGTGTAGTTTTTGACATAAAGCTGGTGTTTGAATAAGCAAGGATAAAGCTAGTGTACACTATAATGCTAATATCTTAACCTTTATTTCATATTTGCTGCTGTCACTTGCTGGTAAAGTAAGTATAACATATGCTTCTGATATAAGTTAAGGATAACTTGCACTTGAGATAACAATACCAAAAGTTCTTATTTATTAATCAGGAAAGGAGGGAACTGGCGTACGGAAATACAGGCTAACTATTTGCCTAGTTCAGAGTCCAGTCTGTCACTATCTTATGCACCTGTGTTATATTTGTCTGATAACAATGTAATTGTTACGCTTAAGAGATAATAAAATAAACTATTATGATTATTATTTAATCATCATAAGTCTCATTCCTATTTATTATCTGTCTACGATCATTTTCATTGCCCAAAATCATTTAAAAATCGATGCTCATGCCATACGATGTTAAAGCTCCGCTAGACAAAGGTATAGGATAAATTAGAGGGCCTAGTCAAGGTTCGTTACAATAATCGTACTCAAATCGCTAACTGTGAAAATGTACGGGATTTAACATAAGCTCTTTCTCAGTAATCAAGTGTGATTTTCATATACCGTATATTATTCATTTTGCAATTCGATTGCAAATAATGGTATTCATCTTATCAAGGCCTTCATTATTTTAAAACTACATCTAGCGACAGATAAAATTACATAAGATACAGCTGTCAGGGCTTTCTTCTCCTTTGCTTTCCCATTAAAAGAGAGAAATTTTAAAAAAAATATACTCAGAATCCCAGTCTATCTTGAAAAAATTTATTAAATTGTGTTATTAATACCCAAGATTAATGCTTAGTCAGAAATGAACAAAATATTATGCATACCAAACAAATTATATTTAAAAAAATATATACTGAAGACACAAACTTTTTCTTGAATTGAAATGACATTAAACCTAGCCCCCCTAAACAACAGCCTCCCAAAAATCGCAATCGATTCGCTAAATTAAAATTTTTGGACAAAATTAGGACTGCTTGTTAAAAGTGGACAATAATAAGTAATGCGAACGTAAATATGGAAAAAGGAGAAAGGAGAAAAAATGATTGATTTTCAAATTCCTCATCAAAGAACTATCTTTGATGAGAATAAATGAGATTTTAATAGAATAATGGTCTGTGATTATAATATTAATATTGGTTTTTTATGTTTAAAATGATTGATATCAGTTGAGTAGAAGAAAATTTATGCTTTATTATGGCAATATCATGGCTGGCGGAAGTTGCCATTTCTATGACGTCATGGGCGGAGTTTAGTTGAAGATCGAATTCGGATTCGGTTGGCGGGCGCGGCCATCTTGGTGAATTAGTGACCTGGCGATTCGGTTTTAGTTAGTGAAAAATCATTTGTCATCCACAATGTCGGAAAGGGAAGATAATGTGTACAAAGCAAAGTTAGCCGAGCAGGCTGAGCGCTACGATGGTGAGTACATATTTTTGTAATTCATTTGCTAACAGTCAGGAAAAATCTTTTCTATTTTCGCCGACAGTTGAAAGACGATTTGGTGATAGTGTAAGAAAAATCTCGATATAGATGCCTAAATTATTCTATACTTAATTCATTTCAGGCGGAAAAATGGTTTAATACATTCATTTCTTAACAGTTAACAGCCAAAACTAACGAATCAATGGCATTCGTTAGGCTTGGTCAGCGATCGATGCGTCATCCGCCGGTGGGATGCCCTTTACGTTTTTTAAACTATGCTAATCTCCAAAGTAATAATATAATGTCGTTTTAATTCTCTTCTGTTATAAATTAATAGGTTCAAGTCAAGTTTCACCAAATTTGTGCACCACACGAATCTTAGTAACCATGAATATAATGAATTCATATTTTCCCATTCCAGAGAAATAAAAATGCGATCGATGTCACTAAGGTCGATCATGCATGTCGTACCTTCGACAAATACTTGATTAGAACTTATGGAACGTTCCAGGCTTATTTGGAATCCTAAATTACAGTAGCTATGTCACCTTTCGTCTCAACTACTCTCACCTATTGTTCATCTTAACTTCACGGGAATTTACCTGTGAATCTGTCGCATTATCTCGTTCGTCTTTTAAATTAAGATCGTACACGCTATCACTATTTGTCATTTATTAGGCTACTTTCTTTAACATAAAACCTGATGAGAAATCTAGATAATAGTTGATGTATGACATGCAGTATGTAAGAATTAGTGTGGTAGTTCAATGACCTTGTTTCAAGTGCAAGGAATATGATGAATAGCTAGTTAAATACCAAGGACACACCTATTTACTGGTGTTATTTTTACTTTATTATTAATTTCGCTACAAATAACTAACATGCTCAATGAACTCATTAGTTGTCATGTCAAGTACACATTGGATTAACTTTTATTTGATTTATGTGCAGTTCTGCTAACAATAAAACCATTTGATTGAAAATGATACCTGTGAGAAAAATATAAAACTATTTTAATTAACAGTAAAATTTAAAACCACAATGAAACTATTACAGAAGCTGAATCAATAGCTATAACAAATTTATTTGTAATTCTGCTGACTGAATAGGTCATTATTATAAGTCATATGATATTATATAGTTGAACAATAAAGGGACATTTTATGTTTATCTGACAAAATTTATAAGTAAACTAGTCGTATGCATTCAGCCAGTAGATACTGTTCAACCATGTTTCCATACTTTGCAGACAACATTGTTTAGAACAATTTCCCTTTCTGGATGTTCAAGAGTTGTAACTTTTGTCTGAAGCACACTTGGCATTAACTGTCACATATTTAAGAATAATTTAATTAATGGGAAGAGCGAGTTAGGTACAATCAATTTCCAGGAGTGATCAATAATCATAATTTACAGAAGGTAATTACAGTGGTAGGTTTCAGCACTCTTGGATTTCTTAAGCAACCATGATTGGCTGTGGAAAAGTCAACTAAAATTCTAAATTTGCTTATCCATGCTTTGGATAGCAAACTTTTGGCTACATGTGTGCATCCACCCACCATCTCACTTTAGGTTAGCAAGGTGGTATATTGGCCGTTCCTCATGTGTCTCTCACATTTTGGAAGGTCTCTCTATCATCAGGACTTGTATAAGCTGTTAATGATGATTATGTTAACAGTATACTTTTGTAAGTCATAAAATCAAAATAACTGTAATGATTTTTAAATGTTAAATATTTTTATTCAGCACTATTTGGAAAATTAAAACATATACCTAACATAAAATATTCATTAAGGCCATTTTAGGTTATCATATTACTTACATTAGCAAATGACTTTACTTTGCTTTCCTATCTTTTTCCTTCTAGAATCCATTAAACAAATAATAATCTTTGTTGATTTTCAAAGGTCACAATAATATACAGAAAAGTCAAACAGCCCATATCACATTGTATCACCAAATATACTTCCAATAAATGTACTCCTGGCACACTAACCACAGACTGTAATAGACCTTTACATATTAAAATTATTCCTGTGATCCTTGTTAATCAATCCTCAGGGCTAAATCCAATATGTTCATAATTTTTTTAATTAGGCTTACCTTTTTTTAAAAATCTTAATGCGTTTCCCATACAGTGGTGACCATGTTAAGAAAAAAATCTAATTTTATTATCTGTAACATTTTAAATAAAGTTAAGAGACAATAAAATTTTATAGGTTATAGTTACTAAAAGTGACTTGTAAATATCTGCAAAGCCTAGAGGCTTGTAATAGATTGCATCAGGAAAATTAGTTACAAAGAAGAAGTTATATACTTCTTAATTTATAATCATATAACTAAAAACATCACATCTATTTTAAAAGAGGCATGAAGACACACTTTGAGCTGGCAAAGTGGCTTAGGCTAGGGCAGTATATCTTTGTTGCACTAGCTATCATACCATGTCATATCATATCAGTTGGTGTTATTTGCAGGGTTATTTTTTGTATAAAACATGCAACTTAATAGATTGTAATTGTAGTTTTTTTTATATTGTTGTGTGTGTACATGACTCTGTAAATAAATAGATCTATTGACCTATAACATTGATCATAGATATAAATGTCTCTATGATTGATATGAAAGATATATATATTTGTCTGATATTAGAATTTTTTTGTTAATTATACAATATATACCTTATATTACATGCATCTACCTAATTATTTTCTTTATATTTCTGGTTGAACAAAAATTAAATGGAGATATTGATAAGAAGTTTTGTGCTCCCATTTCAATATATGTTTTACTTTCAATTGAGCATTATTAACTTATCAGACAATTGATGTTTAATTGTGTGTTATCTAAATTAACCTTTATCTAAATTATAAATCATTTAATTCATAGAACAGATAGAATGGATTTTTCCTCCTTCATCATATACATAAATCATAAAATACAGGCATAAATTAATGATATAAAACCAATTTTTTTTTGGATAAGTTATTTTATTTTAAAAGGATCTGAAAATAAAACACTAATGTTGACCACACTTACTCACTGAACTCACTCTGTTTGTATGCATCTTAATTTTTTTTCATTACATATTATTCCAAGACTCATTTGTAGATGTAACTCAATTGTGTTAAGTTTCTAATTGTCCAAACATATAAAAATGTTTATTTTAACACTTTCCATGCATCTTGGAAAGATTACATAAATAAGTTTTTAATCCACAATATTTCAGAAATGGTGGAGGCGATGAAGAACGTGGCGTCACGCAACGTTTCTGACAATGAACTAACAGTGGAGGAGAGGAATCTCCTCTCCGTCGCGTACAAGAACGTCATAGGCGCCCGCCGAGCCTCATGGAGGATTATATCTTCAATTGAACAGAAAGAAGAAACAAAAGTAAGTGCATACTGAATAACATGATTCACTTATAATCACCAACAACTAAATTAAGAGACAAATCTTTATCATAAACTTAATTAATTTAGAAATACGGTGCAAAATATTGTATCTAAGAGGGCAGAAAAACATATCCTCTCAATTCAGCTTTCCTGATCCAGTCACCATCTGTCACTTTTAGGCTTTTGGTCCACCTATGCAATTGGGCACTATGCATTAAATTTCACGAGACGTGGTATCTATCGAAGAATGTTCACTTGTTTTACGACAGATGTAGCCGATCCTATAGCTTGGTTCGCTTCTGGAAGGCACCAACCACTGTGGTCTTTTGCTGAAAAACCTTTGAGAAAATATGATCGTAAATACGTTTCTAAGTAGATATACAACTAGCAAATGACAACTTCTACTGTCTCGCCACTGACAATATTAAATATCAGCAGAATGAATGATGATACTACATTCATCCTGTTTAAATTCATGGTCAATCTTGGTCTACTTATCTCTAGTGCCCCTTCAACATGATTACCGAGGAAGTTAATGGTAGCTACTGTGTTAATTGGCATCCTTTGCTCTGGTTCATTTACTTGTATGCTATATTTGCTTTTATGAAGTCGGTACTAGCATCAGACAATTTAGGTATGTCATGACCAGATCACTTGCACATGCCACAACAGCTAAACTATTTTCTTGTGTATATTCATTTTCAAAATGCTTCTGTAACTAAAACTAGTGTGTATTTGTACCTTTATATTATTAAATTTAAAATTTAATTTGATTGTATGGTATAAAAGTCTCTATTCTGTGGCCATTGGCTACAACCAACACATTTAAACTATATATTCCTTTATCAGCTTAGGTATAGCGTACTATTTATCTGGTAATTCACACTCTACTATTTGTATAGATTGTAAGAAAATGAAAATGAAATAACTAATTTTATGGTCCGAAAAACAAAACCAAGAATGCATATCTTATAGAACATGGTCTATCTACACTATAGTAAAATTACAGTTGGTAAAAAACTACATATAAATTATTTACTATAATTTACCGTCGTATAAATTACAGTCGTTGGAACTGTTTATTTTCACCCTTTTCGCGTACTTCAAGAATTTACCAATCTACTCATAGAGTATAATGGATAAATATATATTTCTTTTAATATAAAGGAAACAGCAGATCCTTCGCACCTTACGAAATCAATACTTTTTACCACACCAAATGTATGGATCAGAATGAAAACTCACTCATAGATGGAATTGGATTACTATAAGCTATTGCTTATTTTTATTAATAACCGCAACCTTTCCTTTTGATGACCATATTAGCATCATTTCAATTTGAAGACAATGATAAATCGCTGACTGGAGTGTACTTGATTACCATTGCTCGTTGCAGTAACTGTTTACGTGTTTCAAAACGAAGTAAACACTCTTTTAAGGTTTTCCTAAACATTGCTCAATACAAATTTACTACTTGTGTATGAGTCAGCAACAGAGAAAGTGTCCATGTAACATTATTTCTTTGAAATTAATCCCTCAATGTGAAACAGCACGTCATAGGCGACTAAAATAGTTGCTATGTTCTCTTAATATATTTTTATACTGCTGTAAGATACGTATGCTGTTTGAGAAAGTCTTTTTCTGTTCTGAATACTTAAAAGCCAATTTTTTCAACGTATAATTATAAGGCGTGTATAAAAATCATTCGTATTTATCTTTAGATCCTAATAATTTCTTGAAGAATCGATCTGTCGATTTCCAATGAAAAAAACTTTTATGACAAACGGGTCGCGATCGTACAGTTACACTATCAAAATTGTTTTTACGTCTCGCCGCGACAGACAAAAACGTGAGGTGATGTTTCTAATTTACCGTGGAACAGAAATTGGAGTAAATGACTCAGCCTCGTCGTTGGTCAGTCTCTTTACACAGCGTTTTTTCCTAACAAATTTACCAAACTCACCCTGAGTTTGGTAAATTTGTTTTACCGAGATTGTCGGTTTCGTTAAACACATACCTATTCACAAAATAAAATTTAAACATTTCATTTTTAAGGTCGCAATTAAAATTCTGACGGTAATGTTATGTAACGTAATTATAATATTACACGTAGTTGTGGTTTCTTGATCCTTTGGGTTCAGTTTATAAATTTTAAGCGGGAAAACTACTGAATTGTAAATATCTGCTAATCTAATAAATACTGCGCGCCAGGAAAGTTAGTAACAAACATCCTATAATGTCGTTATCGCGATCAAATCGTCTAGTTAGTAACTACTTCGTCATTATTGTCCTTAGACTGTTCTATTGAGCGCTTGCAGCAAAAACAAAGTTTTCACAGAACTGTACCGTTGTTGCATTAATAATGTTCTGCTCGTAATATTGTTATTAGTATGACATAGGCGATATGCTACGTGAGAAATGAATAAATGTATACTGTGCCGGACAACAGAACGGAATGACGCATAGATTCCGGTACTTTGTATATTAGTGCCTAATTAAGATATTGGTGCGCTCATTTAAATTTCTTACCGTTTAATTGTTCCGCAGCCGTTGATATAGAGGTTACGAATTGAGTGGCGGGTGAACAAAACTGCTACGAGGTCATTTTGTTTGCATAATATCGTTAGAAAAATCACCCCTTGTTGACCCTTCATTGATTTTATAAAGTGGCTTATATGACAGTTTGCTGAAAAATCGCCATGAAAGTATCGAAAGCTAACCCATGCATGACCTATTGCCACAATGAACATTGTATCAGTGTCTGGAAAGTCATGTATATAAATAAACACACCATCAAATCAATATGTAATTAATTTAATATTTAAATTTTTTTGTCACATATAAAACCTTCAACATGTGTGCCATGTAGTAAATGATTTATAGGCGGATCGTACCTTTCTTGAGCAAAAACGTAACTAAAAATTGCTAACAGTGACCACGAAAGCATTTATTCGCCGAGAACAGCATGGTAGGTTAATAGACTCTATTTACCATGTGTTACTGATTCAAACGTGCACCTAACCCGCACGTGGTTTTTGTATGTTCGTAAAAACCTGGGCGTGGTCAAATAAAGCGAGTATTACTTAACATGTTATGAAACAAAGCCCTTTTTAATTCTCTTGTTATCAAATTTCGTTGTATTCACACGTGAACAAAGCCTGTTCTTCTTTGCTATTGTTGAATTTATTATAAACTAGTTTACATGGGCTGGTAGGGACAAGTTTAACTTTATTTGTATTCGATTATCAGGTGAAATGCGAGATTTTTAATTACGCCGCTCACGACCTTCAAAAATTGCCGGATGTTTCTGTGGATATAGGCATATATAGACTGAAGATAAGAGTTTTTAGCCGATTTTGTGTGCAAGACGGAACAATTCATCTTTGGGGATAAGCACACGTCGTTTCAAGACTTATTAATTTTATTGTTACTATGAATTATCTTTTAAAAATATGTTAACTCTCGTCTTTCTACTGCTCTGTGCTGGATCACATTGTCATACGTTTTTAAGGGATCCCGTTTTAAAGCAAGCCTTTCCAGATACGATTTATACATCGACTACCATCGATCTATTAATAATCTGTTAAATACAAGGGCAAAGATGCAGGCAGGCATGCGGTGGATATGATCTCGACTGATTCATCGCATCTGACTAACGGTGCATAGATGCGCCATTTTAGGAACACAATAAAACAACAATGATTCTTCAATTTGACTGTTTTCAATGCGCCTTGTGTGAATCTGCAATCTATTTAGATTACAATTTAAACGGTTTATTGGAGTTATAAGATCATGACTCGTAGAATATTGATAGCTATCTACTTGACGAAATGATACAATCGCTTATTTAATTTGTTCTTTGATGATGAGTATAACTGGGTTGCAATAATCTATTTACGGGTGGTTATGCTTACGAGGCGTTAAATTTTGATATATTCTACATGTGAAATATGACAAATTTCAACACCTCTAAGAAGAAAAACCAGCCGTTGATTATTAATCTTGTAGACACCTGTTTTGCTAGATTCCGTTGTGTACGTGTGGTCTATATCCGGATACCGGCCCGGTGACAATGCGCGTTAGTCGTACAACACTGCAAAAAGAGTCCGTTAAATGAATTAAGTCTACAAGAGACCTTATGATTGTTAGTTTCTCAAGGGTAGTAGGTTTTCAGGAGACAAATAATTTTTTCGCATCCGTGACTAGCGGGCTGTGAACACCTAGGCATGGCAAGCCTGGTCACAAATAAGTTTTGCTGTGGCGTCAACCCAGTTGATAGCATCAAACTTATCAATATTCGTAGATATCGTCAAACCGATCAACTTGACGATATTCATGAATATTGATAAGTATCTAAAGCGTTGTTAACCATTTCCATTTTATCTTTATTATAAATAGGTACTGATTAATTTCTCTATGTGCATAGCTAATCTATGTATATATACTTCTCTCCTAATAACAAAACATAGTTCAAAACTGACCCTAATATAAAACAGATTATCTCATTGTAATAAAGGCAGACAGTGAAATCATCAGGTCTTTAACAAGGTCTAACATTTTACCAACTATTAAACTGTACCATGTTAAAGTAATCGTTTGTCGATTGGTTACTTCTGTACTAACACTATTTGTTTTTAAATAATTTTGATGTTTTGATAGATTTTCTGATAACTCGCTGTATTAGTAGTTAAATCGCTCTGGACTAATCATAGACATGATAGTCCCAGAGTTGGTCAATCAAAATTAGTTATGTCAAACTTTTCCGTGCTTTGCTAATCACACTAACCGCTGTACGCGTTAATACGCATTGGTCCATCGTGATGGTGTTATGGACCAACCACCTGAAGTGTTTCTCCCGTGTAGGAAGGCCATTATGGTGATGACAGATTTTATACATCTACTTTTAACTTATCGAAGTTATCGTACGGAGTTTATTTAAGAATTAAATAATAGGAGCTTAACATTGAAAATATCATATTTTATTCCATAAATATGCGATATATAGTTTAATCTAAATAAAAAAAAGGTATAACTTTAGTCTACTTAACATTTTATTTGATGATAGTAAAAAACGGTATAAATAATATTAATAGTTGCAAATTATTACATCTGGACCATGGCATGATTCAAATATTACTGGCTACAATAGAGGCCCCTACGACCGGAAATATAACCTAATGAGAACACAGGATGCTATCAGTATTCGTCTTTAATTTCAGGGTGCAGAGGACAAACTGAACATGATCAGGGCGTACCGCAGCCAAGTAGAGAAAGAGCTCCGCGACATCTGCTCAGACATCCTCAATGTGCTCGACAAACACCTTATCCCTAGCTCACAGACTGGAGAGTCTAAAGTGTTCTACTACAAAATGAAGGTTAGTACTCACTATACCATAACTTTGGTCTAAAACTACTACACATACACCATCTAACAGCCGTGGAAATTTGTAAATAATATAAAATAAAAACATAATACAGTTAAGAAAGCGTGACAGCCTCCATCTCGAATTTATGTGAAACATGAGAAACTACAATATTGGTCTGACATGTTGGACAGTTTTTATATCTCTATTATGATAAGTGATAATTTACTTGATAAATGTAAGTCTACGAATGTGATCCCATTGGAGTGCCATTAAAGTACTTGCCTAATTTTCTTTTTCTCAGCTTTTTAGTAGTAAGGCAATGAAAGTTCCCCCGACCTCGTCTTCCATATATTTGTAATGACTGTATGTTTAATTCGCAAACGTACTTATCTTTTAAATCCTAACGATTTGAACTCGTTTACTCAGATAAAAATCGACGTAATCGGCTGATTCCACATAAACTTATGCAATCATACATTTTATGTTAAGTCAATAAAGAATATAATGAACTAATATGTATTGCATTTTGTTTGGATGTCTATTTATTAGTATGTATTCACTGTCAATTGTATTAAAGCCACGTGATCGACGAAAATTGAATATTTTATCGGCATTACGTCATTATCAATATTGCGTAGTTGTATATTTTCTGTATACCGAACACTACTTGAAAGTAATAACAAGGTTATTTAGTACGACATATTTAAAGAATGAGAATTTAATGTAATTATAATATATTAATTATTAAATGCATTACCATTGGGTATGCAAATTAGCTTGCGCGTTGTGTACATTACGTTGAGGTCTTGAAAAAGACAAATCCCGTCATATTCAATCTTTATACATACCTACCACTTCCGAACGAAATAGTGAAATACGATACATGAATGTTAGGTTCGTTGTTACGTTGCTTTGTATTTTGAGCGATTCATTGGTAGTAAACAAATGTATAGAGTTTCTACATAAATATCTATCACATCATGAAAAAGGCTTAATATTGAGCTTAGTTAGTTACTTAGTTAAGGATGGTAAGCTTGCTGTTTTAATCTTTCTGATTTTGCTGTACATTGACAATATCCAAAATAATGTCCGTGCGACTCCTTCATTTCAATCTGAACTGAAAATTATTATGTCAATTGATGTTACTAAATTGATCTAGAGTTTACTGCACACAAAAAATATTTCACTGAAATATTTCCAAATGCATGGATTATTGCAAACACACTTGATTTTCATAAAACTATTATATTTCTTAACAAGGTGGGATGAAAGGGAGAACTATCTCCCTTTCATCCCAATCTACTAAGATTGTCTACATATGACACTACTTTGACTTGGATTAGTAATATAACTGTTCATTTAACTTTTTATATCTTTGGTTAGTTCAGCTACGAGTAAGTTTCCGGTTTTCTGGCATTCAATTACGACAATACCCTTTTGGTCTCAAACAGAACTGATATCATAAACGGTATCTAAATAATTCTATTACCTTTTGTGTTTAGTGTTAGTTACATATGATGTCATCCTAGCCTTCGATTTAGACTAGAATGACTAAATAACACGTGTGTGTGTGTGTTGATTGCAGGGTGACTACCACCGGTACCTGGCGGAGTTCGCGACGGGTAACGACCGCAAGGAGGCGGCCGAGAACTCCCTGGTCGCGTATAAGGCCGCCTCCGACATCGCCATGACTGAGCTGCCGCCCACGCACCCCATCCGCCTCGGCCTCGCACTCAACTTCTCAGTCAGTATCTCAGCTTCACCATGTTTCGTACCCTTGCACATGTGCTTGAGGATTTTGGTTTAATTAGTGTTAATGTATCTGAAGAATGCACCAGGTAAACACGAAAGCACAGATTTGCTCCTTTAAAATAGAAAACGTTTGTAATGTCACGATTGTAGTTAGTTTCATCACACCAGTTTTCTCTTATTTTCTCGATATATCTAACATTTATATAGTTTATATAGAGAAATAGTTTATATATATATTATTATATATAAACTATTTGATATAAGCTTCATTGTCATAATGTAAAAATATACTTTAATTTTCAACAACATATGTGTAAACAGCTTGTTTTCCCTATATCTTGAGCAATGTTTTGTTCAATTTAATGTGGAGGAAGTTAATTGATCATGCATAGTGTGTTATCTTTTCACAATTTGCGTGTACTTGCTCAATGACGGACGCCCGCGACCCAACGCGGCCGAGGTTACGTTGTCATCTGTCATTGTGTTACGTCAGCCGTCAGCATGACGTCACACGAAATCCCAAGAGTTGTTCGCCAGCGCAAATAGTGCGCAAACATCGCACAGTTACGTTTATTATGGTCGAAATCTTGCTATTCATTATTATTTAGATATTCAATTTATCTCTCTTTATTTTCTAAATGTTTGTAATATTTAAAAAGTATTTACTATGGTAAACATTCAAATATGTATTCACTAGTAAATTCCTTAAACAATTTTATCATGTGGATAAGGTAAACTGAATTTCACCAACACATATTTTATTGTGAAATAAATTTTATCTAAGATTTTTATCTTTAAAATATTTATAGCTATGATATAATTATGACGCTGAACTTGGGGATCAGAAAAAATATTTAATTTTTTTTTCAGCTTTTGTGGTGTTGAGAAAAAGCAAAGAGTAATTTTAATTTAATATTAATTCAATTTGCGTCGTTATAAGACCTGGTTTAAAACTGAGGCTTGAGTCTACCAAGTGCAGACTGAAACCTTGTTCAGTTGTTTATTGATAGTTGTTTCAGTGTTGGGTGAACTATCTATTTACCTAATTTTGGTAGGCTTAATTTTGAAATATACATTTTAAATCTGAAATTAAGTACCATATATATTATTGATTTTTTCACAATCTATATTAGTATTATAAAGAGGTAAAGTTTGTAAGGGATAATCTTTGAAACTTGGTTGGAATTGAAAAATTATTTTTGTTTTGAATAGTCCATTTATAAGAGAAGGTTATGTCTATACAACTACTTAGTTGTTAATAAATTAGTTTAAGTTATGTACATTTCGAAGGCATGAGATTTTAGTGTTTGCCTAAAGATCAGATCTGCAGTGTCTTCGTTCTTGGATTGATAAAAGCGAGAAGGCATTATTCGTAAAGAGTGTAATGTTAGGAGTGTGGTGATGTATGTAGAAGAGTGTGTTGCCGTGTTGCAGGTATTCTACTACGAGATCCTGAACAGCCCGGACCGCGCGTGCCGGCTGGCCAAGGCGGCCTTCGACGACGCGATCGCCGAGCTGGACACGCTGTCGGAGGAGAGCTACAAGGACTCGACGCTGATCATGCAGCTGCTGCGCGACAACCTGACGCTGTGGACGTCGGACATGCAGGGCGACGCCGAGCCCGCCGACGAGCGCGACAAGGAGGCGGCGCCCGCGCACGACGACGACCAGGACGTCTCGTAATGTGCCGCCGTCCTCACGCCGCCACGCCGCCACCGACACGCCGCCCACGCCCGGTTACGCATCGTGTCTAATTATCTACGAGCGATGTACACTTTTATCTCCCTCTTTTGTATGTTTTCGATCACGACAAAAATAATGTTAAGAAGTCTCCGGCGTCCCGTGACGTCAGTCGATCTCCTCTTCCGACGGCTCCTCCCGAGGTGGGAATTGTAAATTTTCTAAGTATTTTATACCGTGTTTGATGTATTTAACTCTGTTAATACTTTACGAGCACCGTAGCGAACGAGCGTTAATGAACTTGTAATGTAATGATTCGGTTCGGACACTCGGTAGTAGTAACGTCCCACGTGTCGATGTCATATGTCACGCCCGCGGCGTCGCTCGCCTCGGGCCGCACAAAGCGCGCGCTCGCTCGCCAAACGCATTTGTTGTATACACTCGATTCATTCATTATTATATTTTACGGTAACATTACATTATTAGGGCGGTATAACGTAGTTACTCGCAATATTTAGATAAGTGATAGTGGCGTCACCCTGTTGGTCTTTATGTATCTATCGTATTGAGCGTACATACTTGTATTTATTGCAACAGATTATTATACTATGTTCGTGTAAATTGTGACTACTGTGTAGTACCACTGTTGAACAAATAGCCTGCGGCGTCCTCTTGTCCCGCTTCGCTCGTATTACAACATTTGGAGTATTCACACTTGAATTGCTTTAATTACTTACGAGTATTGTGATAGAGATTTTGTATATTTTAATTTATTCTTTTTTAATTTCGCATATTCTCGATAAAATTTGCTGTAGCGCTACATCTCTTACGATTTATACAGGACAAACGGTAGTTCTAAAGTTGTGCTAGGTTAAGGTTATGCACTTGGTATATATTTATTTGGTGAGACGCGCATAGTCGTTCGCAGGACATGCCTACTCGAAGACATTCCATCTTCATACCTGTTTCTCTGGCAACGTTCGATCGACCTCCAAATTGTAGTGTGGCATAGCAGTGGAGCAAGTGCGTGCCCGAGTAAGATATTAGCGTTATTTTATTTGAATTTGTAATATTGCATATATTTTGTTAATTTATCCACAAAAATACTGATGCAATTAGCCTTAGTGTTATGCAATATTGATTTATGTCCTACCAACTACATGGAAATTTATTGTAAATGACAGTGTAAATCTAATAATAAAATTCAAAAGTCCAATATTTTTGTTTTATTGTATACAAATCCTTAATAAACATTACATTGAGACTTCATTTTCCTATCCCTCTTGGTAGGGATAAGGAAATGGATAATAAGAAGGGGGATACACTTGAGATACATTCTCCATTAAGGTGTTTGACAATATGAGGAAAAGTGACGAAGTATTACTTAGCGCATTGGAGTTTTTGACGACTAAAGGCATGTATCGCCATTTTAATGACACGAGAAAGATTTTTTTGTAAGATACAAAAAATTAATGATTAAATGACACAAAAATGAGAATGAAATGATACGATAATGTAAAAATGAACTAACACTACAGATGAATGTATGGAAGTCAAACAAATCTTACGTAAGTCGCAAACATACTAAATTATGTATTCCATACCTTATCATCCATTTTTGGCATGAAACTAAAACCAGCACTAAATAAAGAATTTACTGTAAGTTTTTGAATTGTATAATTGTAACTTTTATTATTAGTATTAAGCTAATAACTCAATCATTTTTAATATATTCTTTAACCTTGAATTACAAAAGAGTATGTAATGTACCTAAGACTGAATAAATGTATTTTGACATTGAGCACTCGACTGATCCGGCTATTCCGCGCCAAAAACTTTGTGATAATATTTTTTTGTCAATTATCTTCCTATTATAGATAAAGCAAAAGGAACTGAAGCCCATACAGCAATGTTTTACGTAGGTTTTTCTTTTTAATAAGGAGTTTTTGAAGACTAATGGTAGGTACCGAATAGGAGAACATTTAAATAATGGTATACAATGTAAGCGAATATGATAAAATCATACGAAAATGGCATGTTCTGTTAATGATTACGATGAATTGAGAATGAAATGACACAATGTTGTTAAATAAATGAATTTACCCTACAAATGAATGAAAGGAAATAAAACTAACGTAAGTCACTAATCAACGCTGAATGGTGTATTCCATATATTGCACGATATAACGATCCTTTCGGCATAAAACCACCAATTTCATGACAAAAACTTCATTACAACACAAAATACGAAATATAATATACAGCACCCAACCGACCCCGCCATTATGCGCCAAAAATTCCCATAATATATTGAACGGTGCCAAAAGTTTTCCGTAATTGGGGGGACTACAGAGGGATTTTAGCCCATACAGCCATGTCTTACAAGATATTTTTCTTATATGGCCTTGTGATATCAATGTAATATGCAGGATCCTTTTAGATAAGAAAAATACTAACTAGGGCTTAGGGGTGCGACATCCATGTCAAAAAATGGGTTTTATTATAATAAATTTTTAAAACCTATTTAATTTTCTATGTATTATTGCGTCTTAAATAAAAAATAATTAAAGTAATATATTGCCGCCAGCCACATTTGCGTCTCTTGCTAGACATTTTTGTAGAGTTAAAAAAATATAATTAACAAAACGAATAATCCTAAATTGAAAATAGTTTAAACATTTATGATTAAACTATTTTCAATTTTTTTCTCACATGTCTTCTAGGGGTTTGGTTCACAAAAAATCAGATATACAAAAGATTTTTTTTTATTGCACAGTGATATTCAAAATACTTAGGTATATAACATGAATAACAGTTTTAAATTTACATTTCAATTTTCTATTACTATGAAAGAATGGCATTAATATAATATATTCATAAGCGGTGCTCGCCAACGGCGAGTAGCTGAAAAATAAATAAGAACGTAGAATTAAAGCTCTTTTGTAATAAATCAAAATCAAATAATAACGGTAAGATACAACAATTTAGAATTTTTCAACATTCCTTTGGTAGTTTAAAACAGACGAGATGGCACGGAACATACAGGATATGCTCGTATAACAATATCACTAACGTCAAAACATCGTAAATACTATATACAGGTATGGCCAGGCGTTCAGCCGTGTAACACAAGGGCTCGAGGCTTAATACGATGTAGTACCGGAGGCCAGAGGGCGCCACTGGTGATGACGGTGCTTCCACACTGAAATTACTTTTGGTGGAGCAACATTATGCTAGACGACAAATTACTAAATCTCGTAACTGAAGAATAACCGAGGATAAATATGGTAGGCCCCGCGCCTGCCGGCTGCGTTGTTAATATAAACTCCGCGTTAAACAATGTTATAAAACTAATACCTAATGTATCATCTCACTAAAAATTATCAAGTTACCACTTAGTGTCGTATGAAGCATAATGACCGTACAAAACTATAATATTGAGCCCACTTACACACACAAAGCTCTCACGATCATCGCCCGATCAAAAAATAATTAACCTCATTACGAAATAAACTTAAACTAACCTAACTTGATTTTATATTAAATATCTCTAAATACATTTCAATATATAACACGACGCCCCGAATACTTTGTAAGCAAATTGTTATTAACAAAAAATTAAGGCATTGATTCGCTAATTAACTCTTTAATTTGAAGATATTTCATGATGATTTTATTGTAATTACAAAAGGTTCTGAGCGTCGTGGATATCTATCTAGATTGGATATAAAATATATCATGAGTAATAATCGCATTACAATAATTATATTAATCACATCAGTCGCGCTTACATTACGTTACTATAATAAAGTGCCCGGCGCCGCGCCGCCTTTGTTCTATCACACATACTAAAACTAATTTAATATCGTTTTTCACTCGAAGCACTCACTCAACCGTTAATTTTTACAACTTATATCACATTAACAACATAATTGGAAGGAATGCATTGAAATCAAGTAACCAAATACTGTTTAGGCCGCGCGCCCATTATAATGAAACATCCTGAGATACATGCGCTAGCGCAGGCTACTCGTACGGGTACCGTGTACTGGCTGCGGGAACTAAATGTTCGTTGTCTAAAAACTTTAGCCATGTCACACTTGTACGTTTGTAAAGAACTAGTTTGACATGAACGAGCAGCCTTCAAAGTTATCAATGTAAAACTTATTTATGGAATGAAATGCAATCTCCATTTTTCATTTCAAATTGAACACAGACCTTCTGATCATGAGAGGAACTCCGAATGTGAGCTTCTTGACCGTAGTTCCTGAGCATATCCTTACTAACAACTTTTATTGAATAATACAATATTAAAAAAAAATATTTTACAATATGAAACCATTTTTTTGATGATATTGCACATACAATAAGACTGCCAATAATAATGTTTCCAATACATTAATGTATTCTTCACAAGAGTTTTATGACGTCACACTCATGGTCCCTATGGTGGAACTTTTATTTAAACATAATACTAACATAGCAGTAATTATATATATATATATAGATTTATCTAAGAAAATTATATATAAAGTTAATATATAGTTTTGTGAGTATATTATGTATATTATTTAAATAATAACTTTTGAGTACAAACTTAAAAGTCAACTATATTGAGTGTGTAACAAGTTGTAATAATTATTGTAATAACAATACACGAACATAATTTAATTATTTATATGGCAACAGTTACAATTGTACTGATTGGTTTTGAAACATTAAAACATGTAGTGTTGCACTTCTATGTGAATTCAATCTCAACATGTATTTTGTTGAACACCAACGTCAACATATAGCCATTATCTTTATAATTTAAAGAGAAAATATAGAATAGATCGAGTCAGAAAAGATATTTCAAGAATTAATGGAAAGGAAAATATTTACAGTGTTTTGTAAAGGATCGTTTAGAGATTTACACATGTACAATATATAGGGGTGTAGTGTAGTGTAGTGAGGCGCCTGCGTGCAGTGTAGTGGAGTGGTCAGGCGAGGCAGCACGTCTTGGTCAGCTCGCCGTCGGACAGGTCGGGGCCCGCCGGCGGGCTGCCGCTCACCTCGGGCAGGTACCTGCGCGCCATGCACGGATACATCATCATGGGTCACTCTCAGCTCCTCACAGGGCTTCCAACTCACTTAGGAAGCCTTTTAATACTATTAATAAATAGTTAAAAACTTAAATTTGTAGTATACATTATACGCTATGCACGGATGCTGAGACGATGCCTTTTCAGAGATAATCATATTTATTGTAATATATTTATACGAAGAATAATTTATTTCAAGATAAGATAACATAAGATAAGATAAAATTTTATTGTGATTCTGTGTACAGTTCTTACAATTTCATGCACTTAAGATACAACAGAGTGCCATTTTCGGGCGTACAATATTAACATTATGGCATATAATTTTTATTTAATTAGTATTCATAGTAGTATTTAATTCGTCCATTATCTGCATTGAAAAGCCAATAATTGGTAATAGTACATTTCGTCACTAGTGCGGAGTATATGTTATTTCTTCACTAGGCTCGGTTTGTTCACCGACACGTGCAAAGAACGACGTTTTTAAAAAATTAATAAATGGGAAATCAATAAAAACCAGTTTAACTCTTAGACAAGTGATAATTGATATTACATAAGAACAATCTTTGAATGTTATATTGAGCGTCTTGGAAGGTATATTAAAGATTTGATTCAGACTACTCCAAATTTAATTCATGTATTAATTTAGTCAATTCATACATTTATTTTGTACTTTTTAATTAAAAACCTTCTTCATGCAATCGGATGTTATATGATAATACAAAGCACTAGTGGAAATGTCAACTTTTTGTGCGAATATACTAAAAAATATTGTACGAAGAGTAGTGTAGTGGTGATCTGGGCGGGTACCTGTCCGGGCAGAGGTCGCGGCGCTGGTAGAACAGGAGGTAGGCGTGCGCGGGGTCAATGGCCTGGCGGGCGTCGACCTCGCGGCAGGCGGAGTCGTTGTAGCAGAGCCAGGCGCCCGACGGGTTGCGCGCGTACGACACGTAGTGCCCGCCGGACAGCTGGCCCGAGTGAGACTGACGGGGGGGGGGGACACATGGCTGCATTACTATACTGTACTACGGCGTACAGGTCGTAGGTGTCGCTGTGGCCCAGCAGGTGGTGCTGGCGGTAGTTACGTGAGGAGTGTAGTGTAGTGTAGTGCAGTGTAGTGCAGTGCACTGACCACAGTACCAGCACGGTTGTAGCACAGATCGTAGGGATAACTGTGGCCCAGCAGGTGGTGCTGGCGGTAGTTACGTGAGGAGTGTAGTGTAGTGTAGTGCAGTGTAGTGCAGTGCACTGACCACAGTACCAGCACGGTTGTAGCACAGATCGTAGGGATAACTGTGGCCCAGCAGGTGGTGCTGGCGGTAGTTACGTGAGGAGTGTAGTGTAGTGTAGTGCAGTGTAGTGCAGTGCACTGACCACAGTACCAGCACGGTTGTAGCACAGATCGTAGGGATAACTGTGGTACAGCAGGTGGTGCTAGTGGTAGTGACGTGTGTAGTATAGTGTAGTGTAGTGAAGTGTAGTCTAGTGTAGTGTAGTGCAGTACTCACTACTACGGCGTATAGGTTGTAGCGCAGGTCGTAGGGGTCGCTGTGGTCCAGCAGGTGGTGCCGGTGGTAGTCGACGAGGTGGTCGTCGCTGACGGGCGTCGCCCGCAGGCTGGTCGACTCCAGCCGGGACCGCCGGCGACCCTTCGCCTGCCGATACACTCAATTGGTATTACACCGGATTTAAACGTTATTACAATCCCGAACTTCGGGCGTTTTAAATTATGATTTAATAGTAGATTGTGTCACAACGAACGAAAATATTTATTTATTTAACATTTATTCAGGGCGAGAGTAAATGTTTAAATGCAGAGCGAAGCGAACAATGCTAAAGAGCCTTAGCGTCCAAAGAGGGATACAAAGTACATCGCTCGATGTTAAATAATTTTGGTACCATTCGGGACATTCTCCTTAAATAAATAAGACATACTTTTAGTAGTACATAACAAAATTATAAAAAATTTTAGCGTTTCAATGCACACTTTCTGGTGTTTATATTTCACTATCACCGCTAGAACTCATGCTTAGATCAATTTGTGAAAAATCAAATTACTTTTTTTGATAAAAAGTATAAAATAATGATTAAGAAGTTCCCACGTATCTTTTTTTAATTTGGCCAATGATGCGTCGACGTGCTTTTTTAACTACGAGGACTAAAGTCCTAATATTTATTATTAGTCTTAATATTTCAATGCAATTAGTTTCGATTTATCGAAGCTAATTGCATTCAAATATTAGACTTTTATAAACATCGAGCGACGTATTTAATTCAAATATTTTTATTAAAATAGTGTTCAAAATTCAAAAGTCATTTCGTCACTGTAATCAAGTGCGCCGAAATGACATTTTGCTCGCACTTATCGAGATGGAATGAAAAGTACTTTTTATTCCATTGAATCCAAGAATCGATTTCAGCCTTAATAAATTATTTTGGTTCCTTGTGATACAATCTCCTATTGTTTGTTACTTCCACTTGTAATTTCACAATTTATTATTATGTTAAACTGGCATAAACGTATCAAGATCACGCTGAGACATATCTCTACGTTTGCTCTACTCTACTCTTAGAGTCGGTCGTCCGCGTCGTTGTCGTGGTCGGTGTCGTCATCCGAAAGCTCTTTGACGTCTATGATACCTTAAAAACGACACACTGACGTTGGTTACGAGCATGCGGCGGCGGTTGTCTGTGTCGTTGTCGTCGTCCGTGAGTTCGCCGACGTCCATGATACCTTACATACGACATAGTGACCTTGGCTTCAAGCACGCGGCGGCGGTCGTCTGCGTCGTTGTCGCCGTCGTTGTCGTGGTCGGTGTCGTCGTCTGTGAGTTCGATGACGTCGTCCGTGAGCTCACTGACGTCGGCCAGCGGCGACGACGGTCGCGGTGCTTGCGTTAGCTCGCGATGCCGTTTTATGGTTTCCTGGAATATTGTAAACGATTGGTGTGTTTTTAGAAGACAAGTGTTAGTTTATTTTGATCTGCACGCTAAGAGGAAAATACGTAGATGCTCAGTCTATAGTATACATGAACTTCTGTTAACGTAGGGGGACATATCGAACATATTTTTCCGGTTATTCAATGTTAAGGGAACGAACTGTCGTAATATTTCCCCGGTTATTCAATGTTTAGGGAACGAACTGTCGTAATATTTCCCCGGTTATTCAATGTTTAGGGAACGAACTGTCGTAATATTTCCCCGGTTATTCAATGTTTAGGGAACGAACTGTCGTAATATTTCCCCTAGGCTGATGGAAAGTAATATTTTAAAATCTAAAAGGTGTTATTTTTACAAATATGGTATCTGTACGGTACAAAACACCGCACATTGTCGATGCAGCACTTTTCCAACAATGCATCGAAACCGGAGCGCGGGCCGTCGGTCAGTTCGCCATCAACTCGCGACTCGCATACATATCATTATATATTGATGTGTGACAATAAAACTATATTTATTGAGTCTTTACTTAAAGTTGATGCATTTTTGTCCAACCATTCGTATCGTAGTGATCAATTTAATGTCTGTCGTTAAGTTTTTAACTTTTTAATTATTTTATTTACTTACATAGGGAATTGTTGCTAGAAAATCCGTGGGGTCGAAGTCTTCGAAGGGGAAGTCGACTACTTTTTGAGATTTGATCCATTTGTTATTCACGTATTGGAACCGCTTCAGGTGGATTATCTGAAAGTATTCAAGTATTAGGTGTCACTCAGGTATTGTACTAAAATATGCAATATATATATATCAATAGTCATATTCTGAATATATCTAGTGTAGTTTTATTGAACACTATCTGTCAACTGTTCATTATCGTTCATGGTATTCGGTAAATAAAAAGAAACTGTCACTGCTCCGTTCTGGTGCGCTGCTCCAGGCGCTCGTCGGCGGTGAAGGCAGCAGGCGGCCAGGGACACTCACCAGCACCGGGGGCAGGCGCCACAGCTGCATCTTCTTGGTGGCCGGGTGCCTGTCGCGGCAGACGGCGCAGTGGTAGCGCTGCTCCAGGCGCTCGTCGGCGGTGAAGGCGGCAGGCGGCCAGGGACACTCACCAGCACCGGGGGCAGGCGCCACAGCTGCATCTTCTTGGTGGCCGGGTGCCTGTCGCGGCAGACGGCGCAGTGGTAGCGCTGCTCCAGGCGCTCGTCGGCGGTGAAGGCGGCCAGGCAGGAGCGCACGCTGGCGGGGCGGGCGGCGCGCGCGCCCAGCGACCGGTGCGCGCGCGCCGCGTGCTCGCGGGCCGCCTGGTAGCGCACGTGCAGCGCCGTCGGCTCCCACTCCACGGCCAGCTGCAGCCGCCCGCCCGCCCCCGCCCCCACGCCCGCCCCCGCGCCCACCAGCAGCCGACGGACCACGCCGCGCTCCGCCTCGCTCCACTGAAACACATTATTTGACCGAATCGTTAAATAATCAACATTTGACAGCTTTGTCATCCACATTTCGGATCCGGATCGGAGAAGTTAAAAAAAAGGTGTTCAATCATATAATTATGTTAAACTAACTTAAAATGTGCATGAAAGCCAAAGGTGACCGTAGTAGATTAGAAATGGAAAAAGTCAATTCTAAATTTCAAAATATGTCTATATGTAAAATGTATATGTTCATATATAATATTCCAAACATAAATAAATGTGTCGCCGCAGTGTCAGCGGCCCGCTCACCTCGTCGCACTCGGGCCTCCCGCCGGCCTGCCGCTGTAGCCGCGCCGCCAGCGGGGAGCCCTGCGCCGACACCGAGCCTGCAGCCCCCGGCCCCGGCCTCACCCCCGCCCCCGCCATCGACGTCGGCCCCACCTCCGTCGGACTTTGCGCTACACCATTATGATTACATTATTACAACGCTTCAAGCTAATGAAAATCGTGAATATTGTTACCACCTTATGGCGTCAATTAAATTTTCTATCACAATTTAATAAATGCATTGGAAATACGTTTTAATTGTTAAATAGCAGTTATCATGTTATTATGCAATCATGGGGCCAGTATTGATGTTAACTGTGGTCTCGACGAGTGTACCTGCGGCCTCGACGAGTGTACCTGCGGCCTCGACGAGCGGCTCGTCGTCACAGGGCAGCACGCAGCCGCGGCACAGGGCGGGCCAGGCGCACAGGCCGCACCAGGCCCCGCTGCGGCCCACCACCCGCAGCGTGAACGGGAACTCGTAGCCGAGGCTGTCGTCGCTGGGGAACGTACCGACCTTATCTCACTCACATCTTAGCAGCGTCCTACTCAAGTAGCGTATATCACTAAAGGTGAAAAGCACTTCGGGTCCTTATAAAACTGTTATTTGATTTAAATTTTGAGTAGACGAATAACTTATGTAATCTTAACATAAAGTAAAGAATATTACTCACCAATCTGTTGCATGATTGGGCTGGTCTTGTGCGGGTGGTTTTGGACTTAACAACCTTGCTACCTATAAAAATAACTAAATTTAATTTTGATACAATTGAAGACTACACCAATAAAATTAAAAATACTATTTTCCCATAAGAGGGATAGAGATATGAAGGAAAAAAAACCATGAATAAAATAATGTACAGCAGAACTACACAAGTAGTCCACAGTACGTACCTGCATCCACACCTCCCCGTACAGCTGTCGTCCGCTCATGCCAGGTCTCAGCGGCAGCAGCAGCGTCACACAAGTAGTCCACAGTACGTACCTGCATCCACACCTCCCCGTACAGCTGTCGTCCGCTCATGCCAGGTCTCAGCGGCAGCAGCAGCGTCACACAAGTAGTCCACAGTACGTACCTGCGTCCACACCTCCCCGTACAGCTGTCGTCCGCTCATGCCAGGTCTCAGCGGCAGCAGCAGCGTCACACAAGTAGTCCACAGTACGTACCTGCGTCCACACCTCCCCGTACAGCTGTCGTCCGCTCATGCCAGGTCTCAGCGGCAGCAGCAGTGTCACACAAGTAGTCCACAGTACGTACCTGCGTCCACACCTCCCCGTACAGCTGTCGTCCGCTCATGCCAGGTCTCAGCGGCAGCAGCAGTGTCACACAAGTAGTCCACAGTACGTACCTGCGTCCACACCTCCCCGTACAGCTGTCGTCCGCTCATGCCAGGTCTCAGCGGCAGCAGCAGCGTCACACAAGTAGTCCACAGTACGTACCTGCGTCCACACCTCCCCGTACAGCTGTCGTCCGCTCATGCCAGGTCTCAGCGGCAGCAGCAGTGTCACACAAGTAGTCCACAGTACGTACCTGCGTCCACACCTCCCCGTACAGCTGTCGTCCGCTCATGCCAGGTCTCAGCGGCAGCAGCAGTGTCATACAAGTAGTCCACAGTACGTACCTGCGTCCACACCTCCCCGTACAGCTGTCGTCCGCTCATGCCAGGTCTCAGCGGCAGCAGCAGTGTCACACAAGTAGTCCACAGTACGTACCTGCGTCCACACCTCCCCGTACAGCTGTCGTCCGCTCATGCCAGGTCTCAGCGGCAGCAGCAGTGTCACACAAGTAGTCCACAGTACGTACCTGCGTCCACACCTCCCCGTACAGCTGTCGTCCGCTCATGCCAGGTCTGAGCGGCAGCAGCAGTGTCACACAAGTAGTCCACAGTACGTACCTGCGTCCACACCTCCCCGTACAGCTGTCGTCCGCTCATGCCAGGTCTCAGCGGCAGCAGCAGTGTCACACAAGTAGTCCACAGTACGTACCTGCGTCCACACCTCCCCGTACAGCTGTCGTCCGCTCATGCCAGGTCTCAGCGGCAGCAGCAGTGTCACACAAGTAGTCCACAGTACGTACCTGCGTCCACACCTCCCCGTACAGCTGTCGTCCGCTCATGCCAGGTCTCAGCGGCAGCAGCAGTGTCACACAAGTAGTCCACAGTACGTACCTGCGTCCACACCTCCCCGTACAGCTGTCGTCCGCTCATGCCAGGTCTCAGCGGCAGCAGCAGTGTCACACAAGTAGTCCACAGTACGTACCTGCGTCCACACCTCCCCGTACAGCTGTCGTCCGCTCATGCCAGGTCTCAGCGGCAGCAGCAGTGTCACACAAGTAGTCCACAGTACGTACCTGCGTCCACACCTCCCCGTACAGCTGTCGTCCGCTCATGCCAGGTCTCAGCGGCAGCAGCAGTGTCACACAAGTAGTCCACAGTACGTACCTGCGTCCACACCTCCCCGTACAGCTGTCGTCCGCTCATGCCAGGTCTCAGCGGCAGCAGCAGTGTCACACAAGTAGTCCACAGTACGTACCTGCGTCCACACCTCCCCGTACAGCTGTCGTCCGCTCATGCCAGGTCTCAGCGGCAGCAGCAGCGGCTCACCAAAGAGCGCGGGCCGGCAGCGCTGCGCCCCCAAGAAGTACGCGTCCGCGCGGACCTGCTTCCTACACAGACACACACACACACTTCATCTATACCAATGTCATACAACTGAAGTTTGGTTGAGCGCGCTTATCTCACAAAATACTGCTTCATATTGAAAAATTCTTTTTGCAATGCGTCCATTTATCGAGGAAGACGAGTAGATTGGTTCCAGAAGAAGCCGTGTAAAAAAAAACCGTGTAAAAAAAGACATTGATCTTATACAAAAATGGGTGATTTGTTCCTAATCTGTAAAACTTATTAAAATTAGTGAAAAACAAGAATTCATGTTTATTTTATTAAATCAAATATATAATGCTTATTTTCACAAGCATAGTAATTAATGATAAAAAAGATATGCACTCTAATCTTAAAAGTAATATAAATTAAATGTATGGCAAGTTCAGGAACTAAAAAACTATGTTGTGAACGAAAAGAATAGGTTATTCAATTTTTTGTTCGCAAACTATCGATGGTTTCAGACTTTTTTCTTTCATAAATACTTTTTTGTGATATGAACATACTTCGCAAAAGTTAAATTTGACAAAAAAATTTAAGTACATAAAATTTCAAATCGTGCTAAATGGAATAAAATCGTGTAAAAAAATTAAAAATATTCAATTTTCAAACCGTGTTATATCAAAACCGTGTACAAAAAGACCGTGTAAAAACAGACTTAGGTGTAGTGCTATAACATCACGCCACGACCAATTGTAGCTGAGCATAAATGAAAAATGTTTGAAAAACGGGAAAAAAATATTATTTTTCCGAATATTCGAAAAAGTTCTCAACCAAATCCACGGCTGCATATTTGTGGTGGTATTTTTATCGTATAAATATTTAACACTAACTTTGAATTTGTTTAAAGGCAGTTTGTACGGTGATGTAGTCGTACACAGGATTTGGTATGGTTTAGAAGAAAGTAAAAATGGTCTTTTGATTAAAATAACAGATTTTTTTTTTTGACTGACTAATACTGTTGGCCGCAGATGGCCTTTACAGCGTTACCGGGGTTTTAAGGAGGCGAGAACCTTGGAGAGTCCTCAAGCCTTAAGGGGCGATTCGCCTCTGGAGGAGTTTTAATCGACAGGCATCACCTCCGGGGGACCTGTCCCGCTGTCTCTTAGATTCTCCAGGGCGCTCGAGCCATGAGGGAGCGACAAACCTGAGGGCGCCTCTAAAGGCTCGGACCTCGGCTCAGGTGAGTCGTGTCGTGGAGGAGAGAAGCGCCCGGGTACGTATCTGTACCTGGTATAGCGCGACGAATGTAGACCGGGTCTTCGCACCCTTGTACGACGGGTGCGGTGTATAGGAAAAGTGTACCTAGTGCGTGATGTGTGTGTGTGCAGGAGCGCGTTTGCACTCGTAATTGGATCGTCCGGATCATGAAGGACATTCCTTGGTCTGCGTAAGCGGGTCGGGGCGTTAGGGTCAGGAGAGTAGTTGGATGCTCTTACAATGAGCGGATTGGAATGGTGGGGTGCTTTGTCAAAGTAACGCCTGGAGGCGTCTTTAATGACTTGGGTAATGAAGGAAGGTCGAAGTCCTTGTGAAGGTCGACATTGCGCGTGTATCAGGGGCACCTGGTAGCCATGCGCATGAATCGATTCTGGATGACCTGTAGTCTATGTATAGACTGGGCTTGGGCGTGTGCGAACGCTACGCTGGCGTAGGTCATGATAGGGCGGACACAAGTTTTGTAAATTGTAGTCTTATTTCTAAGAGACATTTTACTCCGCTTCCTTAGTAGGTGGTAAAGGCGCCCTAGCATGAAGAAGGCTCGGTTTCGGACGGCTCTGATGTGAGGTGCAAACGACAGCGTGTGATCTAGTGTGACACCCAGATATTTGACCGAGCTCACCCAGGGGATGGGCTGGTCGAACAGAGTCACAGGTGGCAAGGGGGTGGTTCGAGCCCGGCAAAAGTAGATAGCCGCGCTTTTGCTGGGGTTTACCTCGATCCTCCACTTGCGGAACCAATCGCCTAAGGTGTTAGCGGCGGTTTGGAGTTTTTCCGCAACGAATTTGCGATTCCTGTGGGACATGTATAGGGCAATGTCGTCCGCGAAAAGTGCGAGTTCGACGCCCTTGGGGATATCGTTCACGTATAGTGAAAAGAGGAGTGGGGATAGCACGGAGCCCTGAGGGACCCCGGCTCGTATGAGACGTGGAAGGGAGCGCGTTCCGTCGACTCGGTAGCGGAAGGTACGGTCCGACAAGAAGTCTCGTATGATGTGAATGAGACTGTCTGGTACCCCGAGATGGTAGAGCTTATAGATTAAGCCATTGTGCCACACTTTGTCAAACGCCTTTGCCACGTCAAAGAAAAGCGCTCCCGTGCCTGTGGATCGGATGGAATTTGCAGGGCGGAGGCCCTTGAGGATGTGCTCCGTTAAGCGGTGCACTTGGTGGGTACACGAGTGGTTAGCACGGAAGCCACACTGCTCATTTATAAGAATATTGTTTGAGTAGACATAGTCTCTTAAACGGGATATAAGAACGCGCTCGTAGAGCTTACCTAAGGACTTAAGAAGACTTATGGGTCTATAGCTGGTAGGGTTTGTGGGATCTTTACCGGGCTTCCGGATGCCGATGACGTCCGCGTCTTTCCACAAGGCGGGAAAGATACGGTTTGGCATGGCCCCATTGAAGATGGAGACCACAAGGAACAGCAGTTGAGCGGGGAGAATCTTAAGGATCCTATTGGTGATGCCGTCTGAGCCAGGGGCTTTGCGAGGGCGGAGGTCTTTGATCATCGTTTGCACCTCATCAACAGTGACCGGGGTAAGGATGGTTGTCGGCTGAATAGTAGAGAGCCTTTCGACTTCTGTGTCTATCAGCTGGATATGGGTAGGATCAACAGGTAGGGTGCTAGGAGAGCATTGAGCCTCCAGACTGTCGGCTAGGCATTCGGCTTTCTCGTAGTCTTCGAAAGCGACTGAGTTGTCAGGTTTACGGAGGGGTGGGGTGGTAGACTCCATATCCGACTTAAAGGTTCTCGCCAGCTTCCAGTAAGCCTGGTGAGATGGCGAGATATCTAAAGTGACAGAACGCGCACTGACTGTACAGTGGAAATTATTACACGTGTTGACGTAAGCGCAGCCGGCGCGTTATTTAGTTCAGTTATATTTGACGGTACTAAGATATAAATGTGTATTCGTTTCCCCGTGAAAGTGTGACCAGCCTTATGAAGTGTAAAGTTTGGGATAACAAGTTTGTTTTGATTCGTAGTGTTAAAGCTATGAGAATCAGTTTGTTTTGAAAGTGTATGTGAATATGTATGATGATCCAAACTGACCTGTGCACAGCGACCAGATACCGCAGGGGCAGCGGGCGCGGCGCGCCGCCCACCTCGGGCGAGGAGCCGCACCGGCCCCCCGCATAGACGGCGCCCCCCGCACTGACGGCGCCCCCCGCACTGACGGCGCCCCCCGCACCGACGACACCCCCGCGCCCCGCACTTTGGGACATTACTATTTCCGAACGCGACCGCTGAAAGTGCCAAGCGAGGTTGACCACGCGGCTACACTAATAGCGATTGGATTGTAACACTTATAAAAGTTCTTGACTGTTTCTAAATAAATGTACAATTCTTTCGAACTATAATTCATTCAGGATTTATTTAATTTTAGGATCATTTCATATCAGTAATATAAACAGTTCAATAAATTTTTTATTTATAAGTAATACGCACCAAATAAAATATCACAATTGTAATATGGACAAACTATAACTATATATTTACTATCATTCAAGTAAGCACGTTAAGCAGAAACACAATCGATTTGTGCCAGGGCGGTCACGTTAACAATGAAAACATCAGGCGTCAGGCACACGATCTTAATTTAAGTGCATTACATCTCATTCTATCAGTATGATTACAAAAAGGACAGCTGGCATGTCACGTGACATTAAAAGAGAGGTGCTTGATCTCGTCCTGAAATCTAGATTTTTTGAAACACCTCCCTACGTGCCTTCTGTAATTGTCTTCGGGTCCATAAAAATAATTTATGTTATTTGACAGGTATATAATAAGAAAGCGAGATATACTGCATTTTAATTTATTTTTAGAGTGTGATGTCTGCATTTTAATTTATTTTTAGAATTAGGTTTATTTATTTACATAATTATAAATGCTATAAGACAAACTTACTACTAATACTAATAACATAAGTATTATTATTAACATGCATTCACAAATTTTTTATATGATGAGACTACAAAAGCACAGGAAAGTGGCAAATATAAATCAAATAAATCGCGCTTCTTTCTAGCCTCCACAGGTAAAGTGCAAAATACTATAATTACAACCAATTTACAAGAAACAATGCATTAAAGTCTAAAGTGCCATTAATTAAAATAAATTGATATACAATTCGCGTTAAAAATAACCTGACAATACACAAACATCCTTGTAGACAGTTACGTTATAGGTATATAAGGTAAGGCGCAGTATATATATAAAAATAAAATGTTAAAACGAATATGTAGTGTCAAATATATTTAAACAACGAGAATTGTTACCTTTCAATCGTCTATGCAGCCCTGAGATTTATACCAAATTATGTACAGTTTGGGGAGTTTTTGGCGCGTAATGGCGGGGGCGGTTTGGTGCTGTGTGTTTTATTTCATATATTGTGTTGTAGTGTTGTTTTTGTCATAAAATTGGTGTAGTTTTATGACAAAAGGATCGTTAATTCATGCAATATATGGAATACATCATTCAGCGTTGATTAGTGACTGAGGTGAGATTTTTCAGTGGTTCGTTTCTATTTATTCATTTGTAGGGTAAGTTCATTTAATTAAAAACATTATATGATTTTTCTCGTAAGTCATTAACAAAATAGCGGGGTCTACCATTAGTCGCCAAAAACTCCATGGGGCAAAGGGCTACACTATACCAGTGTCCTGGAGCCATAAATAAAGACACAAACTACATTAATGAAGATATGGCTTAAAGGTCTTAGTTACCAGGCCAAATAATTAAAAAAAAATAGGCAGTTTGGACAAACATTAATGTATAAACAGGATGTTTTTTTTTGGTTCGTGTATTTGTTATTATTTTGAGTTTATTGTAATATCTAAGTGTCTTAATGTATAGTATTTATTGGTTAATAAAATTTATTTAATTTCTTTCTATTATGAGTTATATGCAAGTCTGTTAGGTCGTACGCAACACCATATATTAAGTATGTAACCGTCACCTTAATTAATTTCACTTTCCGAGTTTATATATTACATTAGTGTTGTGTGTAATTAACTGTGGCACTTTTAATAGTTATTGAGACTGTTTTAAAATCTAATTCAAAAAGCTTTTTACTGAAATGGTCTAAATCATTAAGTTGTCTCTGAAATCTTCAAAAATTAAACCGCCGCTTCGTCGAATATTAGAATTCTATAAGCTTCGGACAAGAAGCGGCACAAGAAACTGCATATCTTTTGAATATTTGTCATTACAAATTCATTTACGAATTATATATGCCATCACGTGTTAATATTAATACATTTTGTATTTTTTAAGAAGTTTAGAAGTCCGAGCCGGATTTAATCGTGATAACGGTTATATGATAATTTTAACTATGTCAATTTGCATTGCATTATTGTATTATTTAATAGATGACTAACTCAAGTATTCAAATGAGCATTTCTCATATAGTTGTCTAGTTGAACAAAGTGTATTGGTATAGGACGAGAAGGAGGTGTCTGTTGTACTGTAAGATGGGACAGTGTGCAGTGTGTGCAGTGTGCAGTGTGTGCAGTGTGCGGTGTCTGGGTGCTGACCTTGAAGCAGAAGAGTGCGGGCATGCAGAGTGACTTAGCCTGTGGGGCGCGCGCACTCACCTCGGCCCGCGCCAAGCCCGCGACCGCTTCCGCGCCCGCCTCCGCCTCCGCCTCAGCCCACGCACCCGCCTCCGCCTCTGCCGCGCGCCACTCTAACGGGACAGATATTTTATTAATACAGACTCTATTTATATAGTATGAGGACTCACTAACTCCATTACTATGAAAAAAAAAATCCATAAGGGCTAATTGCTCTAGTTTATGTGAGTCCCTCGGTGGAGACGCATAACGCCGGGCTGACGTACCTGAGTGACCGTGGTGGGGCGGAGGCGGCGGGGGCAGCTCGTAGGCGGTGAGCTCGCTGGCGACAGTGGTCAAGCGGCAAGAGTCGTCAAACACTCGCCCTATCTTCGCACCCGCTAGCTCCACTAATAAAATCCTAAAAAAAATCACTTTATTATGAAACTCTTCCTCCAATCATTACTTAAATTACAGTATAAGTACGATTTTAATTTGGACCCCCATTTTTTTATAACGAAACTTATTTTTCAATACGTTTGCTCAAAAAATTAGCTATTCCATGTTATTTTACAGCATAAATACTATTAATACATAACATACATATATATTAACTTTAAAATAAATTTATTTTTATAATATATACCTACATATAATGATTAACATCAAACTAAAACATTCAATTCAACAATTGTTCAAATTGTAATATCAATTAACCAAACCAACCATAAAACTAACTATTTCATATATTTATAATCATCTATGTGGACATAAATAATTATTACTTGTCCTAGGATTAAACTGATTTCATTGATTTCCTTTCGTTGTTTTATTTATTTTACCAAATGTATTAAATCACTTCATGTACTGTATTGAACATAAAATAATTTAATTAAGTAATTAAAAATTAAATAAAATGTAACTACAAATATCTTAATGTCAATGCATAAAACATGAGGATATAATGAAGTGGCATATAAAACTTACGATTCAGGTGCGAGGCCACATAGCTCAGACAACTTCTGTTTGAGATCCAAGTAGGTGCCTTCGGAATTGACTAGAACACCATACTTCACCGGCACCGAACCGTCCAATAAAATTACTGAAAACAAACACATATTTGATCAGCCCATTTTCAAAAAGAGGAAGTAAATAACCATATGGTTATTATGTCTTCTACGCAACTTAAATAGTGAACCGATTTTCGAGTTCTTTTTTTATTCGATAGAGAGATTCACTCCTGATGGTGGAAGTGCAATTTGGTTGGTTGTAATTCAGGTAACGTTATCACAGAGAACGGTGTCGATGGGCATGACGGATTCTCGAATGGAGATCCTGTAGAAAACATTTTGACTGCTGAATAAAGCAGGGCAGGGCCAGCAGAGCGTGTGGACGTACCCCTGACCTCCAGCCGCTGCGAGGTGTCCATGGGCAGCGGCAGAGACAGCATGTTGAAGGTGTCAAAGCGCACGGACTCCTGGCCGCAGCTGCTGCAGCGCACGCGGGACTTGAGCTGGCCGTAGAACAGCTCCGTCATGATGGAGTGGTTGCCGGCCACGAAGGCTTCCCACGCCTCCGCCGCCACCACCTGCCGCCACCAAGGACATCGGTTATTACGGTACATTTATATGCTTGTAGATATTTTATTTTGAAATAGTAGATACCAAAGATACCAAGTGTATTGGTGACATATCGAAGTGTTGTCTGTACACCATTAAAATTATTTATTTAATTCTATAATACTTAAAATTATCCTTACAAGTATGTAGGCCAAATGCGATAGCAAAGCGTAGGCCTCATATATGTCTGTCGTTGTCCAGAATGGGCGGATTGATTCTGATCTGATCCTTATGCACCGTGGTTGGAGACAGAGTAATATAATATTCTCGAATCTCTTCTTCACTGAGGTGTAGGATATGTTCGGCCCTGAAAAAGATGGGATGACAGCCCGCAGACCCTGGCGGCAGCAGTACCTGGTCGGGGCGGCAGCAGTACCTGGTCGGGGCGGCAGCAGTACCTGGTCGGGGCGGCAGCAGTACCTGGTCGGGGCGGCAGCAGTACCTGGTCGGGGCGGCAGCAGTACCTGGTCGGGGCGGCCGGCGCTGTCCGCGACGTGCGCGCGCGCGGGCTGGGGGCGCCGGTTGAGGTCCTCGTGCAGCGCGTCCAGCAGCCAGGCAGCAGTACCTGGTCGGGGCGGCAGCAGTACCTGGTCGGGGCGGCCGGCGCTGTCCGCGACGTGCGCGCGCGCGGGCTGGGGGCGCCGGTTGAGGTCCTCGTGCAGCGCGTCCAGCAGCCAGGCAGCAGTACCTGGTCGGGGCGGCAGCAGTACCTGGTCGGGGCGGCAGCAGTACCTGGTCGGGGCGGCAGCAGTACCTGGTCGGGGCGGCAGCAGTACCTGGTCGGGGCGGCAGCAGTACCTGGTCGGGGCGGCAGCAGTACCTGGTCGGGGCGGCAGCAGTACCTGGTCGGGGCGGCAGCAGTACCTGGTCGGGGCGGCAGCAGTACCTGGTCGGGGCGGCCGGCGCTGTCCGCGACGTGCGCGCGCGCGGGCTGGGGGCGCCGGTTGAGGTCCTCGTGCAGCGCGTCCAGCAGCCAGGCAGCAGTACCTGGTCGGGGCGGCAGCAGTACCTGGTCGGGGCGGCAGCAGTACCTGGTCGGGGCGGCCGGCGCTGTCCGCGACGTGCGCGCGCGCGGGCTGGGGGCGCCGGTTGAGGTCCTCGTGCAGCGCGTCCAGCAGCCAGGCAGCAGTACCTGGTCGGGGCGGCCGGCGCTGTCCGCGACGTGCGCGCGCGCGGGCTGGGGGCGCCGGTTGAGGTCCTCGTGCAGCGCGTCCAGCAGCCAGGCAGCAGTACCTGGTCGGGGCGGCCGGCGCTGTCCGCGACGTGCGCGCGCGCGGGCTGGGGGCGCCGGTTGAGGTCCTCGTGCAGCGCGTCCAGCAGCCAGGCCAGCAGCTCCTGCGCGTCGTGCTGCTGTCCGGCCGCCAGCGAGCGCGCGTGCTCCTGCACGCACCAGTGCACCCTCAGCGGGGCCACCGAGCGCGCCGAGCACGACCACACCTGCGCACCACGCACTCTACCGTACAGCACCGTACCAGCGGCCGCACCCGCTTCGTGCTACTTATACTAGCGAGCAAACAACTGCCCTTGCTTGTTTGTCCAATCTGAGCACACTCGTAGGCTTGGTAGTGTTTTCACAAATGTAATAGCTCAATATGTTGGAGGGGCGAGCCACGTTGGTCTTCTCAAATACTTAAACAACCGTAAACAGCAAGCAGTATTACGGAATGCCTAAGCCCAATATTTAAGTTAGTTTTGTGTAAGCTACTAACGAACTAAATTAAATTTTGTACTTTCATTAAAGTTCCTCCGATGACCTTTATTTACGATGGTCTAGAATGAAGAACCTACTATTTTTACTACGGCGCGAGATGATTCCAAAAATTTGATTCATCAGTTGTCACTAGGTGCAGGCAATAACACAAGATTGATTGATTTTTTCGTTTCATAATACAGTGAAAAATGACTCAAAATTTATTTTTAGTTTTAAAGAATGCAACATAATCTACTCTAAAATCGTACCTCTTTACAAAGTTCTCCAAATCGGAGCGCCAGGGCGCCTTTGGTCCCGATCGGGTTATTGCGGTTGACCTCGTACAAATGGCGGTCTGACCTGAAGTACTTCATCAGCGGACTCGTGTTCCACACCTGATAAACACAGAAGATTTATGTACAATGATCATAAGCAAACATTTGTAACGGTGTATGAGCGTGAGTGTGTGTGTGACAGTACTGACTGACTGTAGCGCGGCGTTCATGAAGCACGTGTTCCCCAGGTTGTGCAGGCCGGTGGCTCCGGGCAGCTCGGGCGTCGACAACGTCTCGCGGCGCTCCGTCGCGCGGCTGCCGCTGAAAATCAAAGTGTCACAGTGGAGTACATTATTTATAATCAACATACAGGGCTCTGCCTCTGTGGCATAGCCGAGGTGTTGTCTGGTTCGTTCGTGCAGTACAGGTAAGTAGTATGCAGGTGTACAAGGATGTACCTGAGCGCGGTGAGCTCCTCTGGCCAGGTGAGGTTGTGGTTCCGCACCTCGAGCAGCAGGCGCGGCCGCGGCGGCAGGCGCAGCTCGCACAGCGCGGGCCGCTCGTCGTCCAGCAGCACGCAGCGGCCCCCCGGCGGGCCGGCCTCGCCGCCCCCAGCGCCCAGCGCCCACAGCCGCACCTGGTCGCGCGACAGCCCCAGCGCGCCGCACAGGAACTCCGTCACCTGCACACAAGTCGCGGTCAGTCCGGCCCCCCCGGCGCGGTCAGTCCGGCCCCCCGCCCCCCCGGCCCCGTACCTGTCGCACGGTGGCCAGCCGCGAGAAGGCGGCCGTGTAGGCCAGCTGCCGCTCGGGCGCCCCCCCCGCGCCCAGCACGCCGGCCCCCAGCGCGCTCGTCGGCAGCGCGCTCACTCCTACAATACAACGTATCTTTATTGGACATCGATTCATTCAAAAAGAAATATATAAAGAACAATTTACCAATTTTTTACAAGGGACTTTGTAGCTATCACTTGATTATTTTCAACCCTCAAATTAAAACCACTTTATGGGACAACCCTAACAAATTATATTTACTTAAAATAGACATAATGAAAATATTTTGGTTCGTTACTTTAAGACAGTATGATCATAGGCAACTCCCCTAGATAGTAAAATTTGAATAGCACATTTTCCGACTCGCCCAAAAACGCTCCTGAGAAACGCGCAATGCAGTATGACGTCACGCCGTGGCATTTTGTAAGCACCGCGGAGTAAAACTGTTCCACAGCTATATAAAATATTACATTCATGTAAATGGTGCCATTATCAAAATTATGTGGGTTATCCAATCATGATGGTTTTTGATAAATTAAATAATTTTTAAATGAACTTTCCCAACGAACTTTGAATGACCATAAAAGAAATCACACATAAGCTATCAAAGTAATTGTTCTCTCATAGTCTTTATTTATCAGTATTTTGTTGATAATAAATTATCATTACAATCAATCAACCCTTCCATCACCTCTATTCAATAAGCCCGTTCCTCTTCACCTATTAATAAAAAACGAATATTCTTCGTTCATGATAACTTACTTTGAGTACTCGGTACATGTCTTAGAATCTGCAGTTGTAGAGGATACAGCTCTAACTCCACGTCCGAGTTTGGAGGTCTTATTACCTGCAATACACAATTTGTATCATTGAAAACAGAAATTAAAAGAAAGTTTTCTAAAATAAGGTTTCTTGGTTTTCTATAAAATAGCATACATCTTTTATATTGTTGGATGTGGCACTCTTTAGGTAAAGAAAGAGTATATATATTTACTAAGTGGAAGATAACATCAGCACTTCAAAAACGGACATAAACCAGTTGAAACTGTATAAGAATGCTAAATATATGATATATTTTTACCTTATTTATTCGCCTCATTTCTTTTATGTTACAATATATTGTAAATCTGGTTACTAACATGTCCATCAATGGTCAAAAGGAAATAAAGATTTAAAAAAATTGTTTACACTTTGGGAGAATGGGAGTGACTGAATCGAGAGACTGGTCAGCCAAAAAATTTCTATTTTGTTATCTTATAAATGGGCATTGAAACTAAATATCGTTTTTTAATATTTTATAATTTGCGGAAAAATATCCACGAAAGGAAATCAATAAAAACCAGTTTAATTCTTTTGACGGACAATTTAAGGTTTAGACTATTGGTTACTACTTCACATGGCGGTGTTTATTCATTTACATACTATATTCAAAATGCATTTATTTTTAATATAATTCATTTATTAATACTATTTTAAGCTGTAAAATACTTGTCATACAAAAAAATTTAAAACCGTTTCGATTAAAACCTCCTTTATGCATTTGGATGTTATATTATGCAGGTGGATAAAAAAAAGCATTAATGCGGAAAAGACGCACGGAGAAGTAATTAATGTTTATCTGAGTATTTTGTCATCTAAAATAGTTTCTTCTGGTGTACAAGGCGCCCTTCATGAAAAAATTTAGTACATACTGCAGGTACAACCTATCTTTGAACCCGCAGTGAGTCAAGTTGGCATTGTCCCAGTTAGCGGTAGGCGGGCTGACTGACCTGTCGCGGGAGAGGGTCTGGTCCTCCGTACCAGAGCGCTAGCGCTCGCCACAAGGCGTCGGGCAACAGCTCGAAGTCGCGATGTTCCGCTAGCGTCACATCTCGACGTAGGTGCCCGCCTTCACCGGTCAGCGTTCGCACCTGGAATATTGAGAAAGGTACGCAATGCTTCCTGCATGTGTGGAGTAATAGGGATGTTGACAGGGTTGGTAAATTGTGGCAAGTATTTATTATATATTATGCGGTGGTACCTTGAGCGTGTCGGGAGCCAGCAGGCGCGTGTTGTCGATGGGCCCGGGGTGTCGGGGCGCGCCGCCCCCGCTGCCCCCGCCGCCCCCGCTGCCCCCGCTGCCGCCGCTGGCCAGCGACGCCGAGTCCGCGCGCCACAGCAGCGAGCCCATCGATTCTGTGACGACGCACAAGCACAAGCATGTCATTGAGTGTGTGCCGGGCGGCGGGGGCGGCCGCGCGCGAGCCCGCCCTACCTGTCGAGGTGCTGGTGAAGCTGACGTCACCGTCGTCGGCGCGCCCGCGGCAGCATGCCGCCCCCGGCCCGCGCCCCGCCCCGCCCCCCGGCCCGGCCCCGGCCCCGGTCCAGGCGGCCCAGGCGGCCCACCAGTCGGCGCCCACGAGGTACCAGAACTGGCCCACGGCGTACCCACGCTGCACCTCCCGCCGCCGCCAGCCCAGCACTGCAAAGCAAGCAATACTTAGACGAGCATAAATCTACAACAGAAGCAGTGAAAGATTATATAGGATTTATTTGATTACTATAGAATAAAATACACACAAAATATCGAATTTGAACAATGACTAAACTCATTTCTTACTATATTCACATTTAAGAGGTAAATTTGACGAAATCCCGAAACAAATGTAGACTTTGTCAACACTTAAAATATTAAAAAAGTCCTCAGAAGCTGTCATCATCTACAGCCTAGATACATCTCACTGCTGGGCCTTTCTATGGGAGAAACACATGAGGAGTTAGGGTGAAAGCGATTAATGACCTAATGTGGTGGTTATATGACTCAAATTTTCATGTTTCTTCCATGTAGGAATACTTGTGCCCAGCATTCGGACGAATAGAATAGAATATATCTTTATTGAAGAATAGACGAATGTAAGATGTAGAAGATGATGACGCATTAGCTATTAGCTCAAACTAAATATTTAGGCTATAAAATTTACAGTAATTAATGAAACATAGACTTTGTACAATGAAGATATGACTCAAAGTTAATAGTCGGGATGTGCTGTAGGGAGGCTGTAGAGAGATAGAGAGAGAGAGAGCGGCTGACCGACGTCCCGCTCCTGGTGCGGACACTGCGGCCGCAGCCCGAGCACCACGTGTCCGGCCTGCAGCAGCAGCTCGAGGAATGCGGCCACCAGCGCCGCCAGCGCGGCCGGCCGCTCCGCGCTGCACGCCAGGAGCACCTCCTCCTGCGTCAGCACCCACTCCCCCTTGTCCAGCTCCTCCTGCACAGACAACAAACACCATTTATGGAAACGTTCATCGATTACATTACAATGCAGAATACTTCACCTTTGCTAAGTTAAACTTGTCTTTTGAGAAACCATTATAAGTTTACAATTTTCAATATGGATAACAACCTTTATAATTTTACGAAGAACGTTTTAGATTTGAATTTGATTAAATTTATTTTATTTTGTACATTAGCAGCCGAACCAACAAGAATGTACACAGCTCAACACAAGTAAACATAAAATAACAATTAAATATCGTAGCTTCTATATCTACAGCTAAAAAAGTATTTGAATAATTTACAAATGTGAGTACAAGCTATACACAAATGAATATAAAGTGTATATAAAATGTTCAAAAATAAGATTTTTTACATTAATAAATATGATAGCCTCAACTGATATTACAACTATTTTAAGATGATAAATGGTTTCTTTAATATTATTTTTAAATAACTGTTTAGTCCCAAGGAAAATGTGTATCTTGGTAAACTTGGTATTGTATAGACGAGCAAGAATAAACTGGAATCATCAATCATTATCTTCTACGTCCTAATGTGAAGGCACGGGCCTTCCTATATGGGGGATACACGCGATAGAACGTTCGTAAAAAAGGAAAAAGAGCTTCTCCAATCATCGATAGAGAATTATAATTATATAAGTAGGTGCGCGCGTATAAACTAGCGCACACATACATAAACACACAAACACTCACACACAAACACACCTTTCATATGCGATGACTGACTTTTATTTTGTTTTTGTTTCTATTTTTGTTTTATTTGTTATTTCTCTTTAGTTATTTTATAGTTAATTGTCATTTGTTTGAATGTGTCTTAATGTATTTTGGCTTCCTGATGATTCTTTGGAAAAATAATGTTTCTCTAATTGGCTTGTGTCTTGTTTATTGTATTATATTCTGTGTGTGTAGAAAATTGCTGTTGAAACAGTGTTAAGATAAATAAATAAATAAGTTGTGTAGAAGCTTGTGTTGAAAAAAATTAAGTATTCTCTACTGTTTGACTATTGGCTGGTTGAGTCTGTCTGTACTCTTAACTGCAGGTTACTCGGTCAGGTGACCTGTTTAGAAGCCTAACCGTGGCAGTGGTTCTTTATGTATTTAAATATGGATATTTCCTATATTCTAAATATAAAACCATGCTTTATATAAGCTTTATATAGTGTTTCGTCGTCTAGTATCGTAGTGATTTTAATGTTCTTTACTGGCTGAATACGGAACTCTTTTAATTATAATATAGCTTAACTAATAGTAAATATTTGTTGTTACAGCTCTTTTTTGAACGTTGGAATCAATAAGCAGGCCCTAATTCCGTATCTGCATAATAACAATGGATGGTTATTGCCAATAAACTTCAGATGCACTTCACTGTAATAACACCGGAGTTAGATAGTAAAACGCGTAACAGCTCATCTTTGTGTAAAACAAATTGTCATTGAAATGCCAAAACCAAATGAAACAATAGTTAACAATGTCGTAACAAATGAACAACGCCTTCCACAGGGTCAAGGAGAAGTCGTGACGTAACAAGTAACGCCATTAATGTCACTAATTACTTGATCAATCTACTCGCTAACACTGCACAGTAATAACCATTCTTATTAAGGATGTTAGGGAGCTCCGTAACCGTAACCGAAACTATCGGATATCCGATATAAAATAATATCCATAACCGTAACCGAATCCGAAATAAAAGTTTCGGATAATATCGGATAAGGGCGGAGTGTAATTGCGACACGTTATTGCACGAAAATGCATACTAAGTACAACAGTTTAAGTACCTTAGTAAGACAGTACCTCTCTCCGCCTCCCGGAAGTGTACCGAGTGAGCAACTTTTCAGTGCTGCTGGGTTAATTTATGATCCTTTAAAAAATAGATTTTCTGGTGATAAGGCTTCGAAATTACTTTTTGTTAAGTATAATTTGCCTTTGCTAAATTTTGACTATTAAATATGTTTAATGTTATTGTAAGTTGGAAGACGATGTATGATTCAGAGCAAGTGGAAATAAAGTAACTAATAATAATAAAGAAAGAAAGCTGTGATTCTTATGTTGAACTTAAAATATAGTAATGAGCTTTCTAAATTCAATTCTAATTTTAATATTTTTAATGACTGATTTTTGTTCCTACCAAACAAACCATTTTATTAGCTATTTATATTTAATACTTTTGAAATTCCTTAAAAATTTAATATCCGTAACCGAAATTATCCGAAACTAACGGATAATCAGAAATAATTTCATATCCGTATCCATATCCGTATCCGGTATAATAATCATTTCTATATCCGTATCCAATCCGTATCCGAAATTTCATATCCATAACATCCCTAATTCTTATAACAACTCATTGAAGTACTGTGGTGAACACATTCGCCACTAGCTGTAGTGATTTTTACGATGAATAAATGATTGCCAGTATCACCGTTTAGTTTTATGGTACTTGACATATTACACGAGTGACCGCTGAACTGAACATATTAGCTTGAAAAATAAAAAAAATAAGCTCAATAATTAAAAGGCAAAGGTGACTGACTGACTGATCTATCAAAACAATTTAAACTACTATACGGATCGAGCTGAAATTTGGCACACTACTAGTTATTACGACATAGATACCCGCTAGGGGGGGATTTTCGTAAATTCAACTCCTATTGGGATGAAATCATGTAGTCCGCGTAGATGCAGCCGCGGGCGGAAAACTAGTATAGTAACAAAACATTGCTTTAGTTTAACAACACAAGTTGAGCTACGTCCGGAGGTCGTGACATGATTAAATAAAGCTCATCTCGTTACACACGGCCAGGAAGTATACTTGTCACCCTTGGACTATAATAAAAAATATTAACTAATCATATCTCACTGTCCAACGAATTGTGAACCAAAAATAAGAACAGAAAATTCGAATTTAAACGTTACCCCTTCTGTGGATATCACCGCCACATTATTGTAATTATATAGTGACTTTTAGTTGTTCGATTCGAAATGTTTAAAGAGATTCCAATTCACGTTGAGAACTCGCTCTCCGATTTTATAAGTCATATTAGGTTTTGCACAACATACAATTGTATTCGGGTAACATGCATTGAAAATTCTTAGCATACATTAGACTTGCTAAATTAATAAAAGATCCTCTTTCTACCCGTCTGCTCCCGAGGGAGGGTGATGTTTTTTATTCATCGGAAATCCCATCAATCTCATCATAATCATATTTTATAATGTTGATGTTTTCATCATATTTTTAGCTTTTTTGTTATTTACTTATTACACTTGGAACGTGATGCGGTACGACCGAAGTACTCGGCTTGTGTGTCTATCTCTAACATATTATATAAAAACTACTAGGAAAGCTATGTATATACTACAAATACTGTTGTTGACAGTTCTATATCAATAGAAAAGCAAATGTTATTAGATATTTTTTGTAGAAAAACATGCGCTTGCGCATTTTCTTGTGTAATACTTATAAGAATCGTTTGCCATAATAAGATACAATTTTTTTTATTATTATAATTAGCCACGATAGGGTAAAGACTGTGGGTGCGACCTATACACATTCAAACACCTATATACATTTATACCTATATACGCACACAAATTAAACAGTATATATTTAAATTATCAACGAGTCATATTAGTTTTTAATGGTTTCATAAGAAAAAAACGTAAATGTTTTTTGTTTGTGTTTGTTGTAAACATCGCGGAGTAACGAAGCGTGGACGCGAGGGCCGCGCGGAATGTCAACCGACTCAGCAACAATGGTTAGTACACCAAGTGTATTGAGTATTTTTCAAAGAAACACAATGTCAAATATATTGCGCCAGACGTAAAGCAATAATCGCAAATATATATACAGATTCTTTAAAGAATCTGTATATATATTTGCGATTATTTAAGGATTTAATAAACATTCATTGAATTCGTTCTATCTTCTTAATATGAATGTTATAACATGGATGCTGCTATTTTTTTTCTGTTTCAGGTCGTTTAAACGGTTTACTTACGCAAAGTATTAATCTTAAATTTCAGAAAGCAGAAGTCAGTACAAGCGTGGCACCAAGTCGAAGGTTAGTGGCAACCCATCCATGTTACAGATATATTTGTAGAACTAAATTCACTAGGTTTAATGTAACCATTATGCTCTTTCTAGGAAAAGTATGTGTCTCTAGTGTGGGATACCCCACACCTGAAGACATAAGGATGCTGACTCTAAACGTAATTAGTAAGTATATCTAAGAGATACAATATTACTTAATTTTGAATAATCCTTTATATTAGACATCTCATATTACATTATTGTTTTCAATCCACTCCATCAATTAAGAATTGTCGTCTTTACAATACGATCAAGACCGTAATTAATCGTCAGACTTACCTACGTACGAAGATATACTACAATGTTTCATTACTTGCAATTGGCATTCAACCTATTGTCTCAGGGGCAAAGTGTAATTTTCCACTCGAATAGGGTACTGCTTCTACCTTATATGAGTGAAATCAGTATAAATTCCCAGTTATGACGATTTAAAAGTACTTAGTAATTGCGTTAATTTAAATAAAGACATTTTGACTTGGACTTTAATCGCTAATACTCATCGAGACTGTTATTCTGAGAGCAAGAGTCTCTTTTGTCAACGTAAAGGACTGTGCAAACGAGGGACTGCACAGAACAAAACTATTCACCATTTTACTACGCCGTGTGCGTTACGTTTCAAGTTTATATTTAACGGACGACAAAATCCGCTGAGTAATGGACTCTCCTACAGACGATCCCGTGAGAATTAAGAAAAAGCTTCTGTATTACCTATAAGGTACGGTCACCGTTTGGCAATAGACGAAAAGTAAGCTTTTTAGCCAATTAATGAAGATCTAGTTAGCGTAGTGGTACCCACGCTCTGTACCCTCATTGTAGACTTACCGCGTACCGAGACGGTACGATCTTAGAAGCGTTGAGATTACTCAACGCTTCTTTACTACTATATTTATTAAAATATAGTAGTTAACAGTAGTTTCTGAGCAGCGCTGACTGACGTATTCACTACAAAGCGCTTCTGTTGTTTTCATAGACAGCTGGCGACAAACACGATTGCGACGAATTCTATTGAAACTTACACTCGGGGTACTGTTTTCGCTCAAGGCAAGAAACTATCGCAATGATTGATCCCTGGATGTGTCAATCAAAACTTGTTACCTCGAGCTCGTCTATGCTTTGAAAGGTCTTTGAACCATCGATCCATTGTTATTACGGCAATGGTGGTGCCAGCCTGTATTGGATCAGTATGGTGTTATGATTGAAACTCTGTATGTGTTTCTCCCATGTTAAATCATGCCAAAAAGCCTGTGCCCAGTAATGGGCAAGTATTTACGTTGTTAATTATGATGAGGATACAAACTTATGGCTTACAATGACAAATTGGGAGCTTTCTAAAAAGCCGGGTTATTCTTACCTCTTTTGTGACGACGATTTCCCCTCCTTCTCCTTTGGGCCCCAACTGGAACATGGGCTTCTTGCCGTTTTTAGGAGCAGGCACCAACTTGTCTCTAAGGTTGAGCAGCACCACCTCAGGGTCGTAGAGCTTGTCCGCCTGCCGTCTGTCGCAGTCGTCGGCGTCGGGCGTGGAGGACCGCGAGCCCGGCAGCTTGAGGGCTTCGTTGGCGACCGTGCAAAGAATCTCAATCATGTCCCGCAGCTCCTTCTGGTTGAGAACACCGTCCCGGTCCATGTCGAAGATCTTGAAGCAGACTGGAAACAATAGAAACATTAGGTTCTAAGTAATTTATTTCTCACACAAACAAATTAGTTCTATTATTTATAAAGCAACAAAGAAAACGTATAAAGATATATTCTATTCTACTCCATGAACAATATTTTAAGTGTTGTATATTAAATATATATTAATTTCTGAGGCCTTTACAAAGTATGTTTATTTAAGCATTACCACCAGCATTTTAACTCGAGTCCCTGCGTGTTTCGGACCCACGCATGCAACGTTAGGCCAGCCCGAGTGTTATGTATGGTCCTAAGTTGATACACCTAGCAGAGGAACATGAATAGACTTCAATGGGGGTGTTATAGAATAGAATAGAATATATCTTTATTGTACATCAGCCAATTCAAGAAGAGAAATACACAAAAAAACTTTTAACTAATTTTGTACAAAGGGCGACCTTATAATGTAATCTTAGGATGGACAGGATTAAAGGTAAAGTACTTGAGGGAAGTTGGCGACGTATAACGAATACATACATGATAAGAGTTATAACACACAAATATTAAATATATACATACATAGGTATTTAATTAATGATATTATATATTATACTACTATTAAGTTGTAGTCTATTAGTTGGTTGATACTTGAATTGTACTGATACTACATCTCCTTAGTAGTCTGTGATTATATGTATTTTAGTAGATATATATTTATACAATTATGTATTATATAGTGTATACTTAATTTTTTTATCTCAAATAATTGAGATATTTTTAACATAACGCTTAAAGTTCTAAAGTAAATTTGGACCCGCGGAGTTTTCTCAAAGCGAGTGTATTATAATGATTTTAATAATCTGTGATTGTAGTAATCATTATCTAAAGTGAAACGATTACAAACTTGTGGCTTAGGTTCAGCTCCGACATTGCATCACAGCCGCGACGGCCGATAACATATCGGCAGATCGTTACAATGCTCGCGATACCCAATTGTACAATTATACTTGAATGAAAAACTAAAGGTCAAACGTACGGGGATATTTATGTTATGTTATGAAACAAACAAATCATTGTATCTAGTAAAATCAACGACCAGAATGTTCTGAAGCATAGGTCTCCAAACTTTGAAGCCTTCGGGTCATAATGATTTTTCAGTTTGTTCGAAGGGCCAAACCAGTTTTAATTTTTCTGCCCTTAACTATATTTCTAAACTAGAATAGTCGCAAAGTGCGCGACCTAAGCAAATTTACGCTTTTTTGCATTTCAATGGGCCGTACTTTGGAGCTAGCTGACTGTCTGAAGTTACAAATTCTTTCATTTTTTTGTCTTCCAAAATCATATATATATTTTATATAGACGCCCCAGATTTTTTGCCAGTAATTTTGTACAAAGGGCGACCTTATCGCTAAAAGCGATCTCTTCCAGCAACTGTACGATGGACAGGATTAAAAAGAAAGTACTCGAGGGCAATTGGCGACCTATAACGAATACATAAATGATATTTATATACGCTGTTGCGGACTGGCTAGTTTTCGTATAATTGTATATTTGAAATTTGTATTTTTATATTTTTTCTTTGTTTTTGAAATATACATTTTGTTTTACTATCAGTTTGAAAAATTTACGGTCACCAAGCAGACGTGAGAGTTTCATTCTCAACATACGCCATTACCCCACAAATTGTTAAATGGATTACTATGGTACTATTTCGCTTTAGGAAAACATTACATAAATTTTGAATAATCTCTCGCTACCTGATGAGTTGTATTTAATAGAGAGATTGATTGTTGGATTCTATGGATCTAGTTACACGGACTAAATCGTAAATCTTCATTTAAGAGAGGCTGCTTACTTATAGCAGCGTCTCTTTCATTTTACTTCATTCAGAAAGTGATAGTATGACTTAGCAGTGTTGTGTTGACATGTGCGTTAAAACTAGATTAAATGGCCATTTTAGAAACTTCAAATTATATATATTTATAGGCTTTGAGTTAATAGTTTTTTTAGGCTTAAAGTTTGGAATTGAGTTAATTATATATATATAGGCTTTGAGTTGTAATGAAAGTGTAGCACTGAACTGGAATTTAATTTTAGTCAACACATAACAGTTAGTTACTCGCTCGTACCACAAGGGACGTCATGAGGTGCCTTGGTGTGATTGTCTTCCATATTACCAATTTTTACCTTACGCAAATGTAACAACGTCAATTAAATTATTGAGTTCCTCGTTTCGTCGCTACTCAAGCTTCGTCGTGCTGATTATTGATTAACTTCGAACACGCGGAGAGCTCTTAATGGAGCAGTATTAAGCTAGCATAGTGGTATTATGATCTGAAGCTCCTAATGCGTTCGTCCCTTACCGGAAAGCCTGTTCACAGTAGCAGGACGATATTGACTGTTGAGAGTTGTATAGGGATACCTCTTTAGCACGAGTCACAAATACCTATCAGATTGCCATAGAACTGGCGTCTTGATAACGTTGGCAAGACGAAGATACGACTGTCATAGTCACACAATTAGCACAACTTATAATTAAACGCACAGTAAAAACACTGCACATTATAAGTGGGCCGGGTAAAATTACCCGTCGCGGGGCGGGTATTTTTACCTTTTGAATGTAGGTACTTTAAAAACGGGACAGAGTATTTTTACCGGATGGGTTTACATATGAAACTAAAAGAGTTATGTCGTTTAATTATTTTATTATGTTTCATAATTATTTTTTAGGATCGAGCAAATTTTGCTTATCTCGCAAATTATGCCCGCTACGCAGCTTAGTTTCATATACTAGGCTACCCGCTGATAATGTGTTAAGATTGTTTATTTACAGAACAAAGGAATTTAAGTTTTATTTAAGAGCACAATAATAATTAATGTATATTACCTAAAGTTATGGCATATACTATGTAGCAGACGACGCCGGTATGACGTCAGGAGATAACACACACAATAAATATGAACGCAACGGAATGGTATCAAAAAAATATGTTGACTGCGACCATGAATAAATGGAAATAACAACGTAAATATTTGGGAAGGTACCTAGGTACCATTTTTGGTGCAAATGGTATTAGAATAATTTAGGTTAGTGTAGTGTAGCCTTTATAGAAGTTAATCTTGGTATTTCCGCTAGTAGAACAGAAGGATATTTTATAAATAAAATGGCTTTATGAAAAGACTCTTGGGCTAGAAGCGATAAAGGTAATTTAATTTATTAGCTGAGGCTGACGGAACATACTCTAGACATTATTATGATATAAAAAATAACGCCAAATAAATTAGCAACCTAATCAAATCCAAAATTAATTTATACTATGTTGACTTAAGTTTTTCGTTCTCCTAAATGGTTTTTGTTTATAAAGTAGGGGTAACAAGCAAGCATGCGGCCCACCTGAAAATTTTGCTTAAAGCTATGCAAAATTTTAAAACTAAATTTATTGACCAGATTATCAATGAAAATTACTTTTGTGACGTCATATACTTCTGTGGTGTGTGTTGTCGGGGTACCCGATATTGAACTCTGACACTACACGATAGAATGCTTGAGTTTTTAGGGATTTAGCACCGTTAGATAGCCAGATTATGTTTACGACGTTTCTTAACATCCACGATCTGTTTTGTTTATATTTTTAACTGAGTCATGTAAATAGAAATCAGCCCAATATTAAAACACTATCATTTTAATTTATGTTAATTATATTATAATGAAGTTAAAAGAATTTACTTTACGTTAATTAACGTCTATAACCTTGAAACATGGGATTATTTACCTTTTTGTTTAATAATATACTTGGTATATATAGACGAATGACAATGATAATTTAAAACATTATACCTTGGAATAGTATATAAATTATCAGATATATTACTGTTATTACATTATAAATAGTTCAGTACGTGAAGGTAGTTTGACAGTAAGTACTTCGTAGTAATACGTTACCACTAGGTAGGTTCCAGACGTTTGGTAAATTAAGGAATAACACAACAAAAAGTTTAGACACTTCTCATCTAAACATCGAGGCATATATGAAATTAGCGCTTTGTAAATGTTTGAATCGCTTAAAAAACAAATTAAAAACTAGAATTTAATGTCAAAGTATACTTAGTCGGATCTTCGAACAATTCTATTAATCGCGGTTATCACGTACAATCGTTCGTTCGTTCTGTAATTCTTAGGTTAAAAAAATCAGTTGTGAATTAACAGACTCACACTTAAATCTTTCAGCAGTAGGTCCTCGGCAGGCAGCGCTGAGACCACAGCACAGCTCCTTGAAGTCGACATGTCCATCTCTGTTCTCATCGAACGCCAACACGACGCCCTCAACCGCAGCCCGTGGCAATGGCGGCGACAGTAGGGGCGTCAGACTCTCCACGTCTAGTTGCCCCGTCGGCGCACTGTTGCGGAGCGACCAGAAACATTTTTCTAGTTCTATTATGTCCTAAAACAAATCCGTAAATTAATGGAAGAAGCCTTCAATGTAATTGTTGATATCTCCAAAGGGGGGTTGAGAACGAAGCGGTTACAGTAACATCAGGGACCGTTTAACGTAGCTACTGAAGCACAGAGGAGATACAGTTAACAAATTTTTATTCAGCCTTCGGGGGACCAATCATGACGAAAATTAACGTATTCTCTCCTTCTTATAACATGGGTTCCTTTAAAAGAGGCGTGAAAATGCACTTTTTGGGCCGGCAAGGTGAGCAGGGCTAGGGCAGTATGTCGCATACTTCACAAGCTATCTTCACATATGGACTCCTCTACTGCTTATCATCAGGTGGTGTCGAGTCATTTGCTGTGCTTTATATAATAATAATAAAGTTGCTTTTTCTTCGTAATTGAATATGGACAGCGCCATAGTTGTATACAATAATTATTATTAATTATTTTTCGTTTTTTGTTACTAATAATAATTATAATAATACCCTGACCCTCGGCCGTCTGGCCTCCTCTGTCGAGGGGTATTCTCCCATCCCTCGAGCCGTCGAGGGATTGGGAAGATTTAAAATTGATTTTGGATAATAATAATAAAAGCAGACAGCTGTGGAGTGGTGGCAGCTCAAATTTCAATGGGTTATTCAGTGCTGATATTTTTAAGTACCAGATACCTCTTACTTCAACTACCTCTTTTCTTAAAATCGAGTTAGAATATAATCTTAGCCTTTCGTCAGTATTGTCAATAATCTTTACCAACACACTGAGACATGATTATTCTTTTGTTTTGAGTTCTACAAGTATCACTTCATGCTTGTAACGAGGCATCTAGTAGTTTACACAGAACATAAGCCACAGGTTGCGTTTTTCATGAGAGAGAAGCTAACTGTTCACCAGAACGAAGATCTTGTATTCCTACAGGCACTGAAGATAGCACAGAAGCGTTATACTGTGGGTAATTGAAAAGATTTTTTCAGCGCGACTGTTATACTATGGACTAATCTTATCACTGTTTTGTAGGGATAACGTATAAATTTAAATAACCAGCAACTTACACTAGACAGTTTTAATTTAATTGAAAGCAAGTTGATAACGCAATTATGTTGATACCTACAAATGTGTTTAGACACATCCATTTGGTGCGGCGTCCACATTTGATTTATGCTGGACCTCAAATATCACCACTCCATCTCAACAATCAATATCAAAAATCAACTTTTTATGTTAATATATTTAGACACCTAAATACAATAGTAAAATTAAGGTATTCACAAATGTGAGTATTTCACTTACAGGCATATATTCACGTCAAATCAATAACTTGAGTTAACAAGCATTATTTATTAGCTTAGATTTGTAAAAGATAGAATCAAAGGATATTGTATATATGAATTTTTTTCAACAGCAGACTACATACATCAACTACATCCTAGTAGGTTTTAATTTAACTGCATTTACTATCCTAGACATATTATTATATAAATATATAAAATAGACTAAATATGAACATTCCATTAGCAGTGATAATTACTATGTATGTCAGTGCCAGTCTTATCTTACTGAAACAGAACATTATGCAAATATACAATGATAAGGGTCTACAAATTTTTAGCACCAATTTATGTAAGTGCTTGTCACTTGATCGGAAATAATAGATAAAAATACAAATAAAAAATGTTACACTAACTTTTAATACGAAAAAGTTTTGATATTAAATAATAAAAATTGATCAGTCATAAAAAGAGCGAAGCTTTACTCATAGCAACTCAAAGAGATAACTAGAAGTAAGGGAGCTTGGAGCTCGTTGGCGTAGTGGTTTGAATGCTCAGGTTTCGATAATAAACAAAGCAACTTTCGCCATGGTTGGTCCCTGGATGGGTAATCCAAATATTATCTCAAGCTCCTTCATGCTTCGGAAGACACATTAAGTCATTGGTCTGGGTTGTTATAGTAACTGCTTTCACCAACTGAGCCGAATTGACCAGTCATAATGTTATGGCTGAAACACCTCTTGTTTCTCCCATTTATGAAAATCTGGGCCCAGCAGTAGAACGTATATAGGTTTAATAATGCACTACAGAAAAATGTTAAAGATGAATTTTTACATTAAAGATATTGCATTTTTTAAATTTACATTACTATTTAAAACTAGTTGACCTATTGAACTATAAACATATTCCACCTCGAAAAGGCCGTGGCCCTCCTCCCTCTTCATGAGGAGACCAATATGACGTCACTTTCATTGTAGAAAGCACAACATTTCTTCACCGGACTAGAGATTAGGCTATAAAGGAGCAGGCAGTGTATAAGTCGGTTTGAGTCTGACATTACTCACTATCCCCCAATATTGTTAGCACACAGGGAAAAATAATAAGAATCTGATGACAAAACATCACAAAGCAAAATCCAAAAGATGTAATTAATTAAGTTCATTGATGAAGCATTTTGCTTTGTAGGAAAATTTTTGAAAATAAGTATATTAAATTTTGTGGCCATTTACAAATCAGTACTTAATTAATGTTCATATAAATAAAACTACATAAATATTTTATTTAAGGATGTTTTGAACCTTAAAAATATATGAGTAAGGATAAAATCACCAGGTGAAGAGCAGGAGCACACAGTTTAAAATTTGTTTTCCTCATAAGATGTTAATGGTTTTCCTTTATACAAATAAGTGTTAGAATTCTTTGGATAGGTTTGTGTGTATGGTAACTCACTGTATAATTTTATGCATAATGTATAAGGAATACAATTTACTTTAGCTTGTATATATGACAAAACATATTACACTTTTTATAAGGCATATCAATGTGGTTTTTATGAGATAAATTTGAATAGCATTAAAATTTACTTTACCCACAAAACTTTCCTCGATTTGTTATTAGTTACTTATCTCCAGTAAGTGCAACATACTATTAAAATTAGTATGGCTATGATAAATTTGTCAAGTTTACTTGTAAACACATACATTTAATCTGTAAATGCCAATTGTGAAATAAAATTTTAATAAGCTTGCAGGAAAATAATTAAATTTCATTATATCAGATAAGATTTGATAACAGAGTACCTTACCTACTCAATAGGAATAGATCCCACATTTAATTTATGACAATCAATTTCAAATGGTCTCAACTTTAAAGGAACACTGAGAAGTTGATATACTTAAAATTTAAAAAAAAAAGAAGGTGTTACAATAAATATAAATTATTGTATAGACCAATTTCTTTGAAAACATATAATATATCTAATAAGATTCTTATAAGCATAGCTACTAAAAGTAACACAAACACAACTCAGCTATAATTTCTAAGTTTAATACCATAAAGATTCTATTATTTATAATTTTGTGATATACCCACAGACACATTCGATTATCTACCTATCGTATTTGATATGTGTTAGTACCTGCAGGTGAGTAAGGGATAAAAAGAAATGTTTAAAATTCATAATCAAGGAAAACATACCCTCTCCTCTAAATGGGTGACTCCAGCAAGGCTTTGATAAAATGTTGGTGTCTCCAAATCCTGAATGTCATGTCCACCACTGGACAACAACCACTGTGACAGCACTGTTGCATCTTTGTGCATCAATAGCCACGACCGAAACTGTTCAAAAGTCACTTTTTCACCAGAACCAAAAAGACTCAACAATATTTCTGCAGTCCTTTGAGCACCAGTAACTGGTAGAGAAGTATTCTCCAAGTGAAGTGATCTAGCAAAATCCCTCTTATATATGTAAGTGCCATTATCACCCTGATTGTTTACATATAATGTCCATAGAAACCTGCAATAAGATAACATTTTAGTAACAATTTAGCAATATAACAATGTTTGGAGGAAGATGTTAGGTGCTTACTTGATTTTCTCTTCTCTGTTGCCTTTGGTGAGTACCACTATTCCACATAATAGATCCTTAAATGTGATACCCCTTTTGGTACCTCCACAGGCCTGATAGAGCCACTCAGCCACCTCGTAAGGCACACCATCACCCAATACTTCATGTACGAACGCTTCCAAGCTCAAGGACGTCCCATTCTTCCCAGCGCATCTTTTGAAAGCTTCACGTATCCGCCTTAACTCGTGATCAAAGACTGCAAATAAAATGATACCAATGAGGTGCTATTTATTATTTTATAACAACGCATTTACAAAAACTTTTTTGAAGAACGGACCTCGCTTTTCAGCATCTTCATAGGATATAAAACTAGGTTTTGAGTCTTTTGCGCCCATATTCACTTACACGTAATAATCATAACATTTTAGATGTGTAATAAACACAAAGAAACAAAAATTATTACAGCTGACAGTTTATGTCGTATGATCAGAAGCCATATTGAATTATTTTATGTAAAATTTCCTTTCAACAGAGAAAGCAAAGGAAACTAAAGCCCATACAGCTATATCATATGTAGTTATTTCTTTATTACCTTGCCGCATATTAAATTTAATAAATATAAATATTATATATAATTTATAAGAACTAATATATCCTAGATATTTTTTTTATCAATTAAAACTTTAAGTTCATTCGGTATATACATATATAATTATAAAATAAGTATGCTAGCAACTTTAAGTGTAATGCGTATTTTTTTTTATATTATACTAAGAAATTCAGAACACACTTTTCATTCAATTTTGAAGTCAGTCTATCCTACTTGCACTTACTGGATATGATAAATAGTTGCTGTTTTATTATAGTGTTATTAGTATATACAAAATATAGCGCTAAATTTGGTATCATGAATGTTTGGCAAAATTTCCCTGTTGTCGTTGTTTGTTGACTCTTTATTTATTTTAATATGAATTTTCACTTATTTTGGGTCTGAAAATAATAATTAATTCGAATACGTTGATATTGAAAGTTCATTGATGTGATTCTTCAATTGCGAAACCCTAACATTGCTCTTCCCAAAAACTAAATAGATGTCTGTCTCTTTGTGTGTTTTGAGAGTCGAAATTGACGAAGATCTACCAGAAATGGGTGATAATACTACAGAAATAGGCAAGTACTTTTCATTAAATTTTCTTGTGTTACAGTCTAATAATAAGTAAGCTTTTAGATTTTTTTTAACCTGCCTATGCTACATTTTGACATAAACAATATGTTGTAGTTTTTGGATTTGTTGATTTGATTACGGTTGCTATTATTGTAGATGCTGCTAAGGAGCAAAAAAAGCGTGACCGTGGGGCCCGCGAGTCTAAAACTATCACAGTCGAGACATATGCTAGTATTCTTGCTGGCCCTAACTCTGATACTGGGATCCTCCCAACAAGCTCTAGACGCTCCCCTCCTGAAGGCAGTATTTCAGAAGAAGACGAAACCATCAGTTTCTTTTGTGGAAATCCTCTTGTGGAAGTCACTAAAGGAATTCTGCACTTATACAAAGAAAAGTTAGCACAATCATCAAATTCTAAATTGTTTATATTTACATGAACTAGTAAAATTGATAATTTAGTTTATTAGCGTTTAACTACAAACTTATTTTAATTTTACATTCCGTTATTGAAAATTAGAATAAACATGCTTTGTTGTCGTAAATTATTGCACAATTTATTTATAAATTGTTCAATTCTCTAGATACCTCTCAATCTTTATATATTTTCAGTGAGTTTAAAGAAACAGATGAAGCAAAGACCCTCTGCTTGCTGTCAGTACCGGGGGCCTTGGGTGCACCAGATTTACTGGCATTTGCTGCAGCGTGTCAACAAGATATTGCTCATGTACGAGTGCTCCGTGATGGGTCCCCAGATCATTATATGGCTTTGTTCACGTATGTTACTTAGAGTGTTATTTCTCGTTTGTTTATCATTTACTGTATTGTTTTTCATAACTATCACCACACTTATTTAATAGATTTCAAAAGTCCCAATCACAAGTGCCAGGATAAGAAGTATGAGAAATGAATGATGGAATGAAAGAGTCATAGAAATTCCTAACTTAATGTTTTCTAGTTGTAACGAAAGGACTAATAATGTATAATATCTTGTTTTTCATTTCTTTAAAGAGCTTAAAGTGGTTTGTTCACTGTTCAACTTGTTAATAGGTTCCGCAGTTCAGAAGCAGCACGCGAATTCCACTCAGCATTTGATGGGGTACCATACAGCAGTCTGGAACCTAGTGCTTTGTGTCACATGGCGTGGGTTTCTCGAGTAGAGTGGGCGCGACATGGAACGCCTCCACCTTCACACACTGAGCTGCCTACTTGTCCTGTCTGCCTGGGTATTGTTATTTTATAGATTCATCTCTTGTTTAAGTAGAACTGAAATATTTAATGTAATACTCTTGCTATACTTATATCCTTAAAAAAGTAAGAAGAACAAAGTTTCTTGAAAAAGAACAAAATCTTTTAGCCATGTAAAAATTACATTAATGTTTATTGCCAAAATTAGAAAAAAGTATGTTACCTTCACTCAAATTATTTTGATTTATGTGATATTTCATTTTTTTATGATCTTTTAATCTTTACAAAATAAGGAACTACTAAATAAGGGAACACATTATTATATAGTTTAATAATGTGTGTGGCATACACACACAAATTATAACACTCGATATAAATCCAGTGTTATAAAAGATCAACAAAAATTCATCAAAGTTCTCTCATTTTCTACATACATTTCTGTACAGACAGGCTTTCTCCTCTTCTACCAACAGTAAAATAATGTTTTTAAATTACTTAATACATACTTATGTGTTGAGACATATATAGAAAGAGCATATAATAAGTAATATAAATCAACTCCCGTCAATGCAAAAAGTATTTTTTTCATTGTTATTTATTGACCTATTTCGTAGAGCGGATGGATGAGAGCGTGGCGGGCATCCTGAGCGTGCAGTGTGCGCACGCCTTCCACTCGGCGTGTCTCGTGCGCTGGAGGGACGCGCGGTGCCCCGTGTGCCGCTGTGCGCAGACACCAGAGCCCCGCGCCAGCGCACGCTGCGCCGAGTGCGACCTACGCGCCGGTACTACTGAGGTACCTCCACAGGCTGGTCGCTGTGCGCAGACACCAGAGCCCCGCGCCAGCGCACGCTGCGCCGAGTGCGACCTACGCGCCGGTACTACTGAGGTACCTCCACAGGCTGGTCGCTGTGCGCAGACACCAGAGCCCCGCGCCAGCGCACGCTGCGCCGAGTGCGACCTACGCGCCGGTACTACTGAGGTACCTCCACAGGCTGGTCGCTGTGCGCAGACACTCGAGCTCCCCGATCTACGCGTCGCGCCTTCTGATTCCGATTGTGTCACTCAAAATTTGTTATATTAAGTCTGCTGCAGTCGCAAGTATTCCAACAGTTTTATTATTAACTTTAATTCCCAAACGATTCAATACACCCCGTATTATCAATTCTTATTTTCATTAATGTAAAGTCAAAAATAAATTTACATTTATTCAGTCTAGGTACATTATATACTCTTATGTAACTTAATTAATTTAAATCTAAGTAATCGAGGTTTGCATCAAATAGTCGCTATTGTAAAAAAAAAAATATAATATTTGATGTAAAAGATTTGTAAGATTGCATTTTGTATGTAAGTTTGTATTATTAATGTATAGTAATATTTTTTTATTAGAAAAGCCCTAATTCACAGTACCCTAATACACAATGGTTTATTGAAAGCTAATTACAAGCTACCACTTGTGATCTAGTAGTAGACTTCTCAGTTTTGTAATTCCTGACCTGCCTTACAGTGCAGGAAAATAAATCTTGGCGATCGTCGTCTCTGACCATATTGTTAAACGATTTGACGATATTTGAATATTTATTAATTGTTTCAAAATCCGTTTGTACATACTAATCGTTAAATTGACAAGCAGACAGTAGGGATGTTGTATATGTAATTGTAAGTGACGGTCTCTCACAGAGCCGGAGGGCGAGGAGAGCCGCGACCAGTGGAGCGGGCAGGCGGAGGGCGTGCTGGACGTGCTGGACGGCGCGGAGGCGGGCTCGCTCTGGATCTGCCTCGTCTGCGGACACGTCGGCTGCGGCAGGTCTCCGCCTTGTTTATTGATACGCTGCCATACTGCCACACTGTCACACTATCACACTGTCACACTACCACACTGTCACACTACCACACTGTCACACTGCCACACTACCACACTGTCACACTACCACACTGTCACACTACCACACTGACACACTACCACACTGACACACTACCACACTGTCACATTACCACACTATCACACTACCACACTGTCACGTTACCACACTGTCACACTATCACACTGTCACACTACCACACTGTCACATTACCACACTGTCACACTATCACACTGTCACACTATCACACTGTCACACTATCACACTGTCACACTACCACACTGATAGACTGGGATTGCCCTTACATTTTAGAAAGTGCCTACACAATGAGGGCTAGGTTTAGAGTATTGGAATATGTAAAAAGACACCGAGTATTTTATAAATAGCTACGTAAAGTAGCTACCACTATGGCACCTAAGTGTGCCACATTAACAATAATGTACCGGCAGTTGGAGGTAAGATCGCCATTTTTCTTTGGTTGAGGAATCCGTTGTTCGCTTCCATCTTCGGTCTTATCATTACTTACCATCAGCTGAGATGAAGGCCAAGATCTATCTCATTAAGAATAAAAACTAAATTAGAAAAAAAAATTAAATTCCTTATTAGCCTTACGGCTCGATAATAATGTTTATGGGGTATTTTACAGTTCATTTTAAATAATAATAAAATAATTATACAGCTACGTGTATTCGTGCATTTTTGTATGTGTGTGTGTGTGTCTGTGTCTGTCTGTCTGCTGTGTGTGTGTGTGTGTGTGATCTTCATCATTTTCAGTTAATGTACGTTAATTTGAATTATTATGTTTTATTATAGATACGAAGGTGGTCACGCGGCGAAACATTTCCTAGCATCCAATCACACTTATGCCTTGCAGCTGGGATCCAACAGAGTCTGGGATTATGCGGGTACAATAAAATCTATCTATCAAAAACGTCTGTTTTCTGATTATTTTATTCGCTGTAAACACAATTACGCATGAAAAGAATAAAGCAACGTAGTTTGACGGCTTCTGTTTTCCGTCTTCAAGTCCTCAACAAAAAATGCGTTGCGTCTAAGTATTATCGATTTTATTTCAAAATATCAATCTACTAACAACATTCTGAGTTTCTTGCCTGTTACTCTCATGTCAGGACCCTGGGTAGATTGGATGGGTTAGATTGACGTTCAGTAAGTGACTTTTATTCTTGGCGTTACTATATTTCGTTTGTATAATAATGTTTTTGCCAATAATTCCAGCGATGAATAGAGTTGTTATTTTTGGTGCCATGGCACCAAAAATCATGATAGATTCTATCATGATAGAAGCCCAGTATATTTCTGGTTTGTCCAATTGAGATTGAGGTTTGTTTTCCTTTCGATGTTGCGCAGGAGACAACTTCGTGCACCGGCTGGTCCAGAACAAGGCGGACGGGAAGCTGGTGGCGGCCGAGGGTGCGCCGGCCGGGGACAAGCTTGACGCCGCGCAACTAGAGTTTACCTACATGTTGACCAGGCAGTTGGACGCCCAGCGGGACCACTACGAGCTACGGCTCGCCAAGTTAGTTTACCTACATGTTGACCAGGCAGTTGGACGCCCAGCGGGACCACTACGAGCTACGGCTCGCCAAGTTAGTTTACCTACATGTTGACCAGGCAGTTGGACGCCCAGCGGGACCACTACGAGCTACGGCTCGCCAAGTTAGTTTACCTACATGTTGACCAGGCAGTTGGACGCCCAGCGGGACCACTACGAGCTACGGCTCGCCAAGTTAGTTTACCTACATGTTGACCAGGCAGTTGGACGCCCAGCGGGACCACTACGAGCTACGGCTCGCCAAGTTAGTTTACCTACATGTTGACCAGGCAGTTGGACGCCCAGCGGGACCACTACGAGCTACGGCTCGCCAAGTTAGTTTACCTACATGTTGACCAGGCAGTTGGACGCCCAGCGGGACCACTACGAGCTACGGCTCGCCAAGTTAGTTTACCTACATGTTGACCAGGCAGTTGGACGCCCAGCGGGACCACTACGAGCTACGGCTCGCCAAGTTAGTTTACCTACATGTTGACCAGGCAGTTGGACGCCCAGCGGGACCACTACGAGCTACGGCTCGCCAAGTTAGTTTACCTACATGTTGACCAGGCAGTTGGACGCCCAGCGGGACCACTACGAGCTACGGCTCGCCAAGTTAGTTTACCTACATGTTGACCAGGCAGTTGGACGCCCAGCGGGACCACTACGAGCTACGGCTCGCCAAGTTAGTTTACCTACATGTTGACCAGGCAGTTGGACGCCCAGCGGGACCACTACGAGCTACGGCTCGCCAAGTTAGTTTACCTACATGTTGACCAGGCAGTTGGACGCCCAGCGGGACCACTACGAGCTACGGCTCGCCAAGTTAGTTTACCTACATGTTGACCAGGCAGTTGGACGCCCAGCGGGACCACTACGAGCTACGGCTCGCCAAGTTAGTTTACCTACATGTTGACCAGGCAGTTGGACGCCCAGCGGGACCACTACGAGCTACGGCTCGCCAAGTTAGTTTACCTACATGTTGACCAGGCAGTTGGACGCCCAGCGGGACCACTACGAGCTACGGCTCGCCAAGTTAGTTTACCTACATGTTGACCAGGCAGTTGGACGCCCAGCGGGACCACTACGAGCTACGGCTCGCCAAGTTAGTTTACCTACATGTTGACCAGGCAGTTGGACGCCCAGCGGGACCACTACGAGCTACGGCTCGCCAAGTTAGTTTACCTACATGTTGACCAGGCAGTTGGACGCCCAGCGGGACCACTACGAGCTACGGCTCGCCAAGTTAGTTTACCTGCACGTTGACCAGACCAGATTAGGTTGTCCACTCCAAGTTATTTTATTTAGAGCGCAGAGTGATCAGTGTGGTTTATTGTGGTAGGATGGAGGCCGAGCACACGGCGGAGCGGGACCGCCTGCGGGCTCGCGCGGAGACGGCGGAGGCCGAGGCCGCCGCGCTCCGGCCGCAGCTGGCCGCGCTCGGGAAGGACCACGCCGCCACGCAGCGGCGGATGGCACATCTCACCGCCAAGTACGCTTAACACCTACCACTAATACGACCCTTTCTAATTATTTATATTTTTTTGCAATAATTTTGTACAAAATATATCTTACCATATGTTATTTCCATTTGTAACATGAAAAGGAAAGGCGTTGATTAAATAATAGCCCGTTTATTTAGAGATCACAATTACTCGTCACAGTACAGAAATAAAAAAAAGCCAGTGTCTCATATTAAATATCACAATCAATGTTTTGGGAGCACTCAACGTATGACCGTTTTTATGTCCCGTTCAGGCTATCATCGCTTCAGAGTGAACTGTCAGAGGAGCGCGGGCTCGCGACCGCGCTCGCGTCCAGCCAGGCGCAGTGGCAGGCCAGGGCCAGCCAGCGGGAGGAGAGCTTCCAGAAAGAGGTACGCTATATAGATCGTCAAAGTAGGTATTTTGTAATGTGTCGTATTGTAACTCGCTAACGAGGCGTGTGTTGTCTCGGCGGCAGGTGCGCGAGCTGAAGGAGCAGCTGCGGGACGTCATGTTCTTTGTGGAGGCTCGCGGACAACTGGCCCGCGCCGCGCCCGCCGCCGACCTCGAGGGCGCCGCCGTCACCGTGGCGCCGCCCCCGCCTCCCGCCTCCGCCCCCGCCCCCGCCCCGCACGCCGCGACCCGCGCCCGCGCTCGAGCCCGCGCCCACGCCCGCGCGCGGAAGTAAATCACTTTATCTTCTGGCGCCTTTCATAAACAGCTTAATATCTATGCGCAAAAATTTGAGAATTGTTAAAAAAATGCTAATTACTTTTCCTGAAACATATCGACGTCATGATGACTTTATGTAAACCCATTATCATTGGAGTGTAATTAGGGGGTTGGTGAACGTTACCAATATACGCATATTTGAGCACAAATTTATCAGTTTATATGTCTTAGATAAATTTACTAGTTTACGCATCTAAGATAAATTTACTAGTTTACGCATCTAAGACAAATCGACTAGTTTACGCATCTACGACAAATTGACTAGTATACGCATCTAAGATAAATTTACTAGTTTACGCATCTAAGACAAATCGACTAGTTTACGCATCTAAGACAAATTGACTAGTTTACGCATCTAAGATAAATTTACTAGTTTACGCATCTAAGATAAATTTACTAGTTTACGCATCTAAGACAAATCGACTAGTTTACGCATCTACGACAAATTGACTAGTATACGCATCTAAGATAAATTTACTAGTTTACGCATCTAAGACAAATCGACTAGTTTACGCATCTAAGACAAATTGACTAGTTTACGCATCTAAGATAAATTTACTAGTTTACGCATCTAAGACAAATTTACTAGTGTACACGTTAAGAAAAATTAAATATTTTTCGCTTTGTCAAACGTGCCAAATTACAGCTTCTATCAGCGTGCAGGGGTTGCCCCCATCAAATGATATAATTTTTATAGTGATCACAAAAATAATCACCATTCATATAGCGTATCATATATGTGACATAATAAAGTTACTGTCTACTATACTACTATAGAATATATGTCTTTTAGTCACCAGCCCTTTAACTATAAGGTTTTAATCATTCCTAATTCATGTTCCTTAACACTAGATTTACCAGACCAATCATTAAGACTGGTCGTGCAATTTCAATTCAAAATTCCTACTATATAACACAATTTTTTTTTCAGAAATGATGTTATGACTTTTGTAGCGTTTTATAAACTTAATGTTATTTTATATACATTAGTAACAAATATAATTTTTGTTGTTGACATATATTCAAATCGCTGGTATATCTAGTGTTAATCATTTCATTCATCGAAAAAGATTAATTTATCTATCTATATAAAAGAGACATCGATTGTCATTAATTGTTGTTCACTGACTTTATTGTACCTTAACATTTTATTTTACTATATATAATTGTTTTTTCTAATCTTTCTTTACTAAGTTTGCCTATTGGATAGTTTTTCTTATACCTACCTAAATATGTTGCAGTGCCCTTATAGGGTTCATGTATGATACCATTAACTATTACAAGTACTTGTAAACAATATGACACTCTTAATACAATAAATGAATGCATATAGAAGCGTCTTGTAATTGATATGTATTATGTCAGTTTTGACTAAGAAAAGTAATTACTTTTGTATTATAAAGCATTGGAATTGTAAGATAATGATCGCTAAATGTATTGTATATGAATAGATGTTTTATAATTAATATTTAATACTTTATTTATCTATATTTAAAACGTTTACTAGCTTCTGGGACCTTTTTTTAGGTTTAATCTCAGGCCACTCTTGTTATGTTGTAAAAAAGGTCCCAATTTTTTTTTGGAAATGTAATAGTGATCAGTTTCCTTAGATACTGTACGATATCAGTGGTCTTGGTTGATTAAAAGATTTCAACCTAAATTTTTTAAAGATGTCTTTTATATAAGATTTATAAGAGAGATGTCACTATTTCATAACTGGTTATTGTTAGTTTGAAATAGTAACATACTTTGATGAAAACAGAACATGTCTTTAATATTATTGCAGAAAGAAAGAGACAGTTCAGTATTAGTTTTAGTTGAGAAGAGTGACATATAATGTTAGTATGTACGGTCTGTAGCTTAGCCGATGATAGGATAGTAACCTCAAATTTTGCGAAATTTTATTTGTCGCATTGACGGACTGAAGCCTTATCTCAAAAGTGAGACGTGGGCATAAAATGGGAAGTCCCGTTTAGTCTATCGGTACTCTAGCCATAGAGATAATATAAGAAGATCGGATATATCGTTTGATGATGAAAATTACTGTGATAACATCTTGTAGGTTGTAAGAAAATGTGTTATCTTTTTGGTTTTAATTTATCTCTTGGGTGGAATAAAGAATTTATTGAATATTTTTTTTTATGATTCCCCATTTTCTGTATACAAATACTGAGCCTAGTTTACATCTACCTATATATATATATATATATTGAAAAAAACAATAAACAAGTACTTCCATATTCTTTAATTTCCAAACACTAGCCATTTTAGGAAGAAATTTAGGATATCTTTTTAAAATACTCTCGTCATTTGTTATATTGAAAATTAAACGTTCTTCTAAATATTGAGCTTTTTGATAGTTTTTGTAAACGAGATATTGTAGTTACTCATACTGATTCGCATGTTTATCAAAAAGTCTAAAATTTAGTCAAGGGTATAAAATTATACAACTTTATTTATTATGTATAAAAATGTAATCACTAACATAATATTAATTTTATATACAATTATTTTATATATTTAACAATGAATTTAAAAATACCATGTCTTATAATTTACAGTTTTACCATTAATAGTTTATTCCATAATTTATTGACAATTTTAAGAAGTATCATTAAATTCTAAGCTCAATAGAATCGAATCTGAGATGCCACACATTGTTAAAAACTAATTTAAATATCCTTATTTCTTGCATATTAATATAGAGATTGCAGTGAACCAATAATAAGTTATATTTGTTCTTAATCATTTTTTACCTTTAATGAGTATTAATTTTTATCTGAAAATGCTTAATGGTAGATTCAGCTCCTTACAACTATTAAAATTAAAAGCTCATTGACGTCTACACGGTAATTTCAAGTAAATTAGACGAAGGATTCTTTTTATTCGCTGTTCTCATGCATTTTAACTATTTTGTAAGGTTTGTGTGATTGACATTGATTAACATTTCTAATACATATTTCTAGAAAATTTTGTTTAAATGGCGACTTATATTAAAAACTAATTTGTACAGTACAACGCAAAAACGCGTTTTTATATCTAACTAAAATTAAAAATTATGAAAATGGTAACTTTAGTCAAATTGCACTCCATAGTCATTTCGATAAGTAGCATCAGCAAGAAAATTATTTTTCCATTTTTTCTACATTTTTGTTTGAACTGTTTTGGACAAAAATGACTCGTGTGAGTATACTGATGGTCTGTGCGGTGTGAATACTCGAAAGGTTCTAACTTTAGGAAAGGGATATAATATGACATGATCTGAGATGGACAGCAAACCGACAGGGTTAATCTTCTTGCTTGCTCTTATTTATAATAGGTAAGAAATATAAACAATTATTTTAAATTATCAAGACTGTGCAAGTCATCACTCATAAGGACCATTGAGACTTAAACTTGGTGTTCATCCTAAGTTGAATGGCCTCTTAATACGCCATTTTATATTAAGGTAACTCCACCAGCCTCAAAACGACCAGTTTGATTTGTAATCATTTGCGCGTGCGCAATATATAATAAACGCCACCGTAACATTGTGGTAGTGATTGAATTAAGTATACATGAAAGTATTGGCTACCTATGATTAGTCTGTCGTCCTATCGCTTGACTTTATCGTGACACCAAACTGACGTTTAGGACAATGAATGTATTTAAATTAATCAGGGGTTGATACTGATGTCAAGGTACATTGATGTAGGTACTGTCGCAGCGACAATCTTTTATGCATTATGGATTATTTCATTATCGTGGTTACATCACAATGATACGTTTATGGAAAATGAAATCATTGTGTAGATTGGTCATCTGAACAGGAGTCTTAATGGGTATTTAGGCCAAATATGTATGGCAAGTCTTCGCCGTGTAGTGGCGTGGCTGCTGCAGTTATGTGGCACGAGGATACTGTAGCGCAGTAGCAGTTTGGTTGCAGTGCTACAATGCAGTTATGTAAGTTGAATTAGTTTATATCTGCCAAATTGGGTGCTGCTGTGTGTCGCTAGCAGTTAATACGTTGGAGATGTCTTCGTGCTCGCTTAGCGGGAATTGCTCCTGTAATGGTAAAAGTAAAATTTTAGTTATAATAAGACATTTTTAGTAAAGTAAATATATAGTTGATTTTCGGCTCAAGATGAATGTTAGGGTCAGAAATAACATGATAAAATTATTAAACTGATTGGAGGTATTTACGACGAGTGGTTTCACTGACCTGCGTGGTCCCCACGAGTGGTTTCACTGACCTGCGTGGTCCCCACGAGTGGTTTCACTGACCTGCGTGGTCCCCAGCCAGCGCTGCTTGATGAAGTGAGCGGCGCGCTCGCCGACCATGATGCTGGGCGCGTTGGTGTTGCCGGAGGGCGCGGCCGGCAGCACGCTGGCGTCCGCCACGCGCAGCCGGTCCAGGCCCTGCACCTGAGGGCCACGGATACTTCATGCCGCCGCTCAAACATCTCAAAGTATTCACCTATGCGGCAGAAGCCGAAGTGATCAGCAGATCACTAGCGGGAGGTACCTGCAGGAGAGGGTCTACGACGGCGTCGGGGTCCCCCCGCGGGCCCATGCGGCAGGAGCCGACCTGGTGGTTCTCTGGGGCCGTCTGCGTGCGCACGGCACACTCCCAGTACGCGTCGCAGCCGAACTGGTACTTCTCGCAGCCCTTGACCGGAGTACGGTCCAGCTTCATCCCGTACGGTTTGAGAGCTTTCGTCTCTGACAGCTTGATGGCAAATTTTATGCCTTCTATGAGAACTTTGACGTCGTCTGGATGCGTGAGGTAGCTGGAATTGAAGCATTTCTGTAATATGACAATCAAAAAATGTATCGAGAGATGAGTTCGAAGGGCGAGTGCTCACTTGGCGTAAATGCTGGGATGCGCGAAGGGGTCCTTGGAGCGCACGTGCAGGCGGCCGCGGCTGGCGGGGCGCAGCACGGTGGGCACGAGCAGCACGGCGCGGGGCCCGGGCGCGCGCCGCTCGCCGACGGCGCCGGAGCGCGCGCAGTCCGCCAGGAACCCGCCGAAGAACAGCTGCACGTCGGGGTGGTCGCCCGCCGGGTCCGCGTACTTCGTGTTGATGAAGCCCGTCACCTCCGAGATGCCTGCCCACGGGCGAGCCGTTATCACCGATCAGAGGATCATTACACACTATATCGGATTATGACTAGTATTTTCGTCTTTATCTTATTTACTTAAGTCTTTGATTATTTAACAATAATTATTATACTCATCTATATTCTACTAAATTCAATTTGTTTCGTTCGAGCATTAGAATGAATATTTTATACTTACCTGTCAAATTTTTATGCAGTATGAGAGTAAAACATTTTTTATGAACCTCAAAATAAGTAATAACTATACCATTGTTATATACGAGGATGTCGAACATCATGCACGTCCTCAACCACCTTAATACAGGGCAACCATATTTGAAGCTAAATACATATATTTTATCTGTATGCCCAGTAATTTTGATGAGCAGGAGTCGAGACAGTCGGCCGTGCATACTGACCTGTGCCGGCCATGAGGCCGTCCCTAAAGAGCAGGTACTCCATGGCGGTGGCCCAGTTGAGCGGCGTGGTGTCGTTGTCGTGGATGGTGAAGGTGAGCATGTGCGCCACGTGGTTCTGCAGGTTGCGCCCGACGCCCGGCAGCTCGTGCACCGGCGTCACGCCGGCGCGACGCAGCGTGCTCGCCGCGCCCACGCCGCTCAGCTGGAGCAGCTGCGGGGAGCCCACGGCGCCGCCGCTGCAACCATCATACCTCTTCAACCGCTTGGAACTTGAATATTACTTGTGTGACTTGTGAATGATGTTGAAAAAATACCTCAAAATGATCTCATTGTTAGCGTAGATGGTCTCGATGCCGCCGTGGCTGTTCCGCACGTCGACGGCGTAGGCTCGCCGGCCGCGCAGCCGCACCCGTGTGACGGTCGCGTTGAGCGCCACGTGCAGGTTGTGCCGCCGCCGCGCCGGCCGCAGGAAGGCTCGCGCCGCGCTCAGCCGCGACCCGTTGCGGCTGGTGGTCTGCGCGATGGCGAACCCGCTGTGCAGCGCGCCGTTCAGGTCGCGCTCCGGGTAGCCTGCCGGCCAACCGACACTTGCCTTATTTGCTATATACGAACGTTACCCGCTCGCTGATTTAGGTAGATAGATAGAGAGATAGATAGATAGATAAAACATTTATTTCCATCTCTACATCACACACAATTCATCCAGACAATGTCAATGACAATGTGTTCTGTGTCGCACTAGGCAGTGAGGAGGAAGATTTCGTTGGTTCTAGTAACCGTCTCACCTAATTCCTCTCCCGCCTTCACCAAGCTGTAGCTCAAGGGCGGATGGTAGGGGAACTGTGAGACAGTGAGCGGGCCGCCCGCGGCGTGGTAGCCTCGGTCCATCTGGTCCAGCTGCTGGTTGTCCTCAGACTTGAGGAAGAAGGGCAGCACGTCGTCGTAGCCCCAGCCCTCGATGCCCGCGGCGGCCCACGCGTCGTAGTCCTTGCGGGACCCTCGCATGTACATCATGCCGTTCATCACTGATGTGCCACCCAGCACCTGGAGATTATGAACAAAATATCAGTTATATCTGTTAAAAAGTTATTGATCATCGTATATGCATTTGACCAACTTATCCTATGACCTATATCAATGACATTAGTTTTCCTACCGATGTGTTCACTAGATTTTATCTCCTATATGAAACACCTTAAATTGCTTGTTCTATTGCTAGTTGACAAACTGTGAACTTGTTTTGAAAGGAGGTACAAACAGCTCATTATTTTTTAGCGTGTTCTATCGCTTGTTCCATGTAATTCTAGTCATCCATGATACTAATCCGTTCAGGAATAAATCCTACCTTGCCCCTCGGCCAGTAGCACTTCCGGTTCTCCTCGCCGAGGCAGGCTGCTGGCTCAGGCTCAGTGTGGTAACCCCAGTCAATGCTCGATCCTATGAAGTTTAGGAACATGGATGGCACTTGCGCGCCGGTCGGCTCGTCGAACCCTGGATTTTGAAAAGTTAAATGGACATGAAAATGTCATGAAGTATACTTATACTTAATGAAAAATATCTGAGTATTCTTATGCATCACGGCGTGATATGGTCACTTCTCAGTTATTTTTGGTAATAGGTTTGCAAGTGAGTTATCAGCCAAGACATGTATGCCTTTAGGAATGGTAAAGTCGGTCATTTACCTGCTTCCAGTAAGAGCACTTTCCACTCAGGCACTTCAGAGAGTCGCGCAGCCACCACAGAGCCGGCGGACCCTCCACCCACCACGATGAAGTCATACACGGAGTCCATGTGTTTCCGGAACTAGGAGCAATCTTTGGTTTATATGGAGTGTACGAAGAGGCTATCGGTCATTCAATAGCCTTAATGACCAATAGCAACTGTTTCTATGTTACAAATTGGAATAACTTTTTTATACTAAAGACGCTAAATATCGTGATTTGATATGACGTTGTGTAGGTTGATATTTGAAATAAAACTGATACCAATGGATCGATTCAAAAACGATTGTTATTGTGTTATTAAATGACTGACATTGAACGGTGAAGACAATAGGATTAAATCATACAGCAAAATCCTTCTGCAGGAGGGAGAAAGTATGCTCGCTTCTTAATCGGAGCGCTCACAGACCACTTTGCCACTAATCTATCATATCTACATACTAATAACATAAAGAATCGTTTCTGTATGATGCTCTGGATTGAACTAGAGTGAGTCCTTGGAAGAATCATATTTAAATGCAGTATACTGTAGGCAGCTATATTCTTGCAAAAGAAAGGTATAAGCAGACTAGCTTCAGAAATTCATCAGGGTTCATGATGAGATTAGATAAGATATGAAAAGCTAAAAAAATCTATGTGCTAATACAAATAAAATAATTGTGATCAAAGTAATAAACGCCTCATTTTGATAACCAACACTAAGGATATTTTCTCATGACGCAACGATATCGTATTAATACTGTCGACACAGCATCAAAGAAACTGTTACGTTGAAACGTTATTAAGTATTAAAACAAGTCTACGTTGAATAAATGGTATGAAATTTGAAATACATAGTTCAATTATTTTTAACGGAATATTTCTTTTGATTTGCTGTCGGTAGTATTGCTAGGGTACAACTTGTTACATCCCTAACAAGTAGTTGCCAATAGGCGTAAATGGGTCAGTCTACTCCGAATTATTTATAAGATATTAAGCATTTTAAGGATTTTTAAATGATACATGTACTACGTTCGTCCTTTCGGGTCTGTATTCGAGACTTACGCACATTTCATACATACTTACGATATATATACAAATTTAATAAGAAACCAAATCTAAGTAGATGCATCTAGATAGAACCAGCTAGCTAATTAGACAGTGAAACAATAACTTCCTCGGGGAAGTAACAATAATACGACGATAATAATCAGTTTTATTTGTGAATAATCATCACAGTATATCTTTTTGACATTTTCGCACTATTGAGTTAGTAATTAATAGTTTTATTTATAAGATAATTATATTCTCTTCTATGTAAAAGTGAAAAATTGAATACAAAGATTGTTAATTACATAAATACGATAAATTGGAAGGTAGTGAGTTAAGTTACTTAAGAGGTAGGTACATAATAATAATTATATATAGTTAATAAGTTGCGATTATCTTTCAATCATTAATTAACTCTTGTCACTTTCAGAGGTTATTTAAGAGTTGTGGCAACCCTAAGCTAAACCTACCCTACCTGATCCCTTGCCCATTCCATTCTGCCTATGAATATACTTAATACCTATAGCTTTGTATTACATTCAGGCTCTAGCCTGATTAGCCTGTGCGTAAATGTCACTTTAATATTGAGCAGTCTTTTACAGTGCAACCATTTCTCTGCGCCTTGATTTCCGCCCCGTACTTGGTTGTCACTCTGAACTCTGATGATGTCAATCAGTTATTTCGGTTTCGGTATGTCTCTAAAATTACCCTCAATGATCTGCGGTCGTGCACTGAACTGCGTAACTGTGACATTACTGAGATTATAGTGGACTATACTATACTATACTTATATTAATTAAATCGTTCGAGAAATAAATTAATAATACATAAATTAAATTAGGTTATATTATTATATTTCGTATTTTTAAGGGAGGTTCGTGGTAATTTTTTCTAATCGAATTTTAGAGGGACTGTTCGGGGTAGTGTAATAAGTGGTTTTATATATATATATATATATATATATATATATATATATATATATACAGAGCGATCTTATCTTACAAGTGATTTTAAGGTACAGTAACCGTTTAGCTAGTGGGCTCATGTATGCTTGATTGCCACTCTAGTTGTAAAAATATCAACGTTAGACGTGACTGATCCTTGTTGGGGAAAATCACAGGATCTAAGTATTCTAAGTGTGATTATAATTGCGTAGGTTATTGGACACAGTCACAAATAAAAACTATTTTAAAATATTACGCAAAATTACACAATCAAATCTCCTAAATATATTCAAAAAAGTATAACAGTTATATTATACTAAAAATAATTTGGTTGCGAGCGAGTGCTGTTAACAATAGTTACCTTTAAATGATTTATATTGCGCGGTGTCAAAATATCAAATGTTAGTATGTATTATAACCCTGTATTATATTTAAAAAAAGTGAAGTAAAATATTTATAGAATATGCTTCTCTGCAGTCACACAATTTCCTTTGTGTTATTAACTTGGATTTCGTCGATGTCTTTTGTATGAAAATAAATATTTTATTGAATTTTCATTGTTTTTGTGTTATTATAATGTCGATATATTTAGATCGGTACAGTTCGAAGATTTTAGACAAACATATAGATATAACTCCGCAACCTCATTATATACAACTTGATTTGCAACCTCAGCTCACATAATTTTACATCTTTCGTGTTTCAGTATACCTAATTATATATGTGTCGATAATTATAAGCGGAGATATTGATAGTAAAGTGTAACTATAGTTTATGGAGAAATAGCGTTTTATTAACAGTATTAGGGACAAAGTCCCATGCCCCATACGCTCTGGGTCCTTACTCGCCACAAGAATACAACATTGTATAGTACCTAATATAAAAATAATTTATTTGAGTATGTTAAAATGTAAAGTAGCTAAAACGTTCTCTATAAATTCAACATACAAAACCTAATATAACTAATATTAATAAATATTAATTAAAACCTAATCTTAATCATAATAATCTTAAATATTTATATTATTAATTTAGAACCGGTAACGGACAGGTTAAGGATAGATTGAATATGTTAAGTTACTGTTTGTCGTTCCAATATTCTTTCTAATCGTAGATAGTGCACGACAGATCAAAGAAAGCAATGAAATTTAAGTGAATACGTGAAGTAAATACAGTGCTAGTGTAAGAAATGTGAATGATGTACCTGCGTCCTGCCACAAGGGTCCTCCAGGTCACACTGGCTGCGGAGGAACACTTCCAGCAGCCCCATGAAGAGCATGAAGGCACCGCCGCCGCACGTGGACGCCAGCGTCGGGCCCGGCTGCGACATTGGACAGTCGCACGTCAGCGCCATCTGTGGACAATTATGCGTAATAATTAGTAGGTACAAATTATCCTTTACACCTGCAGGAGATTAAAACAGCCAGTATTTCTTTATTTAAGCATATTTGGAGTGGATTATGTGGAATAGTAGTGGATTATGGCTTACATTATTGCCAGATAGTTATATTTAACAGCCTGGGAGAAGCCATAGGATCAGAACTCGGAATTCGATATGTACGGGCAACTAGTTCCAACTCATCCATTTCATTATAAGGCAGTCTCGTTTCTATAACGAAAACAAAGTAACTTTCGCTGTAGTCGGCCCCTTTTTTTCTCGAGGAGGAGTCTGTTTACGTACCTACCCGCTACTGCAAGTGGGGCTCACCCAGTGTGTCATTAGAGCAGTACTGGGAACACCCGCTAAAACTCCCTGGTAACTCCATGGCCTTTCACGGGGGCAACCTAAGTTCTGTGAAAGGAATTCTCCAGGTGGGCTGAAGTCGGTGTCTGGATGGGTCGATCAATTGTTATCTCCAGTTCCTCATTGCTTTTGAAGGCACGTTAACCATTTGTCCCTTATCAGCTTTATATCATAAGTAAACGTATTTAAAGGTTAGATCTATCAATCGATAGTAGGTACAATCGGTACAATCATATTGGTTACACAATTCTAAACAGAAATAGATCCATAACCTGAATACTACATCATAGTGAACTAATATAATTAAATAAAACAGTTATGAGATCCCCTTGTAATAATCGCCATTAAGTTTTTGTTGGATATTACCTAAAAAGTGACAAGTGTTTAAGAAACATCTTTAGAATTTTGGTTACATTTATTCATGTCACCAGAATTCGGTTGTATATTAACTAACTTATTATGTACCTCATATTTCTCGCCGGCCGCTCTGAAATCGCTTAATTAATATAAAAAATGAGAAATATGGTTAAGGTTAACTAAGGTTACCTGGAAGAGATCGCTTTTAGCGATAAGGTCGCCCTTTGTACAAAATTAGTTAAGTTTTTTTTGTGTGTTTCTCTTTTTGAATTGGCTGATGTACAATAAAGATATATTCTATTCTATTCTATTCTATTCTAATATGGAAGTTAGTTTCTACTAACTTCCATATTTCTCATTTCATAAGTTTAGTTTCAGAAGAAACCATACTTATGAAATCCAGTACATACCACTTTTGTATCAAGTAGAACAACTTTTAGATTTCTTAGAAAGAAATCGTGCCAAATTTATGATAATACTAACGAGATAATAGTCGATCATGTAACTTAGCTTGAGGCTATGTCGCTGTCCTTTTCTGCAAACTTCTTTTTAAATGGATAGTATAATATATTGATAGGTTAAGATTTGTTATATACCGAACAAGTAATAATTTATAAGCGTAAGCTGTCGTTTGAGTACTTGCTATTAGAAAGGTGTAGCGCTGGTCTTACATCGCCCTTCGTACAAAATTGGTAAATTATTTCCTATGTATCTCGTTTTGAATTGTTTAATGTATTCTATTATATGATCTAAGTTAATGAAATTTGAGTATAAATCAAATAAACTGGACAATACATATATATATATATTACATGAAATAGTCAATACCTATCTATGTTTAAATGCCAGATCCACTTAACTTGATATGGCGCTTAGCTGAATGTAATAATCATCTATAAATTCGATAATAGAAGGCGAATTATGATTCAAATTGATAAAAATACATTTAATTGATATGTAAACAAAAGAACAATAGCTTTCAAATCTGGGTCAGCTGTCAACATATAACAGATATAATAATTAGTGACCTTGCTAATAGTTTAAGACTTAAAAGCAGATATAAACAATGGGTAACTAATATTACCCAACATATGCGTGCATATGCAACTCATATGCTTTTAACCCCACACAGTATAATTTTAAAAGAATTTACAAAATGACATAATCTGTCAGTCATCTAATTCAGTCGGATGACGTCATTTTTCATTTGAGTTTTTTTCTGAAGTTATTTTTTCGAAAAGAAATGAACGAAATGTTCATTTCTCAGAGTTTCCCATAATTACTATTATACTTTTACATAAGATTATTACATAATTAGAGTTATAGTATTAAAAAACAAACCTCATTATTGTAGTATGGCAGTTTGTACCTTATTCATTGGAAATTAAGGCTTCATTATAATGATAGTAAAATAAAGTTTAGCGTGTTCTTAACTACACATTTCAAGTGATTACTGTATTTATTAGTTAATTTAGATAATTACTGGTCTCATAGAGGATGTCTACATAATTACGCGCCTTAAAAGACTTGTTAAAGAATTTATGTTTAGGACATAAGATATTATACCAATTGACATACTTATAGTACTGATGAACGTACATCAAACATAACACATCTGTTGTATATTTGTTAAAAGCGGAATAAAATTTACTAAGCACCATCTGAAATTTATGTCAGTACGTAATTTTCTTTGTCAAAATTATGCTTGTTTCGTGAAGTTACTGAAACTTCTTGTTTATTACAAAGATCATTAATTGCTTTAACTTAGAATTCTTTAAAAAAATTCTAGCGTAAGTATTACCTCTCTCAGTCCTCAAGCTCGTGTTGTAACATGGATTTTTATAGAAAGATTAAGTAAATGACTCTTTTCCACCTGATGGTAAGCAGAAGTACAGACCAAATAAAAAGGTGGCTAGTGCATTAGCAATCTTGATCTTGCCAACCTACAAGATGCTTCGCTTTTTTTGTATTACCCAGGATTGTAAGGAGGGAAAACGTGTGCTGACAAAGAATTCTATTTCATGATTGTGCGACATTAGTTAACATGACTTTGTACTCTCAAGCACATTCAAACCGATCGATCCTGCGCCGACCGTACCCTGCGACTTTTGCCTTGTAGGACGACGCTGCGTCTCTCAGTACGGTGTCACTCGAGGATCTTCCTGTCTCAACGCCCGTCATTCTCGCTCGGAATGTGCTCTGCCTAGTGCCACTTCAGGCTATAATTCTCTTGCAGATGTTATCAGTTTTTATTTGATCACGCAGAGAAACTCAGAGCACAGGCTTCTCCAGTGCTCTTTGGGTGACTTTGTATCTTCTGAAGAAGTCTATTGTACGAAATTTGGAATACGTCATCACAGGGAACACAAATGTATTGAAGACCTTCGTCTTGAGCTTTAGAAACCATATTTTTTTCTCCTTCTGACTCTCTCGTGTGGCAGATGAGAAAAACACTACCACACAACAAAAGAAAACATCCAATAACAATACTCAATTTGTAATGATTTGTTCTTGCGATGCGTAAAGTCGCGAAAACTCAAGAAAGCTTTGTTGGGAGCTCATAAGCTTCATTTTAAAGGATGGGTAACGGTAACAGCTTACCTTCAGGCCGATAGATCGCGAGCTTGATAACGAAACGTATTTACCTACTGCTTAATTTTAGATAGTACTGCTTCTTATATTTACAGTCAGCCATCACAACTTCTAAATACTGCACGGTTATAATTAATAATAATATTATGTTACGACAGTCTTTTTTACATTAAACGTCTCACGATACAAGAAAGTGTCACATCATTTCATGTCACAAACCAGTTCATGTTTCATTCTGATCTATATTTATAGCCCATAGCTATGGGAGTGTCAGCTGTGGATCGAATCAGAAGAGGTAGCGGATTATCTTAAAATAAATAAGTAGTTTAAAACAAGCACCAAATTAGGTGATTTAAATTACAAGATAAGTTTATAAGAGTCCTTCGTATTGTTAAAGTCCTCTTTCTACTTTTTATGTCTTCCGACTTCATGTTACGTATTGACGAATAAAACGCTAAGTCACGTAGCTATCTTTTTATTATTTTGATTATCACCGAACCTATGCTCAACACTAACCAAGAAGGCACACGCTGACATACTTAAGGATGCAGTTTTGTACAAAGCCTTGCTGAAAACTTCAATACACTTAAACTTGGACCAAGCTTAGCACCAAATGATGAACAAGCAGAGACAGGTAGTAACTATTAAGTAATTTGCGATCAAATAGAAGCACAGGTGAATATGATAACATCGACGCGTTTTGACGGCGACCTCGATAGCGACGTGTGCGCAATATTCAGTTATCCAGTTCTTTGACCGTAATTAAACCATCTTGTTATAACATGTGATCGATAAGATATAAGATCTAGAAATCAATTCTTTACTTGTGCGATGAAAATAGTTTAACGAGCTCTCTGATTTTGGTATAAAGGTAAAGGTAGTTAGAGTACCTGAAAACAGGATAGTCTATATCAACACATTTGCCCCCTTGTTCCTTTTATTACAGGTACCGGTATCAAGACTGGTCCATTCATGTACTCTTAACGTATTCTTCAATCAAAATATGTAGTCTTGTATTTAAACATCACATTTTAACTATATAGACTGTTGTATGATACAGTATCAAATAAAATGAATCTGCTAAATGGCTGTAAAATTGGTCTTCCTTATAATAATTTGTGTATAGCTATATAAAATTATAAATTAATTGACCACTAAGTATAATACAATTTGCTGGAATTTTTGAATTGTATATTTAAACTATTATTATCAGTACTTTATTTATATTCTTCAATCTTGACTTTCAAAAGACTATATAATATACCTAGACTGAATTATATGTATATTGTATAGATGATATTGACATATTGTATTTGATTTTGACTTTGACTATTGCCCTTATCTCTATACCTGTCAATTTCAATTGCAACGCTTGCAGAAAAATATTGAGTGATTTTCCGAATCATTCCCGCTATAAGTGTGCCGAAATATCCTATGATTTCTTATACAAAGTTAATTTAAATTCTTACTTTTTGTGTTTTATCTAAAATCAAATAAAGTATACGTAATCTACCGGTTCACGTAAGGAAAGCAGATTGGCATCGCATCATGACTATATTTGACAATGGTGCAGTTTCTACGCAGGAGTTCACGCGGCTTCCATTATACGGCTTTACTTTATTACCTACATTTTTTTCGGCTATTAAAGAATTATACTAACGAAGATGTGATATATGCATGTTAGTTATCTGGTCGAGTAGTTAGCTACTAAGGCAAAAGACTCGAGGTGGGTCTGTTTAAATGAAGAAATGCCATTCTGGAGACAGAAGATGATGTCTCTTATGCCCTGTAATTACAGTGGCCAACTTTACTGAGACACAGCGAACTGCTTTACGAGAAAATTGGAAAGGTGATGCCCAGAACGATTCTGGAATCAGATCTTCATCCTTCATATTGTATAACTATCTTTTTATATTACTTACCTATGACACATCATAAATATTTGCATACTTTTTCAAAGCGAAGTGATTCTCATAGCTTTAGCACTAGGAATAAAAACAACCTTGTTGTTCCAAACTTTAGACTTTACAAGACAGGTCTCTCTTTCATGGGGAATTGTATACACATTTATATTTCAGTCCCGCCAAAAGACACTGTACTGCCTTTACAGACATTTAAAGTCTATTTTAAAAAATGTAATGAAAAAAGCTATTATAAGGTTCAGGAATATTTAGATGGTCAGAATGTGTGGATTAATTGTGTAATTGAGTGTGCTAATGAGCTATTTTAACATATTTCAAACAATTCACAATGAAGTGTATAGGGAGTGACAAATATTGCCGAGTATTTTGCCTGTTATTCTCAGAACAAGACCCCGGCTAGATTTACGAACAGATGGCTTAGATTGACGTTCAATAATTGGAAATATATGCACAAAGATGAATAAAATATATTTACTTTGACTTTGACATAAGCTATTCCTTGAGCTAAATGATAGGGTCGTGATTGTGAAAACTTTAAATGTTAATCTCATGCCGTTACGGCTTCGAAAATGATAGAAGGTAAATGAAGTTGTGCCAACTATCTGAATCAATCATGGCTCCGCTATCAGCCAAATTATAATCTTATTTCTTGTCCAGTTTAATATTCTATCTTATTTAATAGTGCCCAAGCAATGGTACCGACAATTCCGGCAATGGAAACAGTTTGTGCGCAGATACAGTCGTCGTCAAGTGAAAGTTCACCGGGAATATCTGACAGAGATCTTTAGTAATGTACGTTTTTGTAACTTAATAGACATAAAGCTGTTTTAGCTATTATAAATAATTTATTAAAGTGTCTAGAGTTAGTATTTCTTGACACTTGAAATATGTTAACTTAATGAGTCTATACATAATACTTCTTTCATACAAAAATGTGTTTAACTTTCGCAGATCCCAATTCATGTAGATTATAACTTTTGTCTGTACTGACACTGTCATTTTTCAAAGTTTTGTTCTAAAGTTGCGACCAGATTTGACTGCGACCAATAGAGTATTGGCGTAAGATATACAATCGAAATCGTTGGCTCCACTCACTTTTCAAAATATCTTGTTTTATATTCTTTAACATTGGTATTTACTATTATTTTTCTTTAAAATCTATTATCTTGTGATGGATTATTTTGCTTAATAATCAGGTTTTTGTGAGTAACTTATCATTTCATTTTAAATTTACGTAAATCTGTAGTATTATTTACTGTCCACATTTTCTGTTCCTGGAAATCGCTGGCAACGAAATCAATAGTTCACTGTCATGGAAAGAATTTTATTTTTGTGAATGTTATTTTATTGCTTCCTTCTGTCTTTGTCTTAATGGGGATTTCTAGGACCTCTCTGATGAAGTACAGGAATTAATCTTAGTATTATTTGTTTGATTCTCTAAGCACGAAAGGAACTGATTATTAAAAATAGTTACATTCTAAATCACGAGCTCTTTTCGTGATCGTGATGAGGAACATAATACTTTATAGTTGTTTGTCATTAATTGACTGCAAAAATGGACGTTGGTGAAGAACAGAGACATGTGCGAGGGGTAGACCTTAGAAAATATTGATATAAACAAAAATCAAACCTACGAGAGTTATTAGGAAAAATTTTACTTCCCAGGGCTACTTGAAATTTTGTATTGAAGATTGAAGTATGTAAATGGTTAAACTAATGACGGATGTATGCACACGTCATCGGTATTAACAGCTTTAGGTAAGCACGTATTAAGACACATCCGGCCGGTTGTCTGTTACACAACCGGTTAATCGTAATTTAGCTAAATTAAAAATCTTTACGGTTTTATACTTTTAGATTACGAAGTTAAAAGAGGTGTACCTATGTCTATCTTTTGACATCAATGAATTTAGTTTATGGTGGACGAATCGTTGGGTGCCAAATTATAGCGGTCTTAATTCAATTCAATTCTTTATTTTGCGTTCCATAGTTACATAAATAATAAAAAATAATTGGAAATAGTAGAATTGATTTTAAATTACACTGGGGCTGTTGAAATTAAGTTTGAAAACATTGTAATCTACTAAAAATCCTTTCAAAAATAATATTTTAAGAATGACACAACCGGTTATAAATAGTAAAAAGAAAGAAAATAATATAAGTCATTAACTTCTGTGCTCTATTGTATTAAGTGGAGTAAGCGATATTGAATCTTGAAACTGTACGAGTTGATGATGTTCAATATCGTTACATATATTGACCGTTGTATTTAAGGAGCTACCCTTTATCTACCAAGATGCCTGTCGATTAGAAATCCTCCAGAGGCGAATCGCCCCTTAAGGCTTAAGGACTCTCCAAGGTCCATGCCTCCTTAAAACCCCGGGAACGCTGTGAAGGCCATCTGCGACCAACAACATTAGTCCATCCCAAAAAAAAAATACCAAAGAACTTCAACACAAGGGGATCTTTTGTGCTTCCTCTATACAATTTTCTGCTGTCCTGGAACACTTACACAGGATGTACTCGTGCAGTACGCTTGGAGTCAGCAGCCTACTTTACACCTGAAGACATATCAGGTGTGGGGTATTCCAGACCTAGGATAGAGTATTTTCTGGCAAGAACATCACAGTTACACAGGATGTGTTCCATTCGTTCAGTGTGCTCCCCAAAGGCCCTACACAGAGGCAATTCTACTAACTACATTTTGAAGAGCATGCTCTTCGTGCTCCAAATGGATACATGAATCTTTTGGACTGTGCGAGAGAAGCAATCTTATCCCGTTTTTCTAAAGGCTTCTTTTCCGCATACTTCCTGAATGCCGTTCGCACTGTACTGGATGGGCTGCCTCTTTGTAAACAGGTTTTATTATGTCTGTAAATGTTAAGTAAGTAGATGGCCCACTAAATTCGTGTACTAAAATCATTTTACCTTTCTGGTACGGATTTCCCAAAAATTTTATAGCCTATTAAACAACTTATACAGTTCTTAACGCCCTCCTATCTAATGTATCGTACTTGAGGTCCGCAGTTCGATTCCCGCGGCCGCGTTCACACGCTGTGAGATAACCAATGTAACTATGTTGTACTATGTTCAAGGTGCCACAAATTACATTGTAATGAGACCTTAAGTTTACATCAGTCTAGTGAATTTTGTTGTATCGTTAAAAAAATGATTTGCATAATGAATATTTTGTAATGATAATGTGGTATGTCGATAAAGTATTTGACAATGATGGTCCATTGTCTCAACAAATTGTAAAAGCTCAAAAGAATAATGGGCAAATCGGTAAGGTCGCGCAATGTTGTGGCGTGTAACCAATTTTGCTTTTGCAAATATTTTGGAATCGTGTCTTATATAATAGAAATATGAGAAAGGCTTAGATTGTATCATCGCTCATTATTTACACACAAACCTCTTAGTCCACCATCAGTTAGGATGTTGAACTAACGTGATGGCCAACTGTATCAAAGTTAGTTGTTAGTTACGTCAATCAATTCATGCTGTTTGTTATTCAGAACAAAATCGTAACTATGGGACGCAAAATAAAGAATTGAATTGAATTGAATTGAACATCAAAGATGCATTGTTTATTTTATAGCTTGAAAATTAAATTCTTCTAGCTTGAAATAATAAAACTGCATTTAGCTTTATATATGATCTGATCTATCAGGATCTAAAATTCCTAAAATGAATACACTTTTATCTTAAAGACAATATTTAACATTTTTATACCTTTATATCTCTCTAAATGGCACGACAAATTTACTTTCTCCAAATGATTTTCAAGATAGCGAAATAAATAATTTTTAACGAACTTGCACGACTTTGATAGAATCTACTTTTTTAGATAGAATATTTAGATAAAAGATGTATCTTTATTGAAACAAGAATATCATTGAAGAGATATTTTCAAATTTTGTAATTCGTAATAATTCGAGACATTCCTATACTTATCTATATATTAATGCTCGTTAAATAGAGGAAAGTTGGCATGGACCTCGGATGCCTCTCGCTCAGTGAGCGGCGTCTTCGTAATGTCAAGGCGGCGCGTGCGCCATTTCCCGGTTATGCTCGATTTACTGACTGCACTTATTATTGTTTTGCACGATGCAGATGTGACGTTGAAGGCAATTTATACAGGGTGTACAAAAGATGAGGAGTAATATTCAAAGTGTTGAAATACAGCCCATAGATACATACGTTACATTTGGTATATTTAATTTTTAAAGATACGCCAAAATCATCTTTTTAATATGTCAACCCGTAAATTAAATGTTAATTGCCTCGAATTAAAGAACTTAGTAAATGAGTCTATTTAAATAAAGTTATTTTTTTTACTTTGACTTTGAATATCCCGGGAGTATATCGCAGCTCAACATATTTAACAACAAGATGCAACTACAATCCATAAAGTGATCTTCTTTAAGGTGAAGGTGGTTGTCCAATCAGGCGCTCAATTAGAGAGGGATACACGCTCTTACACTCTCAAAGCCAACAAGGTCACTCGATTAAGAAAATATAAATGTTGAATTGCAACCCTTCTTTGATTTTAAATTATAATTTCTTTAACCGCGGTGTACTCCCAGTAACGAAGTAATTTTTTATTGCATCTGGATTGTACTGCTTGGTAGGTAATTTTTTTTTAAGTAATCAATTCATTGTACTACCAAATAACATATGAAAACAATCTATAATGTTGAAATAGATAAATACGTCTATAGGCGCCATCTTGTATATTCGAACGGAAATTTGAGAAAATAACAGAGCAATTGCATTATATCGATTTGTTATTAATAATAACAAAAATAGCGGCTGTGGGCGTGCCTTGCAGTAGTTCTTTATATAATTCTCCCAATCAGGTAGTGATCCAGTAATGATAACAATCTTATGAGAAATAAGGTAAATTTATTACTCTATAACCATACAATTTCTATGTAAAACTGCTAACGCGGCATGGCGCACTCAGCTTCTTCCCCGCAGGCAAAATAATTTGGTAAATTTCTATAGCTATACGTATATGACCACTACCAGTGAACTAATCATTTGTAATGAATGACAGATTTATAGTTTAACTAATGAAAGTTGATATTGTAATTACAAACTACTAGTATCTGTGCTACATAACAATGTATATAATATGGAATAATATATAACTTTGTTTATGGGCAATGAAGTTTGAATCATAAAACGAGGTACCAAGATTAAAATTACCATATCGTCTGTTTAAACAATAAAAGAAAATAGAAAAAATTTCATAAAATAATATTTATGTATTGATATATATTAATACGTGCAAAGAATTAGTTATCCATCTATCAGCATTTTAGACTTAAAACGACCACTAAATCATTCGGTCATTAATATTTTAAGTTACTATCAAGATTGTAGCGTCAAAATATTTCAGAACAGTCATAAACAACATAGTTGGTACTCATTCTGTGCAATACAAACTATTTGGTAGCGAACTATTGCTTGTTCGTGCGTGACCGGTCATCTGATGTCTTCGTGAGTTTCTTAATAAACATTGAAAGATATTGTTCTTGTTATTTAAATTTCATTGCTATTACGAAAAAATTTTCAGTGTCTGTTTCTTTGTATGGTGTGTACACATCAGATATATTATATATAGATTCTGTAGTTTATGAATTTCGTTAATGATTTCCGTTTGAATGTAGAGGACGTAACTGGTGAGTGCGCTCCATCTTATCATAGAAGATCAGAGCCAAATAACACTACTTAGAACGGGCGTACGGTTTTCAGAGCTTCTCCTTAAGGTCACAAACCAAGGCGTCTATCTATCTATCTATATTTATTTTTAATTTCTTGGCTCCACGTTTGACTGTACTGCGTGTGCGCACTGCGTGTACACTTGTGGTATGTACCGAAATAATGCAGGAAGCCTCAGAGTAGCCACCTCCAGCAGTTGCACGCGGTATCGAATATTAGGGAAAACATAATTTTAGCTATACTAAAATGCATTAATGGCGAATGTCGGCATTTTAAATAGCGGGATTTGCGGGTTTGTTGTAAGAAGTATGCCTTAAGTCCTTACAAAATTCATTATAATCATGTAAGCTGCGTTTTGGTCAGTGCCCCGTTTGCGCAGAAATAAAGACAAAATGAAACTACGAGAGACACTGTTTTGTAAAATTTAATAAAAATGAATTAATATTGAAATATCATATCATTTTTAATTATAAATCATCTTAAATAAAAGAAGAATAATGACATAGATAACACTTCTAAATACAGCGCCATCTAGTATTTGAAGGACAAACTAACTCAAACAAATTGTAATATGGTAGATAGTTAACGTATGTTCAGCATAATTCCCACAAAGCCGCATAGAAACATTTGTCTCACATTAATTAATTTCAAAATCTTGAAGTGCTTTAGTCCTGCCTCTACAAAACTTATAAGCAGTTGTGTAACCATTACACTGCATTACAAGTAACCTATCATGCCGTCTGGCTGACGGCTGCCCGCAGGCCTTCCATACATAGTTCATGGCAATTGCAGTTGCTGTAATCTGTTAATGACGTAGCAAAACGATTCACTGTATCGTAGACTAACTTAAGAAATAGCGACGTGCTCTATATAAAGTTACAAGTAACTAAAAAGATGATTTGCAGCAAAAATACTTAACTTCCAGTTAACAACACATGTTTTTGTTACTAATCATAATACAGTACAGATTTAATGTTGTTGGTCACAGACATACCAAGATGCTTGGCGATGTCCCAGGCAACGAAAGTGCTGAAGAGCTTGCAAGGAAGGGGTCCGGGGAAAACATTATTGGGCCCGAACCCTGCGTTGGAATCTCTGCAGTACGGTGCGAATGGCATTTAGGAAGTATGCGGAAAGGATGCAATCAGAAGAATGGGATAAGATTGCCTCTCTCGCACACTCCAAACGATTTATGTATCCATTTGGAGGTCCGAAGAAGGCGATAATGAACTTACAACGTAACAGACTACTGGCCACTTTGGCACCAATAGCATGTTGTTCAAGATGAAACTTGTTGGATTGCCTCTATGTAGGGCCTCTGGGGAGCAAATGGAACATATCCTATGTAATTGTGATGCTCTTGCTAGGAAAAGAATGGGTCTCTTTGGACTGGGCTATCCCAGTCCTGAAGATATAAGGCTGCTGTCTCCGGGTGTACTTAGTAAGTACATCTTGGAGGTATTCCAGGACAGCGGTCAGTAGGATTAGGGAAGCACAAAAGATCCCATTGGGTCGACGTGCTCCGGGAGTAAATAATCCTACATCAAGATAAGATAAGATGCTTGGCGAGTCCTCGAGCCTCAGGAGAGATTCACCTTTGGAGTATTTATTAATCGACAGGCATTTCCGTCAGGGGAATTATTAATAAGTCTAAGAGTGTCCAGGGCGTCAGAGTTATAACTTCGGTGTAACAAAGAAAGCCAAAATCATGACGTCAAAGCCGTATAAGAATAAAATTTAAATCAAACGTGATCATTTAGTTTTATGGCTGTATTAACCTACGTCTAAGGCCGAAGATTGCCCATTATCCAGGTTGCTCGTGCCGACGTTTGAGGGTAATTCCATTGGCACGACCACTGGAGCACGTCCTGATGATGGGAAGATTGTGCAACGGAAGATACATCACGATTGAATAATATCATAACGATTCTATGGACGAGAATTTTGCAACTATTCAATTGATGTTAATCGAGAGGTCATTATGACTGAGTTTATTTATCATTTCGCCTAAATTAATGTAAAATTAGTATTGCATACAGTGTTTACGTTTACGATCTAATTAAACAGATTAACAAATTATATTGACCTGTTATATTAGATTGTAAAGCGATTTATAGGTAAGCTACACAAAAACTTAGTAACACTTTATAATTTATATCAAATCAATTTAATTCTTTATTTTGCGTTCCATTGTTACATAATATGTAGATCTTAAGACTGTTAATGACACTATGGACCCTATTTTATTTTTTCAATCTATTGTTTTATTTTATTAAAGATTTGAAAAAAATGATGCGTGAGAAAGCACTTTTTGAGCCGGCAAGGTGGAGGTGGCTAGGGGATGTCGCATGCTTCACTAGCTATCTTCACATATGGACTCCTCTACTGCTTATCATCAGGTGGTGTCGAGTCATTTGCTGAGCTTTTTATATAAAAAAAGAACTTTATTAACCACTAAAGTTTAGTGTCAATTTTGTACATTTTGTAGTGGAATTGGTATTATTGTATATGTACTAATGAGTCATCGACTTATGACGTCATCTGCCACTTCGTTTACAAATAACAATGCTTGCAGAAAATAACTTTAGTTTAAAAAATTGATGGCAGATTTGTCAGCGTTATAACATTTCATGAGATAGATTTGAACCAAGTAATATAAATATGTTTGTGTCTTTTAAAATAATAGATAAAATAAACAGATAAATATGGACTTTATCACGTATGCCTTGTTCTTATTATCGATTAATAAACAATAATTTCTTTAGCAACTAACATAACTAGACAAAAATATGGACTTTATCACGTATGCCTTGTTCTTATTATCGATTAATAAACAATAATTTCTTTAGCAACTAACATAACTAGACAAAAATATGGACTTTATCACGTATGCCTTGTTCTTATTATCGATTAATAAACAATAATTTCTTTAGCAACTAACATAACTAGACAAAAATATGGACTTTATCACGTATGCCTTGTTCTTATTATCGATTAATAAACAATAATTTCTTTAGCAACTAACATAACTAGACAAAAATAATATCGTGCCAAAATTATCGCACTCTCTCACCAAAACCAATTAACATGTCTCCACAGTGACATAAATACAATCATATCGCTTCAATAGTCATTACGCCTATTTGTACTTGACAGTTGTAAATCATCGATATTGTTACATCACTAGAAAGCGTTGTGACGACAATGGATCGATTGTATCAATGAAATAGTATTTACTCTGGCATAGTGCAATCATTACCAGTGGAGTAAGACGTGAGGTCCTTAACTGCAAAAGCGTTATAAAAAATTTAATCCAAATACAGTTTAAGTATAGTTTTACAGTTTTTTAGAACGAATTAGAATTAAGTTATCGATATCAAGGTTATTAGCCTTAAGAGGTGACTGCAAGTTTATAAAAGATAAAAATCAAGTTAGAGAAAGTTAGACAAATTTCTGGAATACAGTCTGAAATAGTATATGTTTTGAGCCGCGATACTTATACTTCCGACAACCTCAAGACATTAAAAAACTTGTCTGGAGTGTAGGGCTGGACATAATATTGATTGTAGTAACAGATAATTATCATCTTTAGCCTATATACGACCCGATGCATTGCACGGGTTTATCTACAAGGGAGGAACACTTGAGGAATTTTGGACTAGCACCACTACGCTGCCCCAATGTGGCTTGTTAGGTAAAGCGGTTGCCATGACAACCGAGACCGGGTGAGCCTTCCGGATCACGGAGGAGTAAAGATAACAAATTTGATCGACACATCCAGGGACCAACCACTGCAAAAGTTGCTTTGTATTCGTTATCAAAGTGAGCTCGTTAACAGTATATTTTGTAGTCTTCCTCGGCTACTTTCATCTTTATGGTAGTTTTTTACTAATATTAATATTTAACTGTGAGTGTGGTATCTTATAATTTAGTTCAATCATAATCTTGCAAAAATCTACGACAGATGTTAATGCGTTGTTACATTAATCGGGGTTCTTTCATGTGAAAGAAATCATGTTTCGTTATGAGAGTAGTTTGACAGACAATTATTGTTACGACATTTTATACGTTATTTTGAAAAATAGAACAATGTAAGCCACCTTTGAGGGTCTCAGGGTTACCTCAGAAATTTTCTGCAAGTTTTGGATGGTGGTACCACTTTGTCTTAGTCGGGCTGGCTAGCTACCATTATCTTACCAACATCTTGTATGTACTTTTTGTAGCTAGGGATATTGACTGACGGTCGACAAATTGGCATCTTTTTTATATTAAGCAGCAAATTACTCTACACTGCCTGATAGTCCTACGCGACATGGAAAGGCGACGTAAACTGTCTTTGTGCGTGTGGAGACAATGAATTGATGATTCCGTCACTTTGAAGACCAGTATTAAGGTTAAGAGAATGGAAAAATAAGTATTTTTAAAATCTATATGCCCGAACTACAGAACTATACAAGTATACTTAAACAGTATTACGTAGCCCCCTGTGTCGTCCTCCAAAATTGGACCGATTTCATTAAATTGTTGTTACTGTGTTTTACTCCTTTAAATAATCTCATGAAATTTGTTTGCACAATTACTGAATATAGTATAAAATCTGTCAGGGTTTAGGCTTATAAAAATTATATTTTTAATATTTATTTAGCATTATCCAGGTAGGAAACAGGGAACTAAATTTGTATATTGAAAAATGCCCTCACGTTTCTTAACTTCTGCCGATCTTGGGTATTCTTTACCCTTTTTGTAAGTTTCAATAGAATTACGATTGTGTTTTTCATCAGCTGTCAAATTGTATGCAAATAACAGCAGCGCCTCTATTGTGAAGTATTGGAAACGGTCGAACAGCAGTGTTCCTGACTACCCGAGGAGGAAGGGAGAAGGAGGGACAAAGACAACAAGTATTCCTTTTTATTCTCACTTACTACTATTTTCAAGGAAGAATTTCCAAATAACTTAGTCAATTTGCTTAAACGGACCTTAGCACTGCAATCATGATTTTGTTAGAAACATAAAAAATTATGAGTTTAATTTGTAACATTATCTAATTACATAATTAAGAAAAAGGTGTGAACACACTTCTTAATAGAACAATAGTGAGACTTATATTTTTTAATTTGAGTCCCATCCAAGTTAAGCACTTCAGGCAGACGCCAACAAATCTAGGTCTTGAGTGACGTTCTTGTTGTAATTGATGTTTGATTAGACTAGAATTATAGCGTGGTACGAATCTGATGTTATTTTTAATTGTACAATTGGTAGAATATTTTTATCATCACACAGGGTCAGCGATGGTTCGGACTCCGTAGTGCACGGACTAATTAGATTTAAGTTCAGAACTACTCTTTCATTACAATACAACCAAAAGAAGACATATGACTAGCGACATCATTTGACGTTTCTAAAATGGCGTCTTTATCATTTTTAACGTGTATCGTAACAATTGTCAATTAAAATAACTCAAAAGTGTATAGATCATCTAAATGTCGACTAACTTGACGGTCCTAAAAGTCATTCTATCCCCTCTTAATAATTTGAATTCAATTCTTTATTTTGCGTTCCATAGTTACATAATATGAATCTTAAGACTATTATTCACACTATGGACCCTGTCGGACACAACAAAATTTTAGGATATACAGGAGAAAGGTAGATTTCAAAAGGTAGGTTTAAGTTAAGTGTTTAAATTTGTACAATGGTCCAATTCAAATATATGCATTCAAAATGCTAATTATATTGGGATTGTTTGGAATTGTAAGTCAGTGTGTTTTTAAATGTAAGAAATAGATTTTATAGAATTTTTGATTTACAATTGTTGTTGAAATGAAAGAGATGCGAATAACTTAAATTTAATTTAGTCTACGCTCATCGGAATTGGGCCAAATATTTTATTTACTACGCTAAATAATGTTAAGAAAAAGATAGCAAAATTGAGAGCTGACAAATAATTCAAATTTAGATCGCTTAAGAAACTATCGACTATATGTGGAGACGTGTTCTTAAGCCTACATTAAATACCGTTCTATGTGATAAGCCCGCTTTATATTTTGCAATCGTATTGATTTGTAATAAGCAATACCCGCTGTGGAAAATACGTTACTCTTTTAAGAGGTGGCTCCGTATGTACGAGTACAAGTTGATTTAAAAGAAGTGTGCTTAATACTGCAAATGCTCCATTTCACTATAAATACGATTTTTAAAATTTTCAAAACAAAACATAATATATGGGATTATGTAATTTCTTTCTTTATAGCAAAATAGTGAGTTTGTGTGAGAATATTACTTATTTCTCCTTAATTTATGGTATACTGAATAATTTTTTTAAAATGAATAAGGATGTAATTAGTAAATGGCTAAGCTAAATTTGAATTATAAATTTAGTATACCAGAACTGTGTTATATTTACAAGCAGGTTACTCTGTTTTGGACCTTGAAGTTGCGCAATAGAGTTCTTTTGATGCTGAAATTTTTTATTGGGATAAAATTTATATTGTATTTAACGAACAGCCTATATAGCGATCGCTTTCATGGCAACACTTTTTAATAACTCAATTAGTGATAGCATCTGTAGACCACATATTACCTCAATTTATCAATCGAGAAGGTGAGTAGGTATTTATGTAACAAAAAAGTATTTTCTAATTAATAAGAAGTAATTCCATATCTCAAGCATTCATCTACGGTATTTATGTCACATTCACACTTACGAAAGGCCAGGTTCACACGGGCGACAAAAACTAGTCGTGCAACGGCTGCTTAACTGACTTTTAGTTTCGCCTGTGAATTAGTTTCTTAGAACGGCTTAAAAATGATTGCATAACTTGGCTAATTACATAAAAATATATCTCATAATATATCTAATTGCACAAGGAAAAAAAACGATTTTAATTCACCTTGCTATTTACTTTTGATATTATTTTATCGGGTAGCTTAGCCTCTATCTGAACTGATGGACATTGGTGATAAGGTCGAAGATGGAAGTAAGCTATACGTAGATTCTACGACTACAGAGGAACTGGTTAAATCTTACCTCTAACTGCTGAAACTAAACATAGTTACATTATTGTTATGATACCACGAGTAAGTTAACATGGTGGTGAGATGATGGTAGATACCACCACTAAACTAACTGTCGCACAGGGAATTGAACCCCGGTTGTAAGTCTGAGGAATGTGAACATTATTATTTATTTATTTCAACAGCATTTTTATATATATACAGAATATAATGCAATTACCCAGACATAAGCCAATTAAAGAAACACATTATACTTTTTAAAAAAATATCAGGAAGTCAAGAAGGTAGCTGCTCAAAATATATCAATACATATTTAAATAAATGATAATTTACTATAAAATAAATAAAAAGAGAGAGAAAAAACAAATAAAATAAAAAAAAACAATAAAATTAGACCACAGAACTTTTTTATATGATCTGTGAATAGACTACAGAAGGCGGTTGCCTCTGCGGAGTTATTCAAAATATGTCTTTTTAATGGCATTATAGGCAATCCGATGTTTCATTGCATGGTAAATGGTAACTATCGTTTATATTCAATGTTAAGGAAATTTTCTTCATCATTATCATCATCGGAATGATCATCATTTTTTAATATATAAAGCACAGCAAATGACTCGACACCACCTGATGATAAGCAGTAGACGAGTCCGCATGTGAAGATAGCTAGTGAGGCATGCGACATACTGCCCTAGCCACTCTCACCTTGGCGACACAAAAAGTGCTTTTTCACGCATCTTTTAAAGGAACCCATGTTTTACTTTTAATTTAAGTAATATAATGTATTAATTACAATCTTAAACAATCAAGTACTTGTGTTATGTTAACGGAGAAATAAAGTAAGTAATGGGCATATAAAAATCACATACATATATACTAAACGAACATGCAAACATCTGTGACTCGAACGAATATTCGTGCTCGTTATACAAATATCCTGCCCCTATTCGGGACCTCTGGCTAAGAAGACAGGGGTACTGACCACGTGGACAAAATGGCCGTCAATTAATTTTAGTAAGTCTATAGAAGGCGTATTTATTTTTCCTTATTTTAAAAATACATTTTGAAGTTTATGGCAGGCAGATAAATAATGCTAATGTCACCGTGGTTGGTTTTTGGATGGGTTACTCATAATTATTCGTCTCCAGTTCCTCAGTGCTGGAGATAACGCTTTAATACATCGGATGTCGGTCATCTAGAGTGGTGGTGTTGAGGTCCATTGTCCTCATTTGTTGTCCAAGGTTGGAAGGTGATCAATGGGACGTATATAAACTGTTGGTGATATCAGGAAAAGAAGTTGAAAAGAAATCCAAGTTGAAGAAACTTATATCCTGAGGCGGGAATCAATCCTGCAACCTTTCACAATCAGGTCATTGCCCAGACCACTGAGTAGCTACTGCGGACTTGGGAGATGTTTTTCTGATGCTTTATTGTTATTTTAATTGGAATTCGGAAGTCAAATGTTTCAAGGCAAAATTCTCGCGCATTTCCGTGATATATAAGGGCAAATAAGCACCTTACTAAGAACACATGACGACACAATTTTGGTTGCAAAACTGGCGATCAGGCGCGGTGTGAAACCGTGTCGTTCTTATTACAATCATTTCGCGCACCGCAAAATTATGATAGTAATATTATTAAGACGTTTCTGTTACATCCAAAGGCATTGTCCATTCAATTGTTATGCTTCAGTTGTCGCGAGAAACAAATATGTAATCAGATTATTCATCAAAGTATTATCGCAAGAACTAACTACAAAAGTAGTTGAACAAGCCACCCAAAAGTAACCCTTGTAAACTGTTCTTAAAAAAGTGTTGAAAAGAAACAACTTGATTGTAAGTCGAGGACGGTTTATTGATGTTCTCCAGGAAGGTTATTTACACTGAAAAATTCTTAACACCGCCTTTCAGAAATCTGGGCGAATGTGAACACGACATCTAGTAGTCAAGTCTATGACTAGAGACAAACATATTAAAAATCAGCAACAAACAAAACTGACATATATTATTTCTGACAATTAAACATTCTGCCCACCATGGACAAGTGTCCATCCCGTATTATAGTAACACTTACATATATATAATATTGAGAAACAATTAATTGACAAAAAATAAACCTTGTTACCATTATGACAAACAATATAACTAAAAATTAACTGGGAAATTCAATAAAAATAACAATAAAATTACTATCTTTATAACTTCATTTGGTTATAGGTAAAATTATTAGTTTAGATACAGGTCTTTTGATTAATGAGCCCTTACACTTTAAAGAAACAACTCTTGTAAGATTGTCCGAACCCACATGCTTTTCTGTGATCAGACCATGCAACCAACGTGCTGGAGGAAGATCATCTTCTTTAACCAAGACCACATCTCCTACTTGAGGCTCAGGAGTTATTTGCGACCATTTGTATCTGTGTTGAAGTTGAGTGAGATACTCATTCGACCATCTTCGCCAAAACCCCTGAACTAGACGTTGACAAAAATGCCACCTTTTAAGAAGGCTAATGTTAGTCGTTTCGACATTGGTGTCAGGGACCAAAACCAATGGCTCTCCGACTAAAAAATGACTTGGTGTCAGAGGATACGGATCTTCCGGATTTGAACATATCTGTGAAATAGGACGTGAGTTGAGGCACGCCTCTATTTGACACAATAGAGTTGACATTTCCTCAAATGTGAGAGTGCTATCACCTATTACACGTCTAATGTGATGTTTCGTTGACTTCACCCCAGCTTCCCAAAGCCCTCCGAAATTTGGGGCGTGTGGTGGAATAAAGTGCCAGCTTGTACCATTTGTTGCTAGCCAATCTGCAATATCACTTGCTGCCTGTGATTTTTCCAAGTGGAACAACTGCTTCAACTCCCTATTTGCTCCCACAAAGGTTGTGCCATTATCGCTCCATAATTCACCACAATGACCTCGTCGTGCAACAAAACGCTTGAAAGCAGCCAAAAAAGCCTCAGAAGTCATATCACTGACTATCTCAAGGTGTATTGCACGAGTTGACATACAAACGAATAAAGAGATGTATCCTTTGGTGGATCGATAACCACGACCCTTTGTGGGTCTAATGGCAATAGGTCCAGCATAATCAACACCACTTTGGTAAAATGGACGACTAGCGGTGACACGTGCTGCTGGCAACTGACCCATCATTTGCTGATTGGTTCGTGCAGAATACCGAACACATACGATACACTTTCGGCAGTATTGACGAACAAGATTTTTGGCATTAACTATCCAATATTGAGTCCTTAAAAAGTTAAGCATCAACTGAGGTCCACCGTGCAAAGTACGAGTGTGAGCATCTGCTATAATCAAATTTGTGAAATGCGATTTTGACGGAATAATTATCGGATGCATCATGTCTACTACTACATCAGCTTTCTGCAAACGCCCGCCCACCCTGAGCGTACCGTAAGTATCAAGGAAGGGACAAAGCGAAGTAAGTTTACTACTTTTATTTACAATTCGTGACTTTTCTAAAGACTCTATCTCTTCCAGGAAGTATGTTCTCTGACACAAACGAACACAAGTAAGTAACGAGCTTTTTATTTCTTCGTTAGTTAAGTATCGCGTAGCTTTACCTCTTTTAACCATTCTACGACAATATGAAACCACCCTTAATAATCTATTCAAAGATGAAAATCTAGCTAACATATCTTCATTTGTCGTAGTAGTCGAACTGGATTGAACTAAATTGCATGAAATCTTTTCTTTTTTCTTCTCTAAACAAGTCATGATAACATTTCCTTTAGTATAATTTATTTGATTTTCATGCAGCCACTTAGGTCCATTTTTCCAAATTTCTATTTCAGATAATTTACTCGGACTAACCCCTCTGGATGCACAGTCAGCAGGATTGGTTTCAGTTGTTACATATGACCATTGTTCAGAATTCATGAGAGTCAATATTTCAGATACTCTGTTCGCTATAAAAGTTTTCCATTTACTCGGGTGATCGCTAAGCCAAGCCAGTACTACACATGAATCTGTCCAAGCATGAACATTTTCATGAGATATCTTAAGTGCAATTGAAATTTCATTTAAAAGTTTCGCCAACAACACAGCTCCACATAACTCCAACCGGGGAATAGAAATTTGTTTAACCGGAGCAACTTTTGTTTTCGCTGCAATTAAACTGACATGCACTCCTCCAGTGCTATCTATGATTCTGATGTAAACAACTGCAGCATAAGCTGCATTAGAAGCATCGCTAAATCCTTGGAGTTCTGAAAATCTGTTGTTTTTGCGAGTTCCAAACCACCTTGGAATTGAAAATTGTGAAAGATGCGGGATCTCGCCTCTGAACTTAAGCCAATCATTTAAAATATGTGGAGGTAATTCGTCATCCCACTGAACTCCCGATAACCATGCTTTTTGAATAAACACCTTTGCCATAGTTATAACTGGAGCTAGCCAGCCGAGTGGATCGAATAATCTTGCTATATCAGATACCATTTTTCGTTTAGTAACAGGTGCATCCAGTGACGGAAGTTGGACTGTGTACTGGAATTCATCGTCGGCTCTGTTCCATGACAAGCCTAAAATTTTGATAACTGAGTCTAGTTTAAATTCCAAACTGTCTTTAGAATCTCTATTATCTTTATCCAATCTCGATAACAGCTCATTACTACTAGAGCTCCATTTCTGAAGCTGGAAACCCCCAAGACTAAGCAATGCGTTCATCTCGTTGTATAATTGAATCCCCTCGTCTATTGTTTCACAGCCACTCATAAAATCATCAACGTAGAATTCTTTGAGTACCTTGGTTGCAGCCAATGGAAACTTGGTTTGTTCATCGTACGCTAGTTGCTGTAAAGATCTTACCGCCAAATAAGGAGCTGAAGATGTACCAAAAGTCACTCGTAGGTGACGAAGATGTTGAAGTTCTGAGTTCAATTCACTACGCCATAAAATTCGTTGAAAATCAACATCGGTTTGAGCTACCTTAATTTGTCTATACATTTTTACAATGTCTGCTACCAAGCTTATGGGATAACAACGCCATCGCAAAATAATATGCCTTAGATCAGGCTGGAGTGTTGGTCCTACCATGAGATCATTGTTCAAAGATGTTCCGTTACTTAATAGACATGAAGCATCGTACACGACTCTAACTTTAGTGGTACTCCTTTCATTCCGTACAACTGCGTGATGAGGAAGATAGACAGCAGTTGGCTTATTCAATTCTGAATGTGGCACATACTCCATATGCCCTAACTTTAAATACTCCTCAATAACTTCGGAGTATTGACTTTTTAGTACTGGGTTATTACCTAATCTTTTCTCTAACCATAAAAAACGTTTCCGAGCAACATCATATGAATTGCCATATTGACACTTGGGATTATCAGTCTTGAAAGGTAACTTGACAACATAGCGCCCTGAATTGTCACGCGTTGTAGTCCTCAAAAACATGTCTTCACATTTTTGCTCCTCGTCCGTAAGGAGCTTGGTTTGGACTGAACAGGTTTCTTCTATCTCCCAGAATTTTTTTAACAGATCATTGGTAGATATTTCGGTATGCATGTTAACAATCTTATTCCGTTGCATCGGACTATGGTTGGGGAGTGAACGTATATGGCCTGAAAGGATCCAACCAAACTGAGTTTTTTGTGCAATAGGATAGCCTGGTGGACCTTTGAAAATACCATCCATCAAAATTTGACCATACAAATAATAAATATAATAATATATAATCTTGTATTTTTTTGTTTAATAGTTTTACAATCTAAGAATTCTAATGACTTAAAACGTTGATCCAAAAAGGTTTTAAATTCTTTTAATTTAGGCAATTCATCACCAGACTTAGTAATTTCAACTTCCCATAACTTTCTAGATTCTGGATCAAGTTTCAAGCTGACAATATAAATAACAATAAGATCCCAAGAATCGATGCTAATACCTAGATTTGAAAGAGCATTTAAGCACTCATTCGTTGTGTCAAGTAATTCTTTAATAGCGCTAGAAGATTCTAACATTATATTCTTTTGGCTCATAAAGCGCTGTAAAACACAATTAGCTAGATATCTTTTGTTATTAAAGCGATGCTCTAACTGATCCCAACACAATTTATAATTACAAGCAGTAATAGGAATATGCCTGAGCAATTGTTCAGCTTCTCCAACTAAATGGCTTTTTAAATAATGCAGCCTTTGAACGTCGTCCAATCCTTTATTATTGTGAATTAATGATAGAAATAGATCGCGAAAACTAGTCCATTCTGAGTATTTACCACTAAAATTAGGAATAGATATTTTCGGCAATTGAATATTAAAGGATTGTTCCGATTTAGTTACACATGCAGTTATTTCATTGGACTTAGAATCTCTATTAAATTTCAAGATAGCTTCCTTTAACTCCGATTTATAAAACACGTAAATCTCCTCAGTTTGATCATAAGTGTCACAAGTGTAGTACGTAGATTTTTCAAATTCTGTAGTACTGATTTCGGAAATAAGTTTTTGATGTATATCATAGAAAGTCAACCATTGCTTTTCTAACGATTCCAGACGAGTTTCCAAGTAAGAAATCGTTATACGATCTTTCGGTGTCTTTTTGAAATTAACTCTGGCCTTTTGAATCTTAATTTTGTTATCTTCTTGTATTTTAGTATAAACCTCCATGTCTAATTTCAAATAAATTTTCGAAGTAATATTTAGTTGTAAATCTTTATAAGTCAATAGTTGAAATCGTAAAAATTTTCTAAGTGTTTTTAGTTAACACTTCACTTGGAAATCGGGCATAGGTTCCCCGTCTGAACATTTATTCCGAAATTATTCTAAGTCTCTAACTGACACTTCTACTTCTTACTTGTGAAACTATTCTTGATTGAAATTTTCTAAGTCCATTTGACAGTTAACTACCATAATTCAAAGAGTACTAACAATGTCACTGCACAACTCACTTTTCCTGGCTTGATAATTAATTCCGCTTCCGCTTTCTAAATCGCTTACTCTGGAACCACGCCGCTCCGTAGACGTTACTCTGATGGATATTTGAGGTATCCGGCTCGAAGGACCATGAACAAGCCACCCAAAAGTAACCCTTGTAAACTGTTCTTAAAAAAGTGTTGAAAAGAAACAACTTGATTGTAAGTCGAGGACGGTTTATTGATGTTCTCCAGGAAGGTTATTTACACTGAAAAATTCTTAACACCGCCTTTCAGAAATCTGGGCGAATGTGAACACGACATCTAGTAGTCAAGTCTATGACTAGAGACAAACATATTAAAAATCAGCAACAAACAAAACTGACATATATTATTTCTGACAATTAAACAGTAGTTGTAATACTAATTCTATAAACAGTTACTTATATTAGAATAAAATATTGACTATTGAGTTATCTACAGAAATGAATCAACAGGAATGATCTTTATCTAGCTTCAACTATAAAATGACCCTTAATACAACGCATCAAAGCGCACACCCGCTAATATGAGACTGGTGCTCTTGAGTACAAACCCCCGCACTTAAAGAGTAACAAGTCAAATTGCGAAATGACTCCTATAACAATTAATTAAAGTATAAATTAAAGCAAAAGAGATCCCAATGGGTCGACATGCTCCGGGAATAATCCTGGCTCTACATCAGGATAAGATAAGATAAGGTATAAATTAACCAAATTTTACCTAGACCATGCAAACTTTGTAACGTGCATCACAAGATGGCAAAAAAAAAGTAAAATGAAAAAGTAATATGGAGTAACACTTAATCTGTTCATCTGAATACCCGAGGTCAACAGCAGAGGTAGTTATGAGGAAATACGAGGGCATTATTTTTCCAAACACAAACGTAGAGCAAGAATTTTAATACGATTTTATATTGAAAATATATATTTTTTATAAACTCAAAAAGCTTGTCAGATTCTCTACTATGTTCAGACATTCTGCAAACAAATTTCATGAGATTATTAATACAGAAACACTACCAAAGAGTTACGCACAAAGAGATTTAGTGCCTCTTTTCCTTGACGCACAGCTAGAACGTGGAATTCCTTACCAGCACACGTATTCTCTCTTACTTATAACATGGATTCCTTTAAAAGAGGCGTGAAAAAGCACTTTTTGGGCCGGCAAGGTGGAGGTAGCTAGGGCAGTATGTCGCATGCTGCACTAGCTGTCTTCTCATATGGACTCCTCTACTGCTTATCATAAGGTGGCGTCGAGTCATTTGCAATGTAGATTTAAAAAAAAAAATGAAAAGTGTGGATTAAAAAAGAGATTTCAAAATAGCAAATTAAAAAAATATAAAAATAAATTCCTGTTCCTTAATATAGTTACGACCCATTTGTAACAATATTTTGTTTGCTTTACTACAGAGGTGGTTTAAAAAGAAAAGGGAAATTTAATATTTATACAGGGTTCAGAAAGAGGTTCTACGAATCTCTATGAAACAAAATACGAAGTAACCGTGTGAATTGTGTTTTTCTCAATGAAAACATTGCATGGCGATTCTAATTTTTATCGTCGTTACTTAATCGAAGAGTGCTCTACCATAGTCTTGGTCGATTGGTTTTAAGATTGTTAAGTGTATATTTTGTCTAACTGCATTTCGTAATAAAAATCTAATGTTTTGGATCGAGAGAGATATATTATACGAGAGAGATAGATATATTTATAGTCACGCGTTATTTGGAAATCTTTACATATAGTTTTATTTTACATGCCCAAAACTGTATGGTAGTTTTTAAAATATACACGTAACTGTCAGCAAATCATCTTTTTAGTATGTCACAGGACGTATTTATAGGCTGTGTTAATTGCAGGATCTTAGCGAAGATGTTGACCGTACTTCGAGGGAGCGTAATCTAGTCCGGTCACTGTAGTGAGTTCCCGCCATTGTTGGAGTACAATAAAGCTATAAACATAATATCTGCGCATACGCAATGCGCGTCGCTCATCCAACACTTACTATGTAACTGTTATGTACTTGCAAAAACAATATTTTTGAATTATATCGTTAAGGTTTTCTGTTAAAATAGAGAAAAGATTTCAATAATTACAAATTTTATTGTAGGTAAAGCATTTGATTCTTCTATAAAAGAAAGGTGATTTAACTATTGATTATTTATATTTATAAATCACAAGACATCTTGAACACACGCAGTAACTGTGCTTCGTTCGTCTCTGAAGTTTTTAAGGCAATTGTAGCCATCTTTTTTAAATTTAAAATCCACATCACTTAGAAAACTCGTAAAAACGTAAAAAGAAAATAAATGATTGAGATTTTAAAATATTTAATCGCACAATACTACAATCGCAGCCATATTACCATGTATGTGTACAAAAATAATTTATATTTGTTATAAAAGTGTATAATATATATATCCACATAAATTGGTGACTATTTATATAAAGCTCAGCAAATGACTCGACACTACCTGATGATAAGCAGTAGTGGAGTCCATATGTGAAGATAGCTAGTGCAGCATGCGACATGCTACCCTAGTCACCACTACCTTGCCGGCTCAAAAAGTGCTTTTTCACGCCTCTTTTAAAGGAACCTAAGTGGTATGGAGGAGGGAATACCTTAATTGCCAGTAAGGAATTCCAAGCTCTCTTTAATACTCCAGTTTACGTTTTGTATCATCATATATTTATAAACTATAAAAATAATTGTCAACATACAAGTTTACTTAATTTACGACAATTTCAAGATTCAATCATTAAGTCGCGCTACAGTTAATTGATGAAGGTAAGATACTGAAGAACAAAAGAGCCTTCCAAGTCGGAAATACTTTATTATCGTATTTAACAATAGATTTAAAAAATAAATGAAAGGTTCCCAGGCAATGGACCAGCGAGGTCGGATGATCTTCGAAGCATTCGCTATTTTATAAATTGTACTAACATTTGAAGCGAATATTATGCAATTGAACTTAACTCTGAAGATTGGAACAAATAGATTTGTGTCTTATGAATAATATGACTAAGTAAAAAATAGTTGATAATGTAAGAGATACATAATACATATATTTAGAAACTATTTACTTATTAAAAAAATAAAAATCAATTATGAATCGTGAATTTACAATTGCCGACGGATTTATTAAAAAAAAATATTATACAGATGAAGAGCTGTTTTTCAACGATAATTTACCTAAACAAAAATATTTAGGTCATAAAGAACAAAATTATATATTGAACTTAATTACATATCAGTATTATAATTATTTTCTTAAACATTGCCTTTCATACGAGCATGTAAACTGATTTTGACTTGGTAATTACAAATTTAATTACATAAAGGTAATTAAAACCAGTTTTTTAAATAGTTTAAATATAAACTAACCTATGTGTATGCCAATAATATGAGAAATGTTAAGAAAATTTGCAGAAATGGGATCCACTATTAGGATTTTAGGAAAACTACACATTTATTTTCAAGAATTTAAATTCAGTAAACATAAACTTACATTGCCGCCAAGCTCGGGAACCACAGATACAAAATAGAACTGTCAAATATAAATACAGAACTTTACTGGAGACGCGCGTTCGCACACGCGCAGCACACCCGAATACTGCGAGATTCGCGCCAATTTCGCGGTCAGGGAGGTGACTGTACCTTTATCTGTGGACGCAATGCTTTAAATAAAAACTTTTTGAGTATAACCTGCATGAAGGTTATAGAACCAATCAGACCTTTAATCGGATGTGCATTAAAATAATTGGTTCACGTTTTAATTTTAATGTTTAAATTAGAGGATTTCTTCAAATGAAACAAAGGTTTTCTATCCTGGACTTATTCAAACTTACTAGACTGACTGATGAAGGATATTTTCTCAGACGATGACAAAGAGATTGGTCCTATCTGAATAATGGATTTCTTATCTTTTGTTTGTACTTCAGGCGTTAATCCTCCTAAGCTGCATGCTATAATGAAGTATGGAAAGCTTAAATAATTGAGGTCCATAGAAAGTATTACAAAGCTGTCAATCACATCGATAGAATAATGCAGGATTTATTAAAGCTATACGGGATAGATTGCCAATGTCGCCGTGGGATAGCGAAAACGATTTGACATTTAAAAATGTCTGTCACGTTATCGTCCCTCTTGAGGAGAGAACAGGAGAGTGTGACAAAACTATACCTATGTATTAAGTTCGCCACACTCTCCTATCTCTGATTAAAACAAGAAAATGATAATAAATGAAATACATGGAAGGTCACTCAAAGAGGGTTAAGAAAAACATTTAAAATGAAAAAATGTTTCTACATCATACTGCAGCCAAGGCGAAGGTTTTACAAAAAATGTTGTCAGCCATTACATAACGTAACAGTATTTACCTGATTGTGAAAAAATATCTGTTACGTTTCGGATGCTTCGTGATTGACCGTAGATACTGTTGTTTTGTTTTATCGCTTGGGTAAACGTAAACGGTGGTTAAGACCTTTGTAGTTTATATCTCATTCATAACTCATATACTATCTGTGTCAATCTATTCATTTTTGTTAGCTGCTTTGTGCTCCTTAAGGTATGAAACCGTCGGTCCCGGTTGCTACGGCAACCACTAGAGAGGAAGGTCTGTGTGTAGTAGTGGGATGTATATAACTGTTGATAATGATGATAACACCATCGTCTAAGAATGGAATAGACAGTTAAAAGTTGATATAAATACAATTTTAGAAATAAATATGGAACACATTATACGACTAGAATACGAAATTTGAAGGTTGCCCTCAATTTTTCAAGACCGGATCTTGGGAAATATATATAAAAAAATAGGAAGAATTGACATTATTTGGTAGTAAATGTGAAAAACAGAAACAGTCCCTCAACCTTCCCCTGTGACACTAAAAATAAGCAGCATGCGCAGATACGCGGATTTTAACGGTATATTCGCAGATTTGCACTATACCAACGATATTTATCATTAGATATAGGGGTGGAGATAACATATAAAGGCAGGGCTACGATAGAACGTGAGAGAACTAGAGTTATGATAAGGGGTGTGTCGATACGACGATGTCACGCAAGGCGTGACCGCTTTCCACTATGTTACGTAACTCATGTGAGTTTAGTGTACAGTTAGCATGTTAAGCTTTTCTTTGATAACGTAGTAATTAAGGGCATTTGTAGAAAAATCATTAAAATCTTGATTTGACCTGTTTTTTAGTCTGTATATTTAAAAAAAATACAATTCAGTACAAAATACAAGTCAGTATACAAAAATGCGCCCTTAAAGTCCGATTGCAATAAAATTCTTTATATCTCTTATTGAAGTCATTGATGTCAAACAAGATTTTGGGTAAGAATGAGTTTTAAATAAACTAAATCTAAAAAAATAACGAACTGATAGCTAGTTCGTTATTTTTTCGCTCGCTTCGCATCGGTCGTGTGACTTGTTTTTGGGGAGATATCCACTTACCTACTTGCCTCTGGCTAAGTGTTGGACATTGGGAATACCCACTAAAACGCCTTGGTAACTCCGTCGCCCTTCATTGGGACACCTGAGTATTGCTGAAGTATTTATTCTTGACCAGTAGTGTTAAATTAAGTTGTACCATTAATGGTACCAACTGTACTAATATGCACCACTAATACCATAACTGGTACTACTGGCACTACTTTATAACGCTAGTACCATTTATGGCATTTTTGCCACTACATACTTAGTACTGCTGTACTTGCTACTAATGCAGAACCAACCAATTCATTAATAACCAATGAAAACGTAACTAAATCAACAATTACATATTTCATTTTGTTTTTAATAAACTACCAATAAAAAATATATATAAGAAGGTTGGTAGGTTGTTTTATGCCTGCCTTCAAGATAAGATAAGATAAGATAAATTTTATTGCGATTCTGTGTACAATAAATAGATTTACGGGCGCAATATTTTCGGGCGTACAATATTAACATTTTGAGATATTATTTTTATTTAATTTGTACTATAATTTAATTTAATTATTATTAATTACAATGCTGTGAATGTAATGAGGTTAGTTTAATACCTTACGTCTCTTACCAGCGCTCCACTTTTTTGAAAGTTAATCCAAAGAATATGTTTTCAACAATCTTTGTTACTGGCTGTATCAAAAACTTATTTAGTCTGAAACCGTCGTGATTAATTCCCTTGCACATTCACCAGTATTCTCAACAAGCCCTGCAACCTTAATCCTTTGTGATACAGGTCTGTTTGCGGTTTGCACACTGTAAAATACAAGTTGGTCCATACTAGCATATGTGCTGTAGTCACTAACTGGTCTTACGTTCTAGGAAAGGGTATTGGACAGTAATTTTTCCTGTTATTAAAGTTTATTGATTCGTCATCATTATTGCTGGCTAGGAGTGAACAATGATTATCAGCTAAACCAATGGTTCAAGTCCCGGTAAGTCAAACGTTTATCGTAAGAAGACAAACGAAGACATTAATCAACCGACTTATAACATCCATTTACTGTTTAAAGAATACCTTTTGAAATCTACCTTTCTCCTGTATATCCTAAAATTTTGTTGTGCCCGACAGGGTCCATAGTGTCATTAATAATCTTAAGATTCATATTATGTAACTATGGAACGCAAAATAAAGAATTGAATTGAATAAACTGTCAAATGACAGGGCATAGTCCAACTCAAGTTGCAACGAAACAACATGGCGTTCTTTTTGGGTGTGATTTTTTTCAGGGTCACTAACGCCTTAGCGTTACCCCTGGTGCTGTAAGCATAACAAGGCTACGGTGACCGCTCTCCGTCCTCTCTCCACCTTAGAAGTCTGGATCTGATAGAGACCTTAGAAGATGAGGACTTAAGTTCTTAAGAAATACCACTTAAGGGATGGTTAAAGTAATATAAAAATAATAAAACCAGTGACAGAGAGAGAACCTCAGATATTTTTCAATAAAATTAAACAAAGTAACTTTTTTCGTAACTGGAAACCATTTTTAATTAAATAATTGTTAAATGAATTTCTCATTTTTAACTTATTTACGTGTATCCCAGTCCTGAAGATATAAGGCTGCTATCTCCGGGTGTACTTAGTAAGTACATCATGGAGGTATTCCAGGACAGCGGTCATTAGGATTGGGGAAGCGCAAAAGATCCCATTGGGTGTACGTGCTCCGGGAGTAAATAATCCTGGCCCTACATCAAGATAAGATAAGATATCTACGTGTATTTTTTGAAGTTGTTGGAAGACTGTTTCCGGAAACAGAAGAAAAAAAAGCGCACACTCTTAAAAATACCTTTATTAAGTTTTGTTAATTCAGGTAGTTCAATTCAACTAGAGCCCCAAAACACATAAATAATATTAGCTATGCGAATAATTTTTATAATTATCTAATTACGAAATCAGAGCAACTTCCTTGGATGGGTCAATAAAAATTTAATCTCAAGCCGTTGGTTGCAGTCCTTACGGCAATCTTTCCTCCATCGTGGCGATGTTAAAACCCATAGCTCTCATGTGTTTCTCCCATGAAGCCAGCTGTGAGACGTCCACAGGCTGATGATCATGTGAATTTTTAAACTTCATTACTACTGCCAACTAAATCCTTAATCAACTTTTACAATCTTATATTCACAGGAATATTAATATGTCACACCGTGATGTATAGTCTGGTATGATTAAAAAAGTAGTAGGTATTGTAGCAAAATATTGCCTCAAATATAAGCTGTAAGTGATGTATCTCTCTGTGTAAATGTCATGGCTACCTTGAGACATATTCAGGTCAATCACAGCTTCTCAAAACTTGTATTGAGTTTAAAGACAACTTTCTGTGCGTCTGTTTAGGCTGAAACCTTTAGATTTACTGTTCGGAATGTATAACGTTACATGGCTAGATATAAAATACCTTATACCTCCCTACAAAGTAAGTCACTAGTATTTGATATGCAATAAACTTTAGAACAAGAATCCTTAAGTATTAATATAATGAAAAACAAAGAACAAATGCGCCCCGCATAGATTTTCAAGCTAAATGATTCTGCGCAACCTGCACCAATATCTTTCTTTTACGTCATTTGTACATCTTGCGGACATGTTTCGTTTTCTTTAGAATGGAATACAATATGAAGGACATCCCAAAGCTATGCGACACTCAGGTAAAGTGCATTAAATATTGTAGATACGATATTTTGCTAAAAAAGACTATATTTATTTTTAAAAGTAACTAAGATATAGCGAAAAGAGATTTTCTAAAAATTACTTGCTTCTTCTGAAGCTAACCTAATCAAATGTGAAAACAAGCAGCCCCCTATTTTTATGTAGCCAATCGAAAGCATAGTCAAAAAAATTCCTCTTAATATTATCTTAAAAGAAAGTAAGGCGTAAAATTAATAATTTAAATAAAATTAAAATATACTTGAAAATGTTTTTGTATGTTTTTTATATAAATTATTTAATTACATGTTCAAAATGTGATCAATCTTGTCTTAAGCATATCGTCAATATTGGGTAAGCTCCCTGCCTGTTTATTTTTTTACGTAATACTGGATATGATTGTCTCAATGCTGTTTGTAACTAGTTCTAAGACTAGCGGAGTAAGATCTTCCCGGCCATAATCGCTCCATTTGAACCAATCAAGTAGAAATTTTTACTGTCTTCTATCATGTTATTCTAAAATGTTATTGTTGATAGAATAATTACTTAACAAACTTATTTTCTCATTGAAGTGCGTCATCGTTTACAACTCGTAAGTATATAAAGTTCAACGTCGTGTAAATTAAAGCGAACCGCGAACAATAAGCCGCGAGATGAGGTTGTTGCATCCTGACCTGGTTCTCATGGGGCATCACTTTCGATTTTCACGAGACCAACTCACGACTGAAGTGAGGGGCCGGGATCGATAAAACCATCGATATCATTACCAAAATAAATAACATTTTCTCATACTCTCAGTTAGTTATTATCTAGCTTAAAAGTTAGCATTATTACGAGCCAAGTAACCAAAACACAAAAATTGGAATGAGAAACGGGATATTTACCATGCAGTTTGTCTTTTTATGAGTTCGCGATATATGTTTGCATCATCACGGGTTGAATATTGTAACTATGGGTATAGGTCAACTTCACTACGGGCAGAAATATCGATCTGTCGAGACTGAGACAAAGAAATAGTGCGGACTCATTCATATTTCTACTACGAAGTGATTCCCGACACACAGCACTCACTCCACGACAATGTTACGGCACGCTTTTGGTTATGTCAGATCGACGGTTAAAACCTACGCTAACTTAGTAAATATCGAAATAAAAACTGTCAGGTAATTGCCTTTTTTAATCGACATCGATAACTGGCGTTACAATACATCCCGCGTCACTTTCGATTTTATCGAAACTAACTAGGTTGACTAGATAACGTACAATCGTCATCACGTAAACTAAAACACTATAAGATTCCTATTGCATTCAAATTTTGTTTGAAAAAATATTTTCTAAATGTATATCAATACGCAGGTATATAGTTTGTAAATGACATAATTACAAAAATTATTTTTATTATATCATATAAATACAACCTATATTAAATAAAAACGTGTAAATTGGTAAAAATTAGGTAATTTAGAATGCAGTAGGACATCCTCATTGAACCCCTTTTCATTACCCCTGAGTTTTTTATACGACAGATTTCAATAAGTGACGCCAATGATTTACAAGGAAAACAATGTTTTTTAATTAATTAATAAGTCGAACTTTATACGCATGCGTATTCTTGTAGTCTGTGTTAATATACATTACTTTCGACTTTGTACAATAAGTTTCCGTAGTGTAGCGGTTATCACGTGTGCTTCACACGCACAAGGTCCCCGGTTCGATCCCGGGCGGAAACAGATTCATTTTGCAATTTTTATTATGGCCTTTTAATAATGAAAATGAATGGCTTCTAATGATCTAAACTTATTATTTCTGCTCATATTATAAAATGTATACATTAACAATGACAAACAATAAAACATATTTTTTTATATTTTCCTTACAATATTTTTTATAGGTATATATAACTTTAATTTATTTATATTTATTTTGAAAACAGTCATCAACGCATATAAAAATAAAGAAACATGTATACGATCAGAAATTATCTTAGTTTATCAAAATTTTACATGATAATTTACAAATCAACTTGGAGGGGCCCGACCGTTCACAGCATCAGATAACTATGTACGGACAACCGTAAACAATGTTAAACACCTAAAACTATAAAAGATATGTTATTAAGAGACATTTTTCAACCGAAATGTGAAGCTTGATATGCGGTCTCTCGCGGTATCACCCAAGAAGACGATATAAATTCTACCACTCAGTGATTTTGTCTGTAAAAATTTATACTAAAATTAAAATATTAATAGTAAATAATATTAACGAAATATATTGTTTTAAACTTTAATTGTTATTAACATGTAGATAGTTATTAAAGGGATTTAACTATCTATAAATAATGTTCTATATATTTTTTTTATCTAAGTTTTAAGATTGATTATATCAACCCGACGTAACATGATGGGGTTGCTATATGGGGTTGCTATGACAAAATAATATAGTTAGCATGGTATAAGTGAAAAACAACTTAAATAGTCCTAACCGCAAATACGCTCTGAACAGATATTGCTAAGAATTTCTATTGTCGGTTAATGATTCGGGTTTCTATTGACAGACAGAATAATTTATATTTTCGTCCGCACCGTTCGTCATGATTTATATCTGTGGAATATAATAAGAACAATAATTTGATTTGATTTTAACTGTAGTATTAACACATTACAATCATTATTATAATACAATATAGCTTCCCATTCAGTCAACAACAGTAGCAACTTAACTATTCAAATGTCAGAAGTCTATTTATAAAATAATAATACTAATTGGAGTTAAAAGTACTATTAGAGCTTCAGAGAAACAAATAAAGTCAAATCTTGTCAAGATTTCATAATGCGGTCAATATATTAAGATTAAATAGTACAATCATTATGATATTAATAAAAACCGCCATTTATTTGCACCGTATATTTTAGTTGTTTTAAATAATTATGGTACTATATGTTAGTTATTAAATGATATATAAAAAATATTTAAGATAATTTATACTGTGTAAAAATCTCTATACGTTAAGTGTTTTTTTACTTTCTGGTATTTCATTGTAATATTAATGCACATGCAAAAGCAATTATTGTGAATCTAGTTCTTCTGGGAATAGAAGAGTTCACCTTTTACCGTTTATAGTGTCCCTGGGAAACATCTTTAGCCGTTTTGAAGTAATGAATGTTTAACCATAAAAATTTTGCTATTTCAAAAATCTAGAAACAAGGAAAAGTTATGACTGAAATAATGGAGCACTTGGTCTTCTGGTGCTGTATCATAAATGACGCTTATACATTTCATTTTTTATGAAGTTTCAGTGACAATTCAAAATCCATATTTCCACTTTAGTTTTTTAGAGACAGACTTCTCAGTCGAGACTTCAGCACGCTTCGGCCATACATGGTACAGCATCTGTCGCAATTGGGACAAAGTCTTTGTAACAAAAGTTAATTACAGTTTTTATTGAAAAAATTAAATTTTTTGAAAATAAAAAAAAACTTAACACTAGATTTACCAAACCAGTCATTTAGACTGGTCGTGCAATTTCAATTCAAAATTCCTACTATATTACACATATTTTTTTTCTAAAATGATGTTATGACTTTTGTAGCTATAATTAGAGAGTACGTTTTATAAACTTAATGTTATTTTATATATATTAGTAACAAATATAATTTTTGTTGTTGACATATATTCAAATCGCTGGTATATCTAGTGTTAATGAACGTAGAATTAAGTTTTGGAAACATTAAAATATTGTTTTGTCTCCAGTACTAGAAATATTCAAAGCGAAACAGAGTAAGTACCCAGTAACTTTTACCAATACCTGTCACAAAAGTGGTTTAGGATTTGCGAACTTTGATGTAATCATTAAAAAGAGTTAGCCTTCGACTTTTATTATACAATTAAGCATGTAAAAATTAAATCAAAATCGCACGTCATTTGATTAACATATTACTTATTAATTTTTTTCGTACCGAAATAAAAATGCAGACATTTTTTTTTGTTTTATGCATAACGTTATCCTTAATGACTGATTTGATATTTTAAAACTGGAGGTTATATTACGACTAATTGAGAAATATGACATTTTTAATTTATCTCATTTCCGCTATTTTACATGCCTATAATAAAAAATAATAAAAGTGTTAATAAAAAGTAATATTGTGGCCATAGGTACTTATTTCTATAAAACCACTTGATATAATTGGTAAATGTTACGCAGTGAATAAATTGCAATACTTGCCAATATTATATTTAATATTTTTTATACGTATTCTCCTAATGTTACCTAGAAGAGATCGCTTTTAGCGATAAGGTCGTGTAATGTACAAAATTAGTTACCTGTTTCCTATGTATTTCTGTTTTTGAATTGGTTGATGCATAATAAAGATATATTCTATTCTATTCTTGTAACATATGAAGAGTTTTGAACGAAACAAAAAAACTGACTTATAAAGTAATAAAAACTAATTTAATTTTTGTATCTTATTTCTTAGTATTATTTGGAGTTAGCTAACGACTGAACAACTTAGATTTAAGTACTTTAATTAAATTACTTTGGACTTTTTAGTGTTTTGAAGTAGGTTTTAATGTTGTTTAATTTTTTTTTAATTTTAAATAGTGAAATTCTAAGCTCAAAGTGAGATGGGTGACCTTCAGTACTGTTGACTTGCCAGGTTTATCTGTGTTGTAATTAGTTGTATTTATATTTATATCAATTAAATAATTGAAGACTGTGAACTTGAAACAATTTATTTTATATGCAAGACATTTAAGATAATCTGTCAGGAACATTATGAACATTATTTTTAATTCACTGTCAGCATCGTATTAACATCAGATGGTATGATCTACAGATGAGAATTACAACAGACTTTCACACTGGTAGAGAGAGAGAGAGAGAGAGGTATATATATACCTCCACCCTCGCCATCAATTTCCCTGAGATCCCATTATCAGATGACTGACTTGGTGACACTGACAACGATACCACCTCAGGAGAATTCTGGATTAAAAGAACAATCTTTAAATTTTATCCGGAACCGGAGAATAGAATGTTCCTTTTTTTTTGAAGTCGGTTAAATAAATAAGTAATTCTTTTCATGTTTAAGGACATTTAATTTTAGCAACTTAAAATATACGTAACATGGTACAGAAACCATTAAAAGTCGTAAGGAAAATGATGCTATCTTCATGAAACGAGTAATTTATTCTATGGATTCATCTACGTAGAAGAGCGTGCATTTTCACAGTGCAGTTCAAAACAGTATATTAACTATCTATTCCCGATTGTATTCGCTTACAGAGATAGTGGGTTTTTAATCGGCATCTCAAACCATGTCTGTATTGCTTTCGATTATGTATTTTTCCTTTTTAAAAATGTTTGAAAATTACAATTACTTGAGGTAAGTATGAAAGAAAAATAAACGTTTACATGATAAAGAAAAGAAATACGTTTTTTGGTTTAAATCATAACTTACTTTGTAAACAGTATAAAAAGAATGAAGAACATCATTAAGCATATATTATTGTGATATTCAACCAGAATTTTTACAACTCAACTTTGAGTCAAAAAATATTAAATACAAGCTTTGACTGGTGTTCGTGCGAACAATAATACAATAGATTAAAATATTTACAATCTATTGTAAAAATATAAGAAAATAGTCATCAAACAGAAGAAAAGAAACAAAAGGTAATCGCCGAACTCGGCTTTTTTCTAAAACAGTCACAAGCTACTCATCCATACTTCAAGGAGGCGGCACGTCTCTCGCTACGAAGCCTCCTTGTGAGCTTGCGCGTGAACAACTGGTTTCCAGGGAATCACTACACTATATTGTTATGTTAAAACATAATCCTTAATTACAAATGATTATACATAACGTTAACAAAATCGTCTAGTTAACGAAAATCTCTACAATTACTTTTTTTTTATTTTAACATTACACGCGTAAATAAACATGTAATAAATTCATATGATTCATACAAAAACCTACCGTTTTCTTTCCACTCTGTATCTAAATTTGTGCAATCGAAATATCTAGTTTGAGCGATACGGTAATTATTTATATATACATACAACCTGTCACACTGGTATATTTTTATTATGTGTCGTATCGAGCCCCTAATCGTAACTGACTTTACAGTCCAATCCAGCGCTCCACGACAAGCGCTCGCGTTTTATTTCACCGCAATTATTAATAACTAATTTCCTTGACAATTATAATGATCACATTGAGTTAACTGTCTCAGGATTCTAACGGGCACGATTGAGTTTTCAAGATCATTGAAGTTATCACATCGTTGATTAATATTTATATGTAAGTATAAATGGTTAATTATAATTAGTTTTCTGATTTTTGTGTTATTAAATATGTTATTATGGTTTTTGAGATTCAAAGTCAAAAATAACTTTATTTAAATAGACTCATTTACTAAGCTCTTTTAAATTGTCACAACAGGGAATATGTATGAGAAAACAAATAAATATAATTAAAGGCAATAGTCATAACTTTAACTGGGTATCAAGCGGGCTTTTACTAATTGTCCCAGTTATAGTATTTAAATATGTACTAAATAAAGTGTGAAGAAAATGATTAATCTGTATTTACTCATTTTATTATCTATTGTGATTTTGATCAAATTACGTTAAAGTAACCGGCGCTAAAACCACATGCAGATATATAAATAATATCGTATTGAATATACTCTTTATTGTAATGCGAACTATTCGTGATTTGACGATTAGTATCTATTGAATTTCACTATAACTACAATGTTCTCATTTCAAAAGCAGTAAGTCCTTAAAGGTTCGTATACAAACTTTACCAATAGGCCTCACAGCCACACTTCTATAACGGATAACTTCCCTGTTGTCCAGTTCCCCTATTGTTTCAATCTTAGCGTGAATTTTCGTAGTTGCGTGCAGCTGATTATCACATATGTAAAAAATCGTTTCCAACTTCACAACAGAGGCACTACTGTCGTTTACATACAATTTGACTGCTGACGACAAACACAATCGAGACGGTTCAAATCGATTGAAACTTACACTGGGGGTACAGTACAAATTAACTAAAGCAAATTAAGTTAAAAAGGTATCAAATATAATATTTAAACATGGTATTTACAATCTATTGTAAAATAAAAGAAAGTAGTAGTAGTCAAGAAGAAAAGAAAACAAAAAGCGATCGCCAATCTCGACTTTTTTCTAAAATGTCACACGCCGCTCTTCCATACTTCAAGGAGGCGGCATGTCTCTCGCTACGAAGCCTCCTTGCGAGTTGGCGCGGGAACAAGTACTCCAAATTAACTAATTTTTCTACAGAGTACTACAATTTTACTAATTTGTACTGACTACTATACAAGTAATATAGTTAAAGAAATAATTTATAATATAAATTTTGAGATGAATTACTTATTGATGTTCTATTGTTTGTAATAAATTTTTCTATAATTCGATTTCTTTTTAAAATATCTAATGTATATCTAAAAACCCTACAGGTAAACTTGACAGTTCGTGACTGTATATAACTTTGATCGGTAATAAGTAAATAAGAATTTCCCACATTGAGACTACCCTCTGTAATCAAAATTACTAACCTACCCTTAGTTGGCACGGAATGCCATGATGGAAGGTATATAATTACTTACAACTTACTGCTATCATCCCTATTAAAGATAGAGGAACAGAATTAAGATTTCTAGTTACTTTTAAGAATGAGAACCACCATTATTTTATCACGCAGATCGAGTCAATACTTCGTAATCCATAAAACTATGGAAACTGGTAAAACTGGTTAATTAAATTCTCTGACATAGTTAAAGTTACACCTATCGCGGTATCAAGATCAGTCATGGTCATGACCGCTCTGTGAAGGTCGAACACAACGTTGGAGTTATAATAACACTGTTTTATGATTTTGCAACAATAAATCGGAAAAAAGACAAAATCCAGGCTCAAGTCAGATAAGTACCAAGTTACGTTAATAACATAACTTAAATATTTTAAGTATAACATACAATAATACCTTACGATGTCACTTTTCCCATATATGGGGCTGCTGGAATTGATTTCTTATAGAAATAAGCAGTACCTTTGTACAATTCTCTAATATTCTGTTGTGTTCTTTTAATTGTTTTTGTGTGTACATAAATTGTTAAATAAATAAACAATTGCGGAGTCCTTTGAAATAAGTCCCCTATGATTAAAACTTGAATCGCCTCTGTGTAAGGCCCGTGGGCACACTGAACAAATGAAACACATCCTGTGTAACTGTGATGCTCTTGCTGGGAAAAGAATGGGTATCTTTGGGTAGCCACCCCCGTTCTGAAGATATAAGGCTGCTGACTCCAAGCATACTTAGTAAGTATATCTTGGAGGTATTCCAGTACAGCAGGGACTAGGATAATGGAAGCACACATGATCCCATTGGGTCGTAGTGCTAAGGGAGTAAATCCTGGTCCTATATTAAGATAAGATGATTAGAATTTGATTAGTCCTTCCATGCTTGATAGTTTTGTGAAATTCCATCCGAATTAATTCTTCATCTCTTTAAACATCTCTTGAAACCAAAATGATCTGCAATTTAATACGAGGCAAACTAAGAAGCCCGCTACAATTTCCTCGGGTCGAATTGGTCCAGGAGTCTCTTAATTAAGATAAGATAAGATACGTAAAGCCTTATTTTCAACACTTGTAGTTTCACAAATTCAACGTACTTAGAAATATTGTTCTTTAAAAATCGACTTTATTATCTTTACAAAAAATTTGAAGTAGGTGATATGATATTAATAATAAAAGCTTTCAGTTAGGGGTAGCTAAGACGAAGAACGAAGAATCAGTCTCTACTTAATTATAGAACTATCTCTCATACTCGTTCGAGTGGTTCTAGTATGTTACATTTGAACATTCGTTTATTGACCAAGATTTTGTCATTAAATCTTATTTGGTGTAACTGCAGATTCACTAATTTCACTAATTATGAAAATAATATAAATAAATATCTTTTATACATACTAGAAATCTAACATTATATTTTAATCGTCTTTATCTGATTTGGTAGGTATCTCTTTCCATTATGTTTTCTGATATAATTCATTTTTGTTGTTATTGCTACTAAATGTTGCTATCCAATTGACTTTATCTATTACAATCACGGTTACGTTGCCGGTAATCTTTTAATCTAGTTTTATTTTAAATCAATTTAATTAATGGCATCGTAATAAATTACGATGCCATTTCTACCTATACCTAGGTTTGAATGCTCGTTTTTATTTAAAATGATACTGAACAAAGTATATTGTATTATGAGTAGAATAAATGTGTGTACTAAATACCAGATCAATCAGCCAACGAGAAAGAGATTTTTTTTTAATAATTAGTCCCAAATAAATAATATTTCATTAAAGAACCACAAGTCCCGAAGTAATAAGAGAGATGCGAATAAGTTAAAATTTAATTTAGTAAGAGCACAATCAAGGCAAATAACCAACTTAGTGGATATTAATTGACCTAAGACTGATTCTTATTTCTTATTCTTGGTTCTGTGAAAATATTGATACTAATTTAAGATAGATAAGTTTCTCCTGAATAAATGTTTCATTCAAAAGTTTTATATATCACTTACTTATACCAAGATAACTAGGAAGCTGTGTCTTAATCTTAAGAAGATTAAAAAAAGAATTTTATTAAGAAAAGCGACCAGTAATAATTAGATAATTTGCCTTGGATACAGAAACCTGTTCAAGGAACTCGTTTAAAATTTTAATAAATTAAAACTCGTAACGCATAATTTTAACTAACATTTTATTGTTGCAATTTATTATTACAACCTTGTATTTCAACATTAATAAATTAAGAAGAAATAATAAATTGCGTTTGAAAAAACTCGAGTAAAATTTCAAAAGCGGTTTATTCCTGTGATATTTTTAACTAGAATTGCAATGATATATGAAATCAGTTATCTTGAATCCTGTCCATCCTAAGGTTACCTGAAAGAGATCGCTTTTAGCGATAAGGCCGCCCTTTGTACAATTTTTTTTTGTGTGTTTCTCTTTTTGAATTGGCTGATGTACAATAAAGATATATTCTATTCTATTCTACATTGTAATTCTCTTCTATATTAAACAATGAAGTTTCTTGCGACAATCGGTAAAGCCAACACCTCAAATTTTCATTGTATTAACAGTTCCGATGTACCATACGTCATTTTTATAATTGTCTATGACTGGATTTATTTTTACCACAAATAACTGTAAAAAGTACGAAACAACTATCTTGAGTCCTTTGCTGTGAATTTTATATAAACAAAAATTGGATCAGAACTGCAACTTGGCAGTGGATTCTTCGCTTGAAATGCAGTCTTAACAAAATAAATTATAGGAAATTATCAACCGGAAACATCGATGACGTATACTGCATGCTCGAGCGCATCTCTTTTATGCGCATAAAAGAAAGCGACACTTATAGCTAGTGGTTTTATGTAAGTAATAAGGGTTACAGACAAGCAAACAGGCCGTTTGTTGAATGTACCTATGTAGTTTCAACTTGGTATGTTATACAAAAAGTAATTGTGGGTTCGCTTGATACTTCAAAAATCTAATAAACTAATCCTTATCTAAAGTTTTTATCAAAACAATAAAAACTCTTCTACAAAATCGTAATTGACCTCTCTTTCTACAAAATGATTTACAACACATTCGGTCTCTTTATATACTATAATATACTCGTAATTTGTACAATGAAATACTTTGGAATTGCCCGTAACTTAACTATTGAAATTTATCGTTTTTGTAGTAAATTTAACAATACGCCCCTTCTCCTAAAAGTATCGAAAATAACAATTAATTATATATTTCTTTAACATTAAAATACAAACTAGCCACCATAGCATCATTTACACATATACACATTACTTACACTATTTTATAGATAGATAGATAAAATATGTTTTATTGTACGCCATAAATCACCATATACCATATATTTATTTCGCGACGAGAGCTATAATCCGTTTCTCTTGTATGTTCTCAAAGACATTGGCAGAAGTTTCCTATTGCCTCCTTTATCCTTGACACTAACATAGTATTATACTATATTTAGAGCATGCCTACTACTGGAGAAATATATAGTACGCAAAAATACTATATTTTTTTATAACTTTGGAAAATACTATTTCATATATTTCGCCGATGGCAATGTTCTGCAACGTTGGCAACCCTATCCACTAACGAGCCGGTGTAAGAACCATTTTCGCGTATCGTTTATAATTGTGTTAATCTAACAAGTCGAACATCTATTGAACATCAATTGGCGAATTGATATCTTGGTCAAAGTCAGTTCTTTATTCAATATGAAGAGCTACCGGCATTTGCGTTGCTTTGAGAATCCTCTGCATTCGTGCTGAATAGATGCGATGTATTAATATGATTTGATCAAAGAGTGCACCTTCTTCTTAAATCTCACATTAACCCATTATATCTTGTGGATGTTAAACCTCGCTCATGTTAAAAAATTGACCATTTACGGCATAGACTATAGTTTTATTCCCGTACATACAAAACATGTAGTGGAATATAACCGTGGCATCAAAAACATATTTTTTTGGCATTAGTCAGTTCATTGTGACGGTTTTAAAAGGTGATATGTGCTAGGGACACGTTATACTAATCAAATTAAAAACAGAAGGACTGTTACATTCCCCACAGTACATAAGAGTTAAGTTCCTTGATATTGCTGTCAATAAATTCAAAGTTTACAGCGTACGATTTTTTACTGTATGGGAATGTAGTATTAAGCTTGCAGAATAACAACGCCGTGTCAAATATTAGAACATAATAGTTTGTCAATATTGTTCTGTAACAACGTGTCTTGATAATGTGGCATGGTCACGACATTTTACGATCATGTCATGTTGTCATATTGTACACTGACCAGCGTCGGACCGTACAGTTGAACCTAGTGTTGTATGAATTTTGATGTATTTTTTTCCCAATTATTTGGCCTGGTAACTAAGACCTTTAAGCCATATCTTCATTAATGGAGATTATATCTTTATTTATGGCTCCAGGATACTGAAGCCCTCTGCCCAAGGAGTTTTTGGCGACTAATGGTAGGCACCGCTAGTTTATTAATAACTTACGAGAATTTTTTTGAAAATGGAATGCATTGTAAGGGATTATGATAAAATGATACGAAAATGGAATGTTATGATAATGATTACGATGGAATGATAAGTAATTGAGAATGAAATCATAAATTGTTGTTATATAAATGAACTTACGCTACAAATGAATGAATCCAAATGAAACACTGAATCTCACGTAAGTCACTAATCAACGCTGAATGATGTATTCCATATATTGCACGATTCAATGATAATTTTTGTCATAAAACTACACTAATTTCATGACAAAAACAACACTACGACACTAAAATATACAACACCCAACCGACCCCGTGTAGGAAGTTATGAGAGCTCTTTAACACAGCCAACACATATTTAATATAAAATAAAGTAATGGATATGTAATATTTTCAAATATAAGGAATATTAAGATGATAAGGATGCGTTTTTTTAATTAGCAGTTTTAATTTTCTTTGAGTTGATATCATAAGCACTACTTTTAAAACCATTATGACTTTATCCGTCTTTGTTTAGTTTTATTATTGAACGCACAATGTGTAATGAGAGGAACAAATCTTGCCTATTTCTAGTCTATTCTTCTCAGGACAAAACCCTCGGGTAGATAATGAACAGTTGGCTTAAAATGATGTTCGATAAGTACAATTGATATATGATGTCTTTGACTTCAAGCTCAACAATGTCAAATTATTAAGCATAATTACCTTTTTTGTCGAATTTAATAAATAAATTAAAAATAATACGTATAGGAATACTTACGTAGCTCCTTTGTAATTTAGGATTGTATTTGTTTATCATGTGACCTTAAAAGGTTAAAATGAGTTGAGGTTTATTAGTCCTGTCCAAAGTCAAATGCAGTAAATATCTGTCAAGATTTTAAAATTCGCGACAGCACGAGTGACTCAGAACAAGCCAGTTCTTGAACCTGTTTCAGAAGGTGACGAGAAAACAATGAGGTACTCATCGTAGCGATTGCATTCATTTAGGACGCAGAGTATCGTTAAAGTATTTGCGTTTTTAATTAATTATAAATAAATTTTATTTGACCCGTTTCTCGGCAAGCCTTTCGGAAAAGGGCTCTTCGACATCTGTCGATTGTAAATTGCGAGCCCTATCAAGAGCTTCTTAAGGGCTTGAACTGTGGACTTATTATAATGATCGTCTCATCCTAAAATTCTAAGTATAGTACGTAATATATAATAATTTATCTGTTGTCGAAAATAAGTTGTGTTGCTGCGACACAGTCAAGGACATTGTATTTGAAGTTAGCTCGGGGAGCCTGTGGACTGTATTTGCAGAGAAGTGGGAAAACAAGGAAACCACGTCTTGACTCGTCACCGGTATATTGACAACAACCACAAAACATATAAAACAATCTAGTATCAAAATATATTAAAAAGTAAACTGACATATAAACAAAACAGGCTTTATACAAACTATCAGTAACAGACATAATGAACTTACTATTTCAAATCAAATAAAAAATCTGGTGTAACAGACAAAAATACGCTGAAGTTTCTTATACCGCTTAGACAGGAAAGGCCAATTCATTATGTTTGAAATGACCATTGTCCATATCAGGGAAGGCATCTTTAATATTGGTTTCAATTATATGGGTCTAAACGCTGATAATATGAAAATTATTAGAATATCTTCGATAATTAATTTTAGTCTTGTCTTATCATCACAGATGATATAACATAATACGTTTTGCGTAATCTGTATTCAATCAGAGAACTATGTTCTATATGTTCCTTTCAAATCGATTAAGATAAGAAAAAAGATACCGTAATTGTTATTGCTAATTAGTTTTGTTGGTTGTTAGAGCATTATGATAATGTTTTATATCAAAACAAAATATTCCACAAATTAACCCTTGTATAATTTTCAACGGAATTGAATCGTCTTGAACATCATCTTCAACTGTGGAATTGCACTGAAAGTACCATCACTGTTGGGAATTATTGGAGAACATTTTATCACAACCACATCTGATACACTTCTTTAACACTAAGAGTAATAGTAACGCTTTTGAAGTCTAAAAATATAACGATCAAAATTTATGGGTCAACAGTATCAATCGCAACATGGATATCTTTTTCAAGGGTACAATAATATTCGCCGCGGGGCTGTAATTAGCTTGGGCCTTTTCTAAGTCCGTCTGTGTAGTCATCATTACAGAAGAGAATTGGGAGTAAGATATAAAATAGTCAGTTCTTCTGTTACACAAAAACATCCAGGTGTTGCTCGTCATGGTAAGCGAAGGTATTTCGATAATTATAACATGAAAGTTGGACCACTTTAAAAAGGCCTGCCAACAGTCTATGTCGTTATATCATGCTCAGAGACGGGTAGGTGTCGTAAAAAAATCCTACAGGAAAAAATGACGCCTGGCAGCACTAAGTAGTGTTAGTATGCTTTTGTCATACCATAGACGCAGAGACTACATTTTCAACTGCTTTCTGATATCTTGCAGTAATAATGCAGTTTGTACAACTGCAATGGACAGCACGCCAATTGTATGACGACTGGAATCTGACCGCAAAGTTGGCTGGCGGTTTTATTGCAGTTGTGCCAAACGTATTCGAACAACAGTTGAAATGCAGTATGTCTGAACGTTAGGGGAAGGTGTTTCCTTAGTCGAGATTTCTTGTTAACTGGCTTCAAAGCAAGGAATGGTAATTATAAGGATAGTTACACGACGCATCCCGGGATATAAAATTTCGTAATCGCTCACGTCGTTCAAGGTTTTGATGCACTCTAAATCAATGTTGAAGAAATAGAAAATAGTATGAAATCATCATCTACTACTAACGTAATAAAATTCAACGTTAAAATGTTTACCTTGAAATAAAAACCTCTTAAAGTTTTGTGTCTCATTTCAGTTAAAATGTCGATAAAGGCGTTCCGTGCGGAGAAGGAGTACCAGAAGAATCCTGACATTATCCCAGAGGATATTCAGAAATTACGGGATTGGCTCAAGACACAGCCGCACCTGCCTGGAGATCTGCTCACTGGTAAGTTGACTCGATGAGTATCTTAAACAATTACTAAACTAAAAATGTTCATTTTGTAAGCAATAAAAGAGTTATTGTAGGAGTATCTAGTTCTTCTAATACTTTAAAATTAATGCACAAAAAATAATTCTTATAGCAAAAAGCGTTCTCATAATGAGTAATGAGGAAGATGGATACTTGAGAAGGTTTATTCGTTATAAGGAACGTGTAAGAGATACCCAACTTTAATAGGACAAAGAGATTGGTAATCGTATATTTTAGTACCACTTGCTGGTTCAAGGTTCATAGATTGACGTAGGTCATTGATGCATTAAATTTGGGTTTATGTTATCCTCCTCTATTCTTGTCTGCTCAGCTCAAATAATTTGAATGTATTATGATGGTGTGACACTCAATATGTGACAAAATTGATGTTTGTTCGTCGTAGATGTTTTCGTTAAGTTCATACCTTTGGTGGGCTCAGCCGGTCACTACAGAGTCACCAACCAACGTCATGAAATTTGAAACCTGTTTGGCTAGAAATAAACAGATAATATTATTAATATTTGACGTCATTATTAAATTTGAATAGTTATTAATAAAAAATTAATGCTTTATACTATTAATAGCTGGAGGTTTCCATAAATTTTATTTATGTGGTAGATTTATTACAAATGCTAAGTAAAATTTAATTATAAATGAAAAAAGTAAATCATTATTGTTTGTGTAAAAAATATTTCATATAAATCTTTCAAACATATAATAAGAAATAGGATAAAAATAAAATGCAGATAGAAGTGTTTTGTTGGTAGCATTGAAATTGTTTTTAGTGTATTTAGCTGGGTAGTTAATTTTTCCTGAAGCTCAGCATGAATGTTAAACTGTGCTTCTCCTCGAGTCAACAGTCCATCTTATAAGTCTTTATTTTCATTTCATGCAGATTCAGTAGTAGTAATATTTTATTTTGTCAAATAAAGATTTATATTTACTAAAAGTAATAATAAGCCTTTTAAAGATGACTAAATTAGACTTAATTAGATTAACTAAGACGTTTTATAACTCATAAGTAAAGAGATTATAAACTTTAAAGTAAATAGGAACGAAATATTTAGAGACTATGTATATACACATACGCCTTTTATAATACGTGATTTCTCCAAACAAACAAGTCTAACTGATAATGTTACCTTAAAAGCTGTAATTGATATATATTGCGAAAACCTTTACGCAACTGACCTTCATCTTGGAGAGCAGTTTACTTAAGAGTAGTTAACATATAAATAATAATTCTTACTAGCCCAACTTTGAAAGTTTGCTAAATAAATGAAATTTAATCCTTATCATCAATATCCTATATACGTTCCATCAAAATGACCAATGTTGAAATTTTTCATTTCAGAATTGGACTTGATTCTGGTGTTCCACTGCTGCGAAAAGAGCCAGGAGGTGTCGAAACAGGTGCTTGATCTCCACTACACGCTGAGAACGCTGTTCACTGGTTTCTTTAAGGACCGTCATTTAGATAAGAAGGTGGATCTATGTTTGAACACAATGTGAGTCATTACCAGAATGTAGTCTGTAATTGAACATTTTTCCTAAGCTAGAAATCCTAATGCTAGGTATGAATCTAAATAATTATGTTTAAGGTCATGCCTATTATCTATTTTAGTGTGTTTAGTACTGATTTGCACCTTGTACTGTTGAAAAGATATGGTATCAATATTTAAGGCGATAATAATGTAAAAAATAAAGTGTCTTCCTAAATTATTTTTATTTTGTCTTAGGCAAACAAACTAAAAAATGCTTTCTGCTAATAACACATATATTTTCATATAGTATTTATTTCATGCATTAGTGGCCTTAACGCTTAAAATAAAATATATTTTACTTAAAACTCTGATCAACCATTTTTGTATCTCACAAATTAAAAATTGTTAAAAACTGCTTTAACTTAATTAGGCTTAAATAATCGTGAAGTTGTCAGAGTTAGATTTCAGGTGTTATTTTGTTCTCCTTTATAACTACATAGTTATATTCAAACCAAAAATTAATTGTCGAGAGATTTCAAACAAGTATTAGTAAAATGAGCTGGAGTTGATTTATCTATTAAGATTGTTGATTCATTGATGTTTGCAGCAACAACTGGTGTCCTACAAGGTTCTCTGTTAGGTCCCACTTGCACTGTTTCTCTATAATCCTAGAGTTTACCACAAAATCCATAATCATGAGTCACTTTTGTGTAAGTAATTCTATCTGTCACCAGCTTGTTCGCACCGTTGCCGACGCCGACGTTACAAGGTGATCGCGTGGTGTACCTGCGGCTGCTAGATGCAGATCCTCGGAATTTTTTTTTCCCGGATATCACTCGGACCTTTATGATGATGTTTGACATGTGGCAGTATGAAGAGGGCACCTGGCCTGGGTATGTGATATTGTGTATTATATCTCATCGGAAAGTAAAACCTTTTTTTATGATATTAAATTTTCTATTCCTTGATAGGTTCCTTTTGATGATTGACATGGACAAGGCAGTGCTCGGTCATATCACCAGGCTGGAGATTATGACCATCAGACAAGTGCTGTACTTCTTGCAGGTAAGTGTGAAATGATTTCATCAGGGGGAAGTGTCTATTGAATATCTTTTACGGTATTAACTCAACTTAATTAAATTCTTGTGCTACTAAAATTAATGTTAGGACCTCATTATGAGCGATTTATTTACTAACTTAGCAAGGATATCTGAAATGAAATAATCTGATAAGTTTATAGAATTATCGCTAATCAAAATTCTTCGTTCTTTTGATGTCAATAAAGTATATGTATAAACTTTAAGTGAATATCATTAATATTACATGATTAGTGAACAGATTAGTTCAATTGGTTATAAGTTTTAAGTTTAGCTCACACCCTTGCTGATACTAAAATACTTAAGTTTTAGAATTAAAAGCATAAAAATGTATATAAAGACACTTTAGATATTGTTCCTCATTATTTTCGTCTTTCTTTTTCCAGGAATGCATGTTGGTCCGCCTCAAAGGAGTCCACTTTTTAAACGCGCCTTCCTTCATGGACAAGCTGATGATGATGCTGAAGCCATTCATAAAGAAAGATCTGATGGATATGCTTGTCATCCACCAGGTTAACGCTGCTTCTGTCTACGATTATGTTCCGAAGAAGGCTTTTCCAAAGGAAGAAGGTGGGGAGTACAAGGACCATGCTACTATAAGAGGTGAGAATATTAATTCTGTTACGTTTTCATTGATGTCGTGCACGTATAGGGCCAACATTTGAAGAAAACTGGTATTTTTACACAGAATAAAAATACAAATCTAATGTAACACTTTAAGTGTCACCGTGCGTATCTATTACTTCGATTATGTCAAATTGTTAAAATCTAAAAGGCATGTTCCCCAATGACATAATACCGTGGGAATGAACTTTATCTGAATTTTATTGTAAATAAACTGCAGCTTTATTAAAACGTCATTGTAATGATTAGCTTTGTCACTCACCAATAGATAGACAATAAACTTGAGATGAAGTAATTACAGATGAAATTACTTAGAAAGTCAGAAGATCTGTTAAATAAGAGAGTCCAGTTCAGAATTACAATTGTTAGAAAGTATTTAGTGAAAAATCTATGAGAGCTCACGGTGGTAGCTGATTATCTAGCAGTTCATAGACTTACTAGAACTACTTTTACTATTGGAGACGATGAGGACAGAAAGATGCCAAACGTGCGTAGTACAAAATTACTGGGCAGTAAAATTGAGTTGAAGCGGTTTGGGTAACACTCAACAGAGCCTTGAAGCCCTCTTTTCTGTACTAGAGCGATCTGTTCCGAGTTGTCCGGTTCAGTTTTCCCGTCAAGGACCTGCTATTTGCAACTCATGTTACATATGTCAGAGATATTGCTAAGTGTAATCTTTTTCGGTAGTTGTTACCCACTGAAGTTTTGGCTTCGATTGTTATATCGCTTGATGAGGAAGACGACGAAGTAGATCTTGCGCTGGCACAAAATGTTGTCCGCGTGGATAAAATATGATGGAACTTTCAGAATGCTCGAGTGGAATAGCGTGTCACTGACACATCGGGCGCGTCTGACACGGAATAGTTTATGACCGAGTTTTACATGACCCAAATTAGGGAATGGCTTAAATGAGCGTCAATCTTTAGTATTGCTGTTATAAGTTTGTAAGAAGAAGGACCAAGTATTCTTGTTCTCAAAATGTTACTCTCAAGACTCGAGGTCTCTAAGAATTGTGTTATAATCGTAATCCAAAAATAATTGGTTACAAATTGAGTGGTGGTAATACTTGTCATCCTTTTCTTAATTCCTGTTATCCTTATTTTCACAGATGAGATGATTGAACGTTTTAAGAACAACGCAGACTTCATCCGAGACGAGAACAGACGAAGAGTCAACGAGGCTCTCAGGCCAGGAAAGCCGAAGACTGTCGAGGACCTGTTCGGGATTCAGGGCAGCTTCAAGAAGCTCGATATTGACTGATAAACCCAAGTGGTGTTTGGGGGTGCGTAGATTTAATTTGAGGGGAGGGAGATTTAAGTGGATTATGACTGAGATGCGGGTCATTAGTCAACTATATGATAGAAGTTTAAACTAAATGCTTAAAAATTACTATTTTATGTTAAAACTGAAGAATTTAATACACACGATCAAATGAAGACGAAGATGAGGTTTTTTATAATATTTTATTTATAACATTATGAGTGTTGGATATATATTTCGAAAGATATTATATCTATTAAAAAAGGGATGGAAAGAAGAGCGGGATGCAATGTGGATTTAACTTCCATTTCATTCTATCTTATATTTTCTTTTATGATAATGAAATAAGAATGTGATGCAAAATTTTTACGTAATCTTAAAACTTTTAACATAATAATAATTTGAATGTATTGCCTATTTCTAGATAAAGTAATGTCAATGCTTTGTTTGATTCTGTTCACAATCGTTGGTCTAGTTAATTATATGTTATAAAAAGGATATTCCCTTATCAACAGTTTACCAATGGGACTTGCTTTTTATGCATTAAAGTGTTCAAGTTTCATTTATTTATAGTGATGAAATAAATTCTTTGTAAATAAAGCAGTGCTATTTTATTATGAATAAAACTCACACCAAATGTAATTTTTGATACACCGCATAATCATTGATAAAAACTGACGGATAACATTGACTTGATGATAACTTAAATATTTGTTCGTAATGCGAGAAGTTGTCTGTACTTTCCCTCTGTTCTTTTGTTTTAAGAATAATAAGCGTAAATTAAAAAAATACTAAAGTGAAGCTTTTATTAGCTAAAGATACTCATAAATCTAAGTAGATTGATAAATTAAACAAAATTGGCCTTAACTACTTCAAAATTAAACTGAAGCTGTCTTATGTCCAGATGGATTTAGCAGCTACATGAGGAGCTACATCAAGGGCAGCTGGCAGGGACAAGATTTGCTTATCTAGGAACGTAGCTGATATTGTAGCACAAATTTTGTATTTAGCTCCCGACCAATAAGAAACGAAGTTGTACTGAGAAGTCATTAAACAATCTTTTTATTCTTAGGATAACTTTCTTACCTATAATTAATTAAAACAATCACAATTTTAAATATGAATCAATATTTTAATTTTTAAATCACAACAGTTTATACCAATTCCAAACTGATTCCTCAATCATTTTAATATTTCTTCTAAATGTCATTGCCTCTTGGGTTACATTTCCAGAAAGGTTCCTTAATCTAAACGTCATACATAAATATTTTTGAAACAGGGCAATGCTGTATATTACCTACTATAAAAATGAGTTCAATAGTAGAATTCATTAAAATGAAAGATCCTTTTACTATGGATACTAATTCAGTATATGAATGAATTTCTATATGAATTTCTATAAATGTGATCGATCAATTAATGTATTTAACCTGAAGTTATCAATAATTGACTGCACCTTTCAAACGGAATCAAAGGCCAGAGACACTAGGATTTAATAGAAAATTTGATATTGCGGAGCTACTTTTGCATTGATATGACTGTGATATATTGTACTGTACAATCGGCTACTTTGATGGTTAATAAGGGTGCAAGATCACTTGCCATTCGTTCATGTCTTATTTCAGATATAGATGCCATCTCTATTTCTCATATAAATAGAGCATCAACTTTAAGCAAGCACTTCAGTGAATTGTACCGTCTAGCTAGATCATATTTGTCGCCAGCTGTCTCTTCCTATGAAAACGACTACAGCGTCTCTGTTCTGTGTATTGGAAACCTATGATCGAAATGCCTCGATACCATTGGCACTGAGAAGAGTGTTTTATACTATTAATAGCTGGAGGTTTTCATAAATATTATTTATGTGGTAGATTTATTACAAATGCTAAGTAAAATTTAGTTATAAATGAAAAAAGTAAATCATTATTGTTTGTGTAAAAAATATTTCATACAAATCTTTCAAACATATAATAAGAAATAGGATAAAAATAAAATGCAGATAGAAGTGTTTTGTTGGTAGCATTGAAGTTGTTTTTAGTTTATTTAGCTGGGTAGTTAATTTTTCCTGAAGCTGTACAGCAAGAATGTTAAACTGTGCTTCTCCACGAGTCAACAGTCCATCTTATAAATCTTTATTTTCATTTCATGCAGATTCAGTAGTAGTAATATTTTATTTTGTCAAATAAAGATTTATATTTACTATATGTAATAATAAGCCTTTTAAAGATGACTAAATTAGACTTAATAAGATTAACTAAGACGTTTTATAACTCATAAGTAAAGAGATTATAAACTTTAAAGTAAATAGGAATGAAATATTTAGAGACAATATATATACGCCTTTTATTATACGTGATTTCTCTAATCAAACAAGTCTAACTGATAATGTTACCTTAAAAGCTGTAATTGATATATATTGCGAAAACCTTTACGCAACCGACCCTCATCTTGGAGAGCAGTTTACTTAAGAGTAGTTAACATATAAATAATAATTCTTACTAGCCCAACTTTGAAAGTTTGCTAAATAAATGAAATTTAATCATTATCATCAATATCCTATATATGTTCCATCAAAATGACCAATGTTGAAATTTTTCATTTCAGAATTGGACTTGATTCTGGTGTTCCACTGCTGCGAAAAGAGCCAGGAGGTGTCGAAACAGGTGCTTGATCTCCACTACACGCTGAGAACGCTGTTCACTGGTTTCTTTAAGGACCGTCATTTAGATAAGAAGGTGGATCTATGTTTGAACACAATGTGAGTCATTACCAGAATGTAGTCTGTAATTGAACATTTTTCCTAAGCTAGAAATCCTAATGCTAGGTATGAATCTAAATAATTATGTTTAAGGTCATGCCTATTATCTATTTTAGTGTGTTTAGTACTGATTTGCACCTTGTACTGTTGAAAAGATATGGTATCAATATTTAAGGCGATAATAATGTAAAAAATAAAGTGTCTTCCTAAATTATTTTTATTTTGTCTAAGGCAAACAAACTAAAAAATGCTTTCTGCTAATAACACATATATTTTCATATAGTATTTATTTCATGCATTAGTGGCCTTAACGCTTAAAATAAAATATATTTTACTCTGATAAAACTCTGTTCAACCATTTTTGTATCTCACAAATTAAAAATTGTTCAAAACTGCTTTAACTTAATTAGGCTTAAATAATCATGAAGTAGTCAGAGTTAGATTTCAGGTGTTATTTTGTTCTCCTTTATAACTACATAGTTATATTCAAACCAAAAATTAATTATCGAAAGATTTCAAACAAGTATTAGTAAAATGAGCTGGTGTTGATTTATCTATTAAGATTGTTGATTCATTGATGTTTGCAGTAACAACTGGTGTCCTACAAGGTTCTCTGTTAGGTCCTACTTACACTGTTTCTCTATAATCCTAGAGTTTACCACAAAATCCATAATCATGAGTCACTTTTGTGTAAGTAATTCTATCTGTCACCAGCTTGTTCGCACCGTTGCCGACGCCGACGTTACAAGGTGATCGCGTGGTGTACCTGCGGCTGCTAGATGCAGATCCTCGGAATTTTTTTTTCCCGGATATCACTCGGACCTTTATGATGATGTTTGACATGTGGCAGTATGAAGAGGGCACCTGGCCTGGGTATGTGATATTGCGTATTATATCTCATCGGAAAGTAAAACTTTTTTTATGATATTAATGATATGTTCTATTCCTTGATAGGTTCCTTTTGATGATTGACATGGACAAGGCAGTGCTCGGTCATATCACCAGGCTGGAGATTATGACCATCAGACAAGTGTTGTACTTCTTGCAGGTATTTGTGAAATCCTTTCATCAGTATCTATTAAAAATCTTTTACGGTATTAACTCAACTTAATTAAATTCTTGTGCTACTAAAATTAATGTTAGGATATCATAATGAGCGATTTATTTATTAAATAATCTGATAAGTTTATAGAATTATCGCTCATCAAAATTCTTCGTTTTTTGATGTCAATAACGTATATGTATAAACTTTAAGTGAAGATCATTAATATTACATGATTAGTGAACAGATAGTCTTACAGATCAATTGGTTATGAGTTTTCACTTGATAGCACACCCTTACTGAGGCTTAAATACTTAAGTTTTAGGATTAAAAGCATAAAAAATGTAAATAAAGACACTTTAGATATTGTTCCTCATTATTTTCGTCTTTCTTTTTCCAGGAATGCATGTTGGTCCGCCTCAAAGGAGTCCACTTTTTAAACGCGCCTTCGTTCATGGACAAGCTGATGATGATGCTGAAGCCATTCATAAAGAAAGATCTGATGGATATGCTTGTCATCCACCAGGTTAACGCTGCTTCTGTCTACGATTATGTTCCGAAGAAGGCTTTCCCTAAGGAAGAGGGTGGGGAGTACAAGGACCATGCTACTATAAGAGGTGAGAATATTAATTCTGTTACGTTTTCATTGATGTCGTGCTCGTATAGGGCCAACATCTGAAGAAAACTGGTCTTTTTACACAGAATAAAAATACAAATCTAATATAACACTTTAAGTGTCACCGTGCGTATCTATTACTTCGATTATGTCAAATTGTTAAAATCTAAAAGGCATGTTCCCCAATGACGTAATACCGTGGGAATTAACTTTATCTGAATTTTATTATAAATAAACTGCAGCTTTATTAACACGTCATTGTAATGATTAGCTTTGTCACTCACCAATAGATAGACAATAAACTTGAGATGAAGTAATTACAGATGAAATTACTAAGAAAGTCAGAAGATCTGTTAAATAAGAGAGTCTAGTTCAGAATTATAATTGTTAGAAAGTATTTAGTGAAAAATCTATGAGAGCACACGGTGGTAGCTGACTATATAACAGTTCATAGACTTACTAAAACGACATGTACATTTTTTTTAAATATTGGAGACAATGAGGAAAGAAAGATGCCAAACGTGCGAAGTACAAAATTACTGGGCAGTAAAATTGAGTTGAAGCGGTTTGGGTAACACTCAACAGAGCCTTGAAGCCCTCTTTTCTGTGCTAGAGCCATCTGTTCCGAGTTGTCCGGTTCAGTTTCCCTTCGAGGACCTGGTATTTGCGACTCATGTTACATAGGTCAGAGATATCGCTAAATGTAATCTTTTTCGGTAGTTGATTGAACTGAAGTTTTGGCTTCGATTGTTATATCGCTTGATGAGGAAGACGACGAAGTAGATCTTGCGCTTCCACAAAATTTTGTCCGCGTGGATAAAATATGATGGAACTTTCAGAATTTCCGAGTGGAATAGCGTGACAATGACACATCGGGCGCGTCTGACACGGAATAGTTTATGACCGAGTTTTACATGACCCAGATTAGGGAATGGCTTAAATGAGCGTCAATCTTTAGTCTTGCTGTTATAAGTTTGTAAGAAGAAGGACCAAGTTTTCTTGTTCTCAAAACGTTACTCTCAAGACTCGAGCTCTCTAAGAATTGTGTTATAATCGTAATCCAAAAATTGAGCTACAAATTGAGTGGTGGTAATACTTGTCATCCTTTTCTTAATTCCTGTCATCCTTATTTTCATAGATGAGATGATTGAACGTTTTAAGAACAACGCAGACTTCATTCGAGACGAGAACAGACGAAGAGTCAACGAGGCTCTCAGGCCAGGGAAGCCGAAGACTGTCGAGGACCTGTTCGGGATTCAGGGCAGCTTCAAGAAGCTCGATATTGACTGATAAACCCAAGTGGTGTTTGGGGGTGCGTAGATTTAATTTGAGGGGAGGGAGATTTAAGTGGATTATGACTGAGATGCGGGTCATTAGTCAACTATATGATAGAAGTTTAAACTAAATGCTTAAAAATTACTATTTTTTGTTAAAACTGAAAAATTTATAAATATACACACGATCAAATGAAGATGAAGATGAGGTGTTTTATAATATTTTATTTATAATATTATGAGTGTTGGATATATATTTCGAAAGATATTATATCTATTAAAAAAGGGAAGGAAAGAAAAGCGGGATGCAATGTGGATTTAACTTCCGTTTCATTCTATCTTATATTTTCTTTTATGATAATGAAATATGAATGTGATACAAAATTTTTGCGTAATCTTTAAACTTAACATAATTATAATTTGAATGTATTGAGTATTTCTAGATAAAGTAATGTCAATGCTTTGTTTTATTCTGTTCAAAATCGCTGGTCTTAGTTAATTATACGTTTTAAAAAGGATATTCCCTTATCAACAGTTTAGCAATGTGACTTTCTTTTTATGCATCAAAAGTGTTTATTAAATTTCATGTTAATTATCGCGCTGAAATAAATTCTTTGTAAATAAAGCAATGTAATTTTATTATGAATAAAACTGTCACAAATGTACAGCCTCAGGTTGGTGTTCAACAAAACTGAAACATGCAATTATTAACCGTCAGTTTTTGATAAACCGTATAATAATTGATAAAAACTGACGGATAACATTGACTTGATGATTAGCTTGCTTAACGTTTTGGTGAACACCAGCTTCAAACCGTCAGAAAGTTTAAGATATTAACTTAAATACTTGTTCGTAATGCGAGAAGTTGCCTGTACTTTCCCTCTGTTATTTTATTTTAAGAATATTAAAAGTAAATTAAAGAAAACACTTTAAAGTGAAGATTTTATTAGCTAAAGATACTCATAAATCTAAGTAGATTGATAAATTAAACAAAATTGGCCTTAAGTACTTCAAAATTAAACTAAAGCTGTGGAATCTCCAGATGGATTGAGTGGCTACATGAGGAGGAGCAGGGATGATTTAATTATCCAGAAACGTAGCTGATATTGTAGCACAAATTTTGTATTTAGCGCTAAAATGTCACAAGTTATACCAATACTAAACTGATTCCGCAATCATTTTAATATTTCTTCTAAATGTCATTGTTTCTGAGGTTAAATGTCCAGAAAGGATCCTCAATCAAAACGTCATATATAAATATTGTTGCAAATAGGCAATTCTGTATATTACCTACTATTAAAATGAGTTTGATAGTTGTAGAATTAATTAAAATGAAAGATCCTTTTAGTATGGCTCCTAATTCAGTATATGAGTGAATTTCTATTTGAATTTCCATAAATGTGATCGGTCAATTAATGTATTTAACCTGAAGTTATCAATAATTGACTGCACCTTTCAAACGGAATCAAAGGCCAGAGACACTAGGATTTAATAGAAAATTTGATATTGCGGAGCTACTTTTGCATTGATATAACTAGTAATATATTGTACTGTACAATCGGCTACTTTGATGGTTAATAAGGGTGCAAGATTACTTGCCATTCGTTCATGTCTTATTTCAGATATAGATGCCAACTCTATTTCTCATATAAATAGAGCATCAACTTTAAGCAAGCACTTCAGTGAATTGTACCGTCTAGCTAGATCATATTTGTCGCCAGCTGTCTCTTCCTATGAAAACGACTACAGCGTCTCTGTTCATAAGCATTGAAAACTTACGATCGAAATGCCTCGATAACATTGGCACTTAAACACACATACGTATACACACACACACATGTCAATTTTACAGGGGTAGATTCTCATGTTAATTTTAATATTAATGCTGATCTTTTTGTAAGGTTGTTGTGGAAGAGCGGGTGTTCCTAACAATTTATAATTAGATTAATTTACCGAAATAAACTATTTGATTTGATTCGACTTAAATGTACTAATTTTAATTTACGTTGAAAATACTTTCACCTACCTGCCAGTAGCTTACTCATTTTGATAATCAAAATACAAGCTACCTTGCAAATTGCTTATCTATTGCTGCGTCACAGGGTAATTATCATAATGACACTATATTAAATAGTCAGTGGCGTCTCATTGCCACATTAAGCCCGGCTGGCCCTGTTGAAAGGGGGCAAAATGGGTCGGATGTCGATTTATTTGAATGTCCCCCCGGTATATATTTTTTAATAAAAAGCTCAGCAAATGACTCCACACCACCTGATGATAAGCAGTGGAGGAGTCTATATGTGAAGATATAACATGCGACATACTGCCTTAGCCACCCTCACCTTGCTGGCCCAAAAAGTGCTTTTTCATGCTTCTTTTAAAGGAGCCCGTGCTGTATGAAGGAGGGAATACGTGTGCCGGTTAGAAATTCAATCATGTGCGTCAGAGAAAGGAGTCACGAAAGGAGGAAAGTATAGGCAGGGATAAGGTCAAAGAGCTCTTCAGAATACTCTAATATATGAAAAATAAATGTGGTTTGAATAAACGAATGCCAAAGAATGTAAATGCAACACCTCACCTTAACTATCCACACCTATGTGTCTCAATGACGCTCAGAAGTCATCCTCTTGTGGTAAATTACAGTCTACCACCTCGTCACCCGCTAGCGCGTAAAGAACTACTAGTATTCTTGGCTATTGATAGTTTTACACTGATCTCCTAAGTTACACGGAACAATGCACTGAATACGAGGTGGATATCAGTTTAGATGTCAAAATAAGTTAGAGAGTAGGCTCGCTGATGTAGGTGGTAGGTGAGTAGGGGGTAAATATCACCTATGAAATCAGCACTTGATACTACATGCACAGTGTGACCTCTGGACATGTTGCTAAGGTTAACGCTGCCTATGCTCGGTCTATAAAAACATTTCTCATTTCTATTCCTTCCCGAATCTTCAAACCGAAGTACAGAAAAATTACACATTACAAGTACAGAAGGTAGTAAAACAAGACGATCGTGTGAAGACTAAAGTTCTAGAGAAATAGATGATCCCGGAAATAATATCAGCAATTTATACCTGCACGCCGAAATATAGCGAACAGTTTCACAAACAATCTGCACACGGGTTTAGCTCCTAGTGAAACAGGAATGTTCTTTCAAAACTTAGTTAAGAGATATTTTTGTGGACCCAATCCCGTTTTGCACGAATTAAATTAAATATAATATTTTGCATCTCTTTCATACAAATTCATTATGAAGAAATAGAATGATTTCAAGGAACGTCAAGTTAGTTGACATTTAGACTATCCATATACTTTTGACTCATTTTAATCAGCATGTTTTATGATTTTAAAAAGTATACTTGTACACACACTATTTACCACTTAAAATGTAAGCAAAACTTACCTATTTGACTTAAAATATGTCTACAACAAAAATAAAATATTATGGATTATACAAGGTACGTTATTTTTTTCAAAATGGCGAGTTTTATGCAATATAGTGTCAAGTTCGAATCAAACCTTGAAGTTGCACGAATTTTATAAATATACGGAGATTTTTTAGTGTGTTGTTACCGTGCTGACTGGTTTGTATTATGAGAACCTCTTCATTTATAGGTTTATACATTTGATTTAGATCAATAACTGGTTGTAAATTTTCGCCTACAAGGTTATAATTATTAGTGAGAGGAAATTTGTTATCATTTAAGGGCAATGGCTTGAAATCAACGAAAATGATCATGATTAAAAAATTGCAGGGTCATCTAAACTAAAGCATTTACTACACCGACTGACATGTTAATATTAGTCACGTTACAGTGACATAAAACATATTACTGCTGTCATTTGAATGAAGTTGGAAATACCTCGTTCGCGTTTGAGTAATTTCAAGCGTTTTGATTACCAAAAGTATTTACAATTTACAATATAATATTTACTCTGTCACCGGATGGTAATCATCGTTAAATTTCCATTCATATTGTAAATGCAGCTATAAATATTACGATTGAAATGATACGATATCAGTTCAAGAGTGTAGTTTGAAAATGAAGTTCCTTGGATTTATTTTCGCTATATTAGCCATTGCTTTCGCTGTCGTGGTAAGTACATCAGATATATTTTTTTATTGTTTTATAAAAGAAGGGTAGTTATTACTGAAAATATGGACAGTACAGTAAACAGCATTAAACCGTTTGGGTAGAATCTGAACAAATAGCTGCCTTTAAGAAACAAAAATTATAAATATTAAATTAATTACTAATATATTTATATATGTTAGGGTAAATATGATATATATAAATTTTTATGTATTTAATTATATTAGTATTGGTACACGCCCCTCTACCTTTCGTTGTCACTTATATGGGGCTGCTGGAAGAGATTTCTTATAGACATAAGCAGTACCTTTGTACAATTCTCTATTATTCTGTTGTGTCCTTTTAATTGTCTTTGTGTAATTATTAAATAAAATAAATAAGTAATGTAGAAGATTGTTTGGAAAAAAAAATAATTCTGTTATTTAAAGTGGAACCATATTTTGAACCTTTTATATATACAGAGTGGCATGGCGGCTGGAGTTAATACAGCAGGCGTGCAAGGTGCCCAAGAGAAGGCTCCGTGCCGGGGCGGTGGCGGCGGCCAGAGACCTCAGCCTCAACCACGGCAAAGTTAGTATAACACTTTAAGTTGTACTATAAGCAATATGAAATGTAGGTAAGGTTCAATTACTAGTAAGGCATACGGTGAACATAAAAATCGATAAATTTAAGTTTAAATTAATCAGGAAATAGGATTTGTTAAAAAAAAAATGCTGTGCAATAAGAATTTTTTCTTCACTTGGATGAAGAGCGCTAATGCTGCTTTATCAGGTTGTTCCACCTCATGATCAGACTTGCCACCTCTCCTTGTCCAAAAATAAGCAATATAATTAAGGAAGGAACCCAAGTTGCAGGAAGGTGAGCCAGTGAATTCCCATTTTCAAGGAGATTATTGGTGCAATGGTTAGAGCTGCTTTCCTGCACCCTATTTATTTTACCAAAAGAAATGGTATATACGCATGCTGGTCTACGGAGTCACTCCTTCATTGTTGCCACATCTACTTTGCGCACTAAGAGATTTTGTACCTCCTTTCTCTGTCGCACAGCTAGAGCGTGGAATTCCTTACCGGCACACGTATTCCCTCCTTCATACACCATGGGTTCCTTTAAAAGAGGCGTGTAAAAGCACTTTTTGGGCCGGCTAGGTGAGGGTGGCTAGGGCAGTATGTCGCATGCTTCACTAGCTATCTTCACATATGGACTCCTCAACTGCTTATCATCAGGTGGTGTCGAGTCATTTGCTGTGCTTTATATAAAAAAATGTGGAAATATTTTAACTTATGGCCAACACCTCTTACAAGGTGAGAGTACAACTGCTTTTTATATTTCGCATGCATTTATCATGTTTCTGTGTGAAAGAAAAGGTAGCCAGTGTTATTACAGGACAGGATATAGGAGGTATTAATATCTTATCTCCACTTTATCGAAAAACTTATATTAAAAAATGACGCTGTCAAATAGCTGGTGTATATAGACAATTGTATGTGCGTTTTCATATTACCGGGTTTAAAAAAATATGTATTTTTATCTTCCTTTTGTTACAGATTCCACCGGCTGATTGTCTACAACATTATCAGTATTAATAAATAAATTATCGACCTTTGCATTGTAATCCTTAATAAACGTATCAGTGTTTGTGAAAATATTTAATTTTATTGTGTAATAAATAATAAATAAAATAGTATCAAGAACGCCTTCATTACAATATCGTTTGTTATTTTATAAATTTATGCTGTAAATATTTTAAACAGCCTTGTGATTAATTTACAATTAAAATTGAACTTAGTAGACGTGTAGAAAAATATCCAATGCTGAAAAAACTAAGTAACCGAAAATAACACATATACAATAGTTTTGTTATATGAGATTTTTTTCATCAGTTTGGGTTTTAAAAATTAATAACGGCGTTTGGTGTAAATTACATAATTTCTGTATAAGTCGTATGTAAGGCCGCTTATGGAGTTCTGCTGCCACTTATGGACGTCCTACCCTAGATATCAGCTTTGAACTTTGGCGGTTCAAGACGGGATGTGAGAATTGTCGATGATTCTAAGCTCATAAGCGCTATCAAATCTTAGTTAAGGAGAGATATTGATACCTTCTACAATCGTACTGCTAAAAACCTACAAGAGTTTCACACTTTGGAACCGAAGTAGTCGCGTACTATACTTAGTACCTTCAATTTCAGAGAAACTCTTATACGGAAGTTCAGACTGCTGTATTAAGTCTTCCAAAACGAGCAGCATTTAGTAGTAGGTTCTTCAAAAGAGCTTGTAAAAGTTTTTACAGGGTCATTTACACTAAAGTGATAATGTTGTACTAAAGTGATAATGTGTAACTGGGACTATTAGTAAATGCCCGGTTGATACCCAGTAAAATTATGACTATTGCCTTTATAATTATATTTATTTGTTTTCTGATACATATTCCCTGTTGTGACGATTTAAAAGAGCTTAGTAAATAAGTCTATTTAAATAAAGTTATTTTTGACTTTGACTTTGTTGGTGTTGCAGGTATCCACCGTTCTATGACCTTTTTATTAGACGAGCCATATGCTTAGTAGTATTAAAAAACATCTTGGCTTTCCAATCTGTAATTGTTACTTAAAAATACCTAAGTGTAAGTTCATTAGCAATCAATGAACATACACTACAATCACACACACACACATTTCGCTGTTGTTCATGAGAATATATTTGCTTTAATATAAATAATATAAATAAATAAAATTATTGAAGAAATTAACAATTGGTTTCATTATAATTTGACCCGGTGAACTTTTGTTTCATCTACAAACTCCCACTCACGTCAATTAAAAAACCCAAACAAGCAATGAGAGAAGTGACAGTTTTCAAGTTTAGCATGTCGGTTAGATGATTTTCTATACTGAAACAAAAAATTTCGGGAGTATATATTACTTATTTTTATATTTAATATTAAACCACTTCTGAATCAAACTGCATAAAACACAATAAAAATTATTTAAATTGGTTAGGCCATTCTTGAGTTTATTGTTACTAACGAACATCAATTCATTTTTATATATATAGGAAGAAAATTACATACACCAATGCACCTCCTTTGTAACGAAGTAAGCGAAGCCTTCATCTGGAAGACGCATGAATAGATCCAAATGTTATTATAATCTTTGAAATTAGGATCAAGGAACTAATCTAACCTATCGCATTTTAATTAAATATTAATATTAATACATATTAAGTTATTAAGTAAAGTAGGGTTTACCGATTTACTGTATTTCTTATGATATTCAGCGTGTACCCTATTATTTTAACCTTTTTTTGTCGGAGAGGTCGAATGCATTTACGCATCATCCTTACAGTACGGTACCAACTGTAGGGGTATGTGGACTCAGGGTAGGGGCGTTCCCTAACTACCTACTAAGCATCCTCTCCGGGTTGACCACCGACAGTGCATGTCGGCGACGACTATACTTGACTATATTTGAATTGGACCATTATACAAATTTAAACAATTAACTTAAACCTACCTTTTGTAATCTACCTTTCTCCTGTATATCCTAAAATTTTGTTGTGCCCGACAGGGTCCATAGTCTCAATAATAGTCTTAAGATCTGCATATTATGTAATTATGGAACGTAAAATAAAGAATTGAATTGAATTGACTCAGGCTCACCCAAAAACATTCCACCGGGTCGCCGCCTGCGCTTGCCCTTGCAGGCCCTACCATGTACCGTATACGTATGTCTGTCCGAAATCTGTCCGTCATCGGAATCGACAACGGACCGCCGGTCTTGGAGACCGGCTACCACCGAGTACGGATCAGGCTCCCCAGCCCGTACCCCACCCAAAAAAGTTCTTTTTTAATTATTAAGTATTTTTAAATAGTTATAATTAAATCTTGCCTTCGCTTCGACGAATATTTTAGCTGTGGAGAAGCGGCGCAAGAAACTCCTTAGCTTTTCAATGTTGAATGTCAATTAAACAATTTACTTCAACATTTGATGTCCATGACATTAAAAAAAATATTTTTTCTTCATATTTCTTTATTTAAGGTTTATTTTTAACATTTAATATTTTGATTTTGCTGATGTAATGTCAATTTGGTTGATCTTTTGATTACTGTGCCATGATTGTCCAATCATCATGCATCAAGAACATTTTTTATAACAAAGAATTCTAAATGGCTTACCTGATGGTAAAGAGTAACCACCCCGCTAATAAATACCACAAATTATCAAGAAACTACTTAATGCTACTGCTACGCTGAAATTCTGAAGACAAAGGATGTCCCATCATACTCTGGCTACCTCTCTGATCTTCTTCACGGCCGGCACAAGAATGGCGCTGGCTCCTACCCCATGCAGATACCCAATGACAGCAATTTTCGAAATTCGTTTCAAATTGAAGGACGTTTCGTTATTAAAGGTTATCTTTTACTAAAAATCGTTTATCGAATGAACAGTAAATGATTGCCAACATAAAATCGACGTCATAATACACATTTAACAAGAGCTTCAACAATTTCTAGTAAATAATTCACAAATTACGACATTACATAAAGTTGTCCACTCTGACAAAATGAAGATAATTATTACTTTAACACCGGATGATGATAGTTGTAGAGTTTGTATTAATTCTTTTGTTAAAACATGTATATATAAACTGTGGGATTTCATAGCATTTCAGTATCAGGAATTCTCTTGTAACATGAAGTTCTTTGGAGTTATTTTCGCCATTCTGGCCATTGCCTTCGCTGTCGTGGTAAGTTTTACTTAGACTTTTATTTTCATTTTATTTTATGAAAGGTTCTAGATCTCTCGGGCCATTTGGTGAATGTGTCCCCTTCAACTGCGTACTACTACCCTTATCAAACCGAAATATGTAGTAAATATCTCATTTCCAATATCCTGAAATTCCAACAGGCTAAAGTTTATATTATGCACACGAATATTAATCCTACAACCTCAATGTTTCTGTAACATATTTTTAAATAAAATGTCCAATAGGAGTGATAGTTTCCTTTGAGCTTCTAAAAGGTTCATTACATGTTTTGCCTTTTCTAAATATACTTTTGAAGGCTAGCTTCCTCTAATTACGTTTACTTAATTCAACTACTAATTAAACTCCTCTTCTTTGTATTCAGAGCGGCATGGCTACTGGAGGTAACACGGCAGGAGTGCATGGAGCGCAGGAGAAGGCTCCGTGTCGCGGTGGCCAGGGACCCCCACCCCCACCACCACCATCTAGTAAGTACACTTATCAATGATTTTGAATAGCCAAAGACTTCAAATAGAAAAACGAAACGATCAAACGAAATTTTTTATTCGTTTTTTTCCACTTGAAACACTTGTATGGTTTCTGTGGTGTTTTAACGCAATTAACCACTTATATTGTTACAGTTTAATTAAAGTTTATATGCCTCTTTGTTACAAGGAAATATATATATGATATATATGAGCCATTTTATTGTTACTGAAACCTAGATTTAAGCATTTTGAAAAATAATTTCTCCTACAACTGGTATCCACACGACTACAACCAGTACTCTTTTCGTTATGTTTCGTATCAGCAAGTTTTTAGAAACTTTAAAAATGACAACAAATTTATTAATAATAATAATTTTGCTTCATTTAATATTACCCTCTGGCTTGCTCTTTATCTGATTCTAGTAAGTCTCTACATTTCGAGTGGAAATCACCAAACATAGCAATCTTCTATAAAATCTTAATTTCTTTCAGACTCCACCGGCAAATAAGAACCTGTATGTACATCAGACCAGCGCTCTCACTCACGGATCTTGATACTAAATAAATTTTATCATTAATTTCTTCTTTTTTTTAACAATCACGTTACAATTGATTCCACAAACGCTGAAGTTAGTGTTAAATATGATGACGACGTCATTAATCTAAATGACAAGGCGGCTCTGCTATTCCGTTTGCCTATTTCCATCATTAACATTTGAAAACATTCAAATGTTTTTGTAGACATTAAAATGGGGGTTGATTTTTCAATCCTTTTATAATTTCGATAAATACTATTAATATACAAATAAATATCTTCGTTATTTATTTATATATTAATAATAATTTGGCGATTATAACATCATAATATCAAAGAGTAAAGTAGTAGAGCATTGTAAATTAATGAAACCTTACAAGATGAAAGCAAAATTATGTTTTGAACGAAAATAAAAAGTACTAAGCATTCCTTAAAAATATTTATTTTATTTTGGATGTCACAATTATAGTATAAATGTAAAAAAAGAAGTTTCTTTAAGACTAGGAATTATTTTGATGGCTTTTTTGTGAGTATTATTGAGTTATAGTTTTCTGTTAATAACAAAACAATTTCAAACAATTATTAAGATATGTACAGTATTCAAACTAAATATTTATTACGCAGTACAGTTGTGATACATCTTAAAGGGAAGTATTCAACAAATTCATAATTGTGATTTAATAAAAAATATTTTACGTTTATACATTTAACAATAATTTTAATTTTTATATTGCAAAAATATATTTATATTATAATGAAACAGTGATATGAGTTACTAATATTAACGGAAAAATTTAAAAATGGAATTAGAAAATATTCGTTGGGCAGTTATATGTCATTGCGATAAATGTCATTGAGTATAGAATAATATCTAATATCCAATGTAGAATAGAATAGAATATATCTTTAATGTACATCAGCCAAATCAAATAATACATAAGTAACAGTGAACCAATTTTGTACAAAGGGCAATCTTATAGCTAAAAGCGATCTCTTCCAAGTAACCTTAAGATGGACAGAATTAAAATAAAATACTCGAGGGTACCAATATAATATCAATATTGAAATATATTGTATTTAGTTTTGCTATTTTTTGTATTGTATTGTATTGTATTATTATGTAGTAATATTGTAGTGAAATTTTAAGTGTAAATTTGCTCAGACACCGATTTGGCAGAAATGTAAAGAATTTGACAACTGTTTGCTATTATGGAAGTCAACTTCGACATCTCGTTAGCATAGATAATGGTTGAATGACACCATTCGATTAGTAAGTACAACGCTTTTTCTCTATATGTTCGTAATAGTACATCTGTAGCAGCCGGGAATATTCGGATAAAGTGTGTATACAACTACCAATGGGAATATCGAAAAGCTCTTTGGAATACCGGTTTAATGATCTAGTTCTTGTAACTGTTGTTTCACTTCTTCTTCCTTCTGCAACGCTTCTCTCTCAGCAGCGATGCGTGCATGCTGCTCGGCGATTACTTTAAAGAGCTGAGCATGCTTCGCCGTTGCTGCGGCTACTGCTTCTGATTGCCTGGGTACTGATGTACCTGGAAACAGAGAAGCATGTTTGAAGAAGCATGATAAAAAGTCTTTTCCATTATATAAATAATCAAATACATCATATATAAACATTACAAGCTTAACTCTATGCGAAGTAGGAGGTATAGTGGTTTTATTTATATTTTAACAACCACAGTATTATAAAGCAATAAAATTTATCCTAAATTTGTTTTTAGATCTAGCTAAACTGTACACTAGTGTAAACAAGATTTGAAGAAATTAATTTACAAAAGTAGGTAGCCGATACTAAAAACATCAACTAGTAAGCCCAATTAAATTTGTATCACCTACAATATGTCAAAAACGCCATCTATGAAAAGTAACTCGAAATGGAAGTGGAAAAATTGATAATGTTGAATAGCACGTCATGTCAATTAGTTGTTATTTTTTTAAGTTTTCGTAAAATAATTAATATATTAGTTCCAAAACAAGAACGTCATTTGCTAGTGCTGTTGGTGCTTTTACTAATTTTTACTATCCTTTTCCAATACATAATAAGAGAATGGAATATAATGAACGGAAATTTAGTTTTAGCATACCATCAGTATTAGGAGTTCATCTTTTAAAACTTACCTTCAGGATGTGGATGCTCATAGTGCTCTTGTGCAATTTGAGCGTACAGCTGGTAGTGCTTGTCCTTAGCGCGGGCCACTGCTTCGGAGTCTGTGGGGTGGTCCGGGGGGGACTCGCTCAGGATCGGATGGAATCCCTCCTTATCAGCCACGTAGTTCACTGTTCTGATTTTGTGACGAGGATCCACGTAGGAGAACATGCCTGAAAAGTTCAAAAATTTAAGATAAAAAAAATATATTTTTTTTTACAACATAACTCGTGATCGTCTTGACAACTTAAAATGCCTTTTGAACATAGAGTTCCATGTTCCTAGCCAAATTTAATTTTGTTGAGTCCCAGTGACCTTGACTTCTTTTGGCCATCCAATTTCAATCGTGCTACCGTAACACCGTACATATCTTTATTGTACATCAAAAAGGGAATATATAGGGAAATTTTAATTATTTTAATTCAATCTCTAAGATCTCTTCACCAAGGTTTTTATTTCAATGGCTGTAAACATGTACATTGATCTCTTGAATCTGCAACCAATCATGTTATCCTTCTGCTTGCATATTCTAGAACGATACATAGACTTATATTGATAAGGTTGATGTTCGTTACCTCTGACAACTCCACTGCCATCGCTAACTTCGCTGTGTTGTCGATCTGCATGTCCGGGGAACCTGCCTGCCGTGTAGGAAAACACGTAGGGCTTTGGTGGTGGTTCAGGGGTGCTCGGCTCGAGGTGGGACACATCACAACTGGCCAGCGCCACGCCCGCCAGCAATAGCAGCGAGTGGGACAGCATCTGGAGACAGGGGATCAATTTGATTTATGAATACACAATAATTAGCGGTATTAAGTCAGTAATCAAAGGTTCTGACAAATACTTTATTACGACAACTTGTCGTTTATTTTTCTTTAAGTTTTTTGAGTTTATATTTCTTTTTATTTCAAAATTATTGTTTGAAGACTATCTGACCAAGTGGTTAGTACCCTCAGAGGTCCCTGCTTTAAGTCCCCGCCCGGGACATATTCATTTTTTATATTTGTAATATTCTAATGAAATATAAATATATACAGCTTATATAATGATATTTTGTTCCGTTATCTAGTATAAATTAGCGGCGCGGGCGCAACAACGTTGTGGAGGCGTAGGACGAGAGCAAAACTTCAAATCAAAAACTAAAAAATTCATTTGTACCTTATTTTTACAATCATCAGTAGACCAAGTGAACGTTTAAAAAGTTGTTTTGATATACACAAACTACCAATATTATTGTTTATTTTAGTTATATTCTTGTGTTAACGTGTGTGTGTTTAAGTAATATTCGTTTTAGTGTGTGTGTAATTAACGATAACTAATTTAATTTTGTTTATACATTAATAATAATTACTATTTTTTTTACTTACGTAATCAAATTGATATTCAACTACATAAAGCATTAAAAGTAATGTTTAAAATAGATTCGACATACAGTATACTCTATCTATTTATAAAGCCTTTGGTTCGACTACAATCCGGAAGGTATTGATGAGAATAAATTGTTGCATTTAGCACCTTCGGCCTCATCGTCATGTCATCATTAATAATAATCGTGGGACCACAATTGCTTACCGTTAGAAACATATTGAGATGGCCTAAGGATATTTTCCGCGTTTGAAGTCAAGGTTACCTAGTCACGTTTCGCTTCGCGTTGGTAATACGCGCTCCATGCAAAATATGGGAGGGGAATTTGGAGATTATTATCAATACAAATAATATTACTACAAACCTGTTACATACTGTTTAAGAGGATAATAAAATCGATAATCTATATAAATCGGGAATCTCAGTAGTATATATATTGCGTTAAAAATATCAACTTCTATGCCACTCTGTGCTACTTTATAAAATCGACACATCCTTACCAGGGGTTTATAAGTAATTCGTAATTTTGTAGTTGACTTTTTTTACAAAAGCGAAGTTTAAGACAACCATACTGACGCTAGTGTTCACCAACATTTAAACATGCGATTATAATTTTTTCGTCCGTCGGTTTTAGCAACTGTAAGAATAACTAACGGTTAGCCTTTGACCGCATGTTTAACGCGTTGGTGCTGAAAATATATAAAAGTTTTGAAGTCATTGTGATTCCACTTTATAATAAGATCCCAAATCCTTACCAGGGGTTTATAATAATAATACAAGGTGTCATTCCTATACACCTTGAAGCGCGAGTGAATACTGTCTACAGTTGAGATTGTAGCCAGCATTGAGCAATGAGGTCTCTACCGTGGTGACGATGAGTAAAGAAGAAAAGAGACATTAAATTGTCAAATGTGTCATTTGCGTCTGGTAGATGGTTGTTTTTTATTATTGTGTGGTCTAGTAAATTACATCTATTGATGTAGTGTCTGCTTTAAACCGTATATTCTTTAAAGACCGCGTTCATAAGGCTTTGTATTCTATAAATATAATACGATGAAAGCAGACCAGAAGCATTAATTGTTCCATAGAGCACTCTACGCATACAAAGAAGATTACACATTTAACATTGTGCTTCCAAGGGAATCACCATAAATGTAGACAACCTGGTGGTAGTCCTTGAGAGATCGAGGTTACAAATGTTACAACAAGCTCTCATTCACCATTGGTGCAAATAGCAGGTGGTATACTCGCTTGGCCAGGTGAAATGGTTTAGCAGAACTCAGTTCGCAAATGGCAAGAGATTTCCCGGGGAATTTTATCGGGTGCATAGAGTGATAATTGCACTCTAAGATCAAGCGTTAGTTCAGACCAACACCAGGCGGGCTAGGAAACTGCTTCCATCTCATAATAAATTGTAATTGTCCCGCTAGCAGTCATATGTGTAGGTCCACTTCATCATTTCGGTCGATAAGCAGTTCTTATTTTTATGTGAAGGGAATGGTATTGTCGTCTCTTGTATCCAGGATGTCACCGCACCTGCAATGTCAAGTGATTCTCTTGATATTGCTGGGGTGTTGTGAAGATTTAGCACCATCAGGATGAGTATCTGCTAGTTTGTCAGTCTGAGACATTCGTATTAAAGTTTTATTGTTCATCTTCATTTACACCCCTAACATACTTCCATTTTACAATAGTATGATTGGATCTGCAAGGCCGAAGGTCAATTTACACCGTACGACTAAAGTCCGAATTATCGGTAATAAGTGGTACATTTAATACCGGTTATTTCATATGATAGCACAATGGTTTTCATTCATGCTACTTTTTAGGGAACTGGAATTACCTATTGATAAATTTATTTTTTCGTTTCCTGTCTCTGGTCATGGACAGGGAATATATTTCAGTTTAAAGTTATATGTTAACTCTCTAAAAGCTAAAGTCTAATGTAATACAATTATAAATTTACGGAAAGTGATGTCACTGGCTAACGCAGTAAGCGACAGATCTCCTTAGTAAGAGTTGTTACAGAATTGTGGTTTGACTATTAAAGAATTTATTACTTAAGTTATTTTTTTGTTATAGAAAATAAAGGTACTTAAGCAAATCCCATTCGATATCCAAGTCATTGTGTAAAGCGCCCTTGTCTATGCTGTGAGAACAGGTCGACGTGACCTTTTGTGCTTGTTGCGTCAGCGCGGAATCCGCGTTCTATCAGGCCACGAAACAGGAGATTTTAGGTTAGCTAAAATATTGAAATCCATTACTCGAGTTTGGATTTATGTTTCAGAGATAATCAATTATCATATTTTGTAAATTTTAAATCGTTTAAAAAAATTAACGTTTACAATTAGCGCAAAACGAATATGACGGCAGTTTGGTCGTTACCCCTGTCTACTTAGCCTGAGGTTCCGGGTTCGAATCGATTCGAAAGAAAGTATATGAGCCAATTAAATATTTAATAGTATTCTTTTAAATAATCATTTTCTTTACTTTGGCCATTCAACGGTAAGCAAATGATAAACCAAAATTATACCGGTATTAAATACCGGTAATCAATATTTCATGAAAATAATCACTAGAAGGAATGAAACCAAACTTTTATTTTATGTTTTTTATAATAATTGTTTGAAATCAAAAATATTATTTATTAAGTTTCCTAAACAGATTTAAGTAACGCGCACATCCTGCCTGCAAAGTGTAAGAAAACTTATAATCCACAGACATCAATGGAATATTGCTTACTTTAACTACTTTACTAAAGATTAATCTATAAAAACTATTTTGATATTATTTAAGAGCAACGTAACTCGAACACGATATTTTAATTACCTAGTACCTAGGTACTTACTGATTAGTTGCCTTAATGCAATGAATCCCTTGGTAAGTCGATAATAAGCTAGTTTTTATTTCTTGACAGCTTAGTTATATTTATATGTGTTTGGTACATTTTCCATGAAGCCAACACCTTCCCATGTCAACATAGTCATATAGATACTGAGGTGATAGGAAAATAAATTTCCCATACATTTTTTCACTGACGAAATTATTAAAATTAATAACGCCATGATATTTAATGAAATAAACCAAAATATGTAGTAAATACCTCATTTCCAACGTTAAAAAGCGATAACGTTCGAAATGTTAAGTTGTAAGTACCTATATAGGTACTACATAATAAATATATCGCGTTTGAGTCCCGATGTTCTCATATAAAGTTGTAAGAGAACGCGACTATTTAAAATCTTGATTTTACTACTAGTTACTGTTCTATGAAACTGGTTGATACTACTAGAAATTCAACTTGATCATAGCTACGTTCATATAGAAAGCGTAGACATTAATTTTATACGTAACTCTTCTTTTAATTGCGTTACTGTTTTAACTGTGAGTAAAGTTAAAGTTTACAAACCTATATAAGTACCATTGCTTAGCGAGTAATTCATGAGCAGCTTAGGCCATAATACCCCAACACTGGACCAATGCGGTTGTCGTCACAACTAAGACCAATGGTGTAACGTACACTATGACGTATAGAAAAGCTTGGGGTTGCAATTCAATTGACCAGGGACCACGGCGAAAGTTCTTTTCGTAATCAAAAACAAATCGTAACCACGTACTCTCTCTGTCAATTTTGAACCTATTTTCAAGATTCTATTCTCGATAAACCATATTTCACTTATGATCAGCCATTGCCAATAAGTCAAGATCTGCTGATGGGATCCCAGGGAAATCGAAGGCAACCTTAATTTTATTGGCACGTAATACGTTTTTTATATTTATGTTAGACATAAATATAAAAAACGTTTAGTTATTAGAATATTTTTAACCAACTACAAACTGACAGTCAAGTCGACAATACTGACAGTCACTCATCTGACTTTGACCTTAAAAAATTAACACTCAAAATTAAAAAAAATCTTTAAAAAGGTAAAAGCAAGTAAATTAAAAAACTTATCCAATTTAAAATGTTTAAAAAATGCATTTTGGAGGGCTTAATAAGTTGTTTACAAACACAATTGGAAGTAATAACTAATTCATGTCAAAATTTAAATTTAATAAACAAAATTGAATTAACTACCAAATTACGCCGTGCGGCCAAAACCGTAAGTCACGAATATGACTATCATGAGTATGATTAAGAAGTTTTATAAATACTAATGATATAATTATATTGTTAAGAATCTTTGTAACAGACGTAGGTAGGTATACCAAAGTAACTACCTGGTTCTAAGCCAGTAATCAATACCAAACAATGCCGTCATTTTTATTTTAATATAAGGATATCAATAACACATCCTACTTTGAAGGTAGTTGAAACGTTTGAGAAAAACAAGGTTTAGAAGGAAAACATGATAAAGATTTGTATGCTTGAATTCTCTTGAATTGAATTGAGGAAGACGACGGTAGGAAAGAACCGTATGACGTTCAAGCAAAGATAGAAGGGGATGTTGAAATATCCAAACATTTCTATAATATCTTTATAAAGCTCTCTAAAATCTCGAGAGCTAATGTTGAAGTTGAAAAATTATTTTTGTGTTGGACAGTCCGTTTATCGGGTAAGGTTGTATAAGACTATATAATATTTGTGACTGACCGAACTCGGGAGAGAGAGCTAGATATATAATATATAGTAGTTATAAAAAACACAGGTTAATGCTCCAATCAAATGAAGAAAAGATATGGTGCGGTTACCATAGAATTAGTGGTTCTTGTATTCTGTTGAAATGTCGTTATCAATCACCTTTTGCGTTAATTATTTGATTATCAAGACCTTATTTGAGTTTTTACGCTATATTATGTGTAATGAAACGTAGTACCTTCACATGGAATTTCTATATATAGATATAAGTAGGTTATCAGTTAATCGAATCAATAATTCGTGTGGACACATAATTGTACAATTTGTTCAGTATTGCATAATGAATTTGCTTTTAATACTTTTACTTGTTCTGTTAGGTTGAGTGTCGGATCGACCTTGACCCGCGTACACTATCTCTTTCTGCGCCCGCGCAGATCACCGTCGCATATTTTAAACACGTACTTTGATGGTCAGTGGCACACAAGATGTTATATATGCGAAACTGAGACACGTGGACAATGCGAGTGGAATAGCAAAACAGTGTCATAGTCACTTGTAATAGAAAATATTATTGTATGGCAAGTAAAAAATTGTTTGATCAAAATCAAGGTTAATTTTTTTGAGTATAGATACTTGTTACATGAATATTTCCATTTTTGAAAATATTTTCGACTTTGGAATTCTCAAAAAGTATGCAAGAAGACGTTCCTTTAAAAGAGACTCCATATATTTTCCTTCTTTTTATTACTTTGATTCAATAGCAACATTACACCTGACTTGAAGCAATGCGTTATCATTACTTGAAATTAGCGCTGGATTGACAAAATTAAAATAAATGCTGGTTGCTAAATGACTGGACCAAGAAAGCAAAAGCAAGAAAAACTCGGGTACTGTTTGAGGAAGCCTATACCCTTCAGGAGCCTTAACTCTGCAAAAATTATCTTGAGTAATTTCTGTGTAATTAAATCTAAAGTAAGTCAAAGAAAGTAAAGAGATTTTATTATTGCTTCCAATGTGAAATTTATAGTTTTTCTCAGAAGTACATGCTTGCTTAACTGTCGGTATGTTAATAATGTAAATGAAGTTAATTATTAACTTCCAAACGTTACACGCTTGAACAATTATGTTGGCGAATCGATTGCGATTTAGTATCGATAAACATAGGATATTTGATATTGATGCCACTTATTAGTTAAACTTTTAAAAAGTTTTTAAAACTGATTCACATCCTGACGATTGATTATCATTATTCTCACTTTTGTAAAATTTGTATTTAACGCGGTTTACCTTCGTTATACTCTCCACGAGGACCATTTGCTGCAGCCGAATCAACCGAATTTACGATTAATTTGCTAAAACACTTCTTTTCCGGATTAAAAAGGTGTTAATTATTTCGATTATAGTTATTGTGATCGTCATTACGGGAAGACTAAACATCAGTTACAATAATAAGTAAATTACCATAACTTCGAGTGGCACATTATTCTACCCAATGACTCGAAATCCAAAATGAAATATGGTGTTGTCGTATACATTTTTGTCTCTGGCATTTCGTGTCTTGAAGGAGTTCTTCTGATGGTGTACACTAAGACACATTTTATCTGAGTTTTGTCCTGAGTGCCTGTAGTGGTCAGCGGAGTTTCGAATATCAATTGGTTTAGTATATTAAGATTTCTGAATGGGAATAAAATCCTATATAATGCCTCCTTTATACCTTCCTGCTTCTAGAATACGATTTCTCAATTCGTGACATTAAATGCAAGAACATGATATTGCAACATGAATGTGTTTGAATCAGTGCCGGTCTTCAAGCAAATCCACAATTAATTACAAATCGGCGTATTGCTAATTGTTACTCTCACAGAAAGCGAATGCCCACACAAGGCTCCCCATATTAGGGATTGTTATATTAACACCTACAGCGTTGTAAGCTGTGAGATGAACAATACTAACTATTGTTCTAGTGACGAATGTATGACGATCCCACGTCAATAGCTTTACCTCTCAATTTTACTGAGGCTAGATATATATATTGCGCCATTTTTACACACAGATAACAATGGCATCTCTGTGAGTCCATAAAAAAACTGCGCGCTCTGGTTTTGATATCGATAACAGTGAATCGCGGATAATCAAACCAAATTTGTGATCTTTAAATCCTTTGTTGTTGCTCTACTGCTTTTAACCAACCCACATTAGGCCATCGTGGGGGTGTTATGGCCCAAAACCCTGAGGTCTTGCTCCTCTCATGTAGTAATGTCCCATCCATAATGATACAAATAAATAGATAATTTTATGGATAAGTACAAGGTGGTATAACATAATTCGTGACGTTATTCTTAAACTTCTTCCTCCGTTACATTAATACTGGCAATATTTTAAAAGCATCAATCAAAATTCTGACATGTTTTGATTATTGTTTCGATTTCATCTCTCAGGCAGAAGAAACATCTCCATCGACGGCCAAAATTATATTAAAAATTTATGCTGTTGGATTCCGATGGAGCCGAAGCCATTTTTATCGAATTAATTATAGTTATTTCTTGTTGTGCATATAAATATCAAAGATCATATTGTATATTCCAATCTACCTTCATATTCCTATTGTATTATTCTATGCACATTTTATGAGTATTTATTATTGTATCATTAAGCATATTTATATTTAGTTTCCATCCAGTGTACTGTTTTATATTGTTTTAATTTGTCTTTACTTTACCAAATAAAATATATAGTGGCATGATTCGGAGCCTAACTATTCCGCCCTCTCCGTAATTCCGTAGCGGTAGATCTTGTGTTTACGTAAATCTTAAAATATTTTACAATAGAGTACTTGACCTGGTGAATCTTCAGCTTTTACTTTAGATCCGCCCGCAGAGTTTATAGACTTTATAATACCTTTGTCTGCTACTACTACCGTTTATCAAAAGTAATCCAAAGTAGCAGTTGATGAAGTGACAATTTTGTATAACACGCCAGTTAGAGAATTTTTTATTTTTATTTACATGCCACCTTTAATTTCAATTAAGACGAACGAAATGTAATAAAAATTAATCAAATAGGTCAAGCGGTTCTTCAGTATTAGCGAGACTAATGAAAAGCTATTCTTTTTAATAGAAGAACAAGCATATAATAAGCTCAGCAAATGACTCGACACCACCTGATGATAAGTAGTAGAGTAGTAATGGAGTCTATATGTGAATATAGCTAGTAAAGCATGCGACATACTGCCCTAGCCACCCTCACCTTGTCGGCCCAAAAAGTACTTATATATTCCAAAGATATACGGTTCCGTGTAAGTCGATTAACAAGATTAATTTCAAAATGTTTGCCGTCATAGTTTTTGACAAAAAATGTAATATTTAAAGCACAAACTCTCAGTACCAACGCTCAGTGTGCACCAGTTCCGGGTGAGGCAGTGCGTTCAGTTATTTGTAAGATGTTACAACATGGCTAGATGTTATCGCCGCCGTTTCGTAACTCGGCGCGTACACAATATCGGCAACTTGCGAACCGACTAACATAACCGTATCAATATGTTAACAGACAGATCTCCTGCGTAGGTTTGCGAAATTAACTAATCTCTTTGTTGAAAAGGGAAAATTGAATTTACATGATTATATAATGTAATAGACAAAAATCTAGTGTCACAGTCTTTGTTATCGAGCGCCTCGGAAACGGCTTTACCGATTTTTATGAAATTCAATAATTGTAAAATGGGTTGTAGGCTTTTTTATTCCCCTAGATGATAAGGGTTCTATAACGATACACCGTTCACCGTTTCTACAACGATATATCCATATAATTATAGATGTCAGTTAGTATAACAATAAAGATGACATTACGATATGCTATTTTAGGATTAAATAAGCTACGTATCTAAAAATATAAACCTAAACTGGCAAGAGTAAATTAATTTGCTTAGCTATTGATAAATAGTACGTTTTTGTAATTTTAGGCGGTAGTTAAGCCATACCATCATATATATTAAATATTATCTATTTACAATATAGTCATGTTCTTTTTACAGTAAGTAGTTTGGGAATTAATGTATTTGATATATAATACATTCACAAAACAGAAAGTACGTAAACTAATTTCAATAAGGTATCTTACTAATTTTTTAATCGTTTGCATATTTTACTTGGCGTTGTACGGTTTTGAAGTATAAATTTAGAAATTTTTATCTATTCCCATTCACTAAAAGAATTCCGTCAGAAAACTTGGGAGACAAACTAAATAAAAAGTTATTGATCCGAAAAACAACTAAAGCTGTTTAAGAACGTTTAAAAGTAAAAACGAAAACAGGTTTCCAAAAAACACTTGTTATGGTATAAAACACGATAATTTTTTAAATTTTAAGACTTGACCCTAGTGTTGAGCCTCGAGGAACTCTTGTTTTGAACCCATTTTAAACTATTTAAATTTGTCAAAGCAGTGAATTTGTTACAAAAATCATAATAACCATATAAGCATGACATACTACTAGAGTTCGACACACAGGCAAGCTTTAAATGGGAGTTCCACAAGGGTCAATATTGGGGCCGTTATAAAATATACAAGCTTGTGTTAATTATTTCAAATTTTGTTAATATGTGTTTTTATAATGGCTGTCAAAAAATAGTTTAAACCAAGCTATTGAAATAACAAGTTCATAGCAAGACTGAGATCGAAATTCAATATCATACGTCAAACATTAACCCTTATAAATTTTACCATTATGGTTGCGTTGAAATTTAGTATTTTATGAGATTATCGAATCAGGTTGTATATTTAGTATTTATTTAAAAACGAATATTACTTTATCATATCGAAACCGGTCGAAATTCACCTCCACGTCTCACCTTGGAAATCGATCGATATATTTCAAAGAACTTGAAAGGCCTAATTAGTATGTTTCTTGTTAATTTAATAAATATTTGATAATAAAATAAAATTTGATGGTCTTAATGTTCTCTGTTTTATTGTATTTCATCAATCATAGCCACAGATAAATATCAAATGACTGTAATGATAGCCATAGATACTAATAGTAATTTTATATATTTCTTGTTATATGTAATATTTATCGGTGTCATTGTAAAATATTATGAATACTGTTTGTTTCACTAAAATAAACAAATACATTATGAATATAAAATAAGTTGATAACCTCATACGCTATGACAATAGCTAAAATTCCTTTTATAACAGACATAGACAAGGTCAAGGAGAGGAATCCATAAAATCGATATGGCCACGATAACTTTTTATTATTTTTATAAATATTGGAAACAAAATCGTAGGATCCCAATTTAATTGTTACCCAGAGGATGCCCTCAAAATGATTCTACTTTACACTTCTCCTTTACTTTGAAAATGCAAGAGGTCTACACCCAGCAGTGGGTGGATGTGACCTGAAAACGAGGGACGATGAAGCTAATTTTAATGAGTCCCAAAATCTCGACGATATTACAATAGCATCATAAAATGTACAAAAAAATTCTTTCAACATGATTGTGGTCTATGAAAACGCAACCTCACCGCCGATATTGATGAATGCGCCTGCGCATCTTGCGCACGCTTAGAATTTGGTAGCATTCTGTTATTATTAACGGGATATAAATGCAAAGAATATTCTGTAATCATTTCTAAAAATAAATAGTTTCAAGAGTAGTTCAGTAGAATGGTCGAAAGATAAAATCGAGTATTATATGTAGTTGGTTTTCCCTTGAAGATAACTATCATGGATCAATCACATGTTCATGCTTAGTTAACAATTAGGTATTACGCATCTATGTAGTATGTATAATAATATGTATAATTTTTTGATCTAAGCATTCGTTACAATATAATATGCATCTTCCACTTTCGTTATACAGCCACCTCGTAAGTCTAAAATCAACAAATCACGGGTATACCTTGAATACGTTTTCCGAAACGCGCTCTTCATTTATGAACCCGATCAGGGATTTCAGGGATCTTTCGTTCTATAGATTTGACAGCTCTCTTGTGAATAATATGAAGCACTTAAGTTTTCTGCCGAATCACTTCATTTCGGAGATCATCCCTAACGAAATACTAAGTAGTTTTACTATCACGTTTTACATTTAGATTTCTTAATCATTGTTTGCACTCTAAGAATTCTAATAAGATTTTTTAAGAACATTTTTTCTCACGTCCTCCATCGTTTATGCAATATCAGAGGAAGCACGTCTGATGAGACCAAAATTAGCCAAATTAACATTATGCGAAGATAAATCTCAGAGAAGGTCTCTGCACTAATTACGATACATCACCGTGGCCTCGGCCTTTAGGATACGATGGCATCATCGAAGTAGGACATACAAAAGGAATAGTACTCGAATAAATTATGTTATTAGTGCAAAAATTAAAACTATTTATCAGATTGGAGTAAATACATGTAATTCACAAACAAAGACATATTCCTTAATAAATTGTAACGTCTGGTATCTGGAACCATGTGGACGCCTTTCGAGATTTGTACAGAAAGAGAATCATTATATATTACTTGTAGTCCCTGGATTAATTTTAGAGATAACATTGAATAAATTACAACACCACATCACAGCTAAAGAATTGATGAGAATCGTAAGTGATATATTTAAGATATTTTTGTCATTATTTACAAAGGCTTAGTCCGATTCAACATTAGCGTTTATAATGAATTAGTTCAGGGGACTGCTAAAAGCTTATTAAAAATTATACTGATATTACTTAAACTGGCAGTTATCATTAAGTCCAAATTAATGATTCCATCAAAACGATTTTTGATCAAGTTCTAAATAATACTTGATAAAAACTCGTTTTGAGAGGATATTTTCCTAGGCTACCAATATTTTCAGAGATGATTTATATCTAAGTTGTTGTTCGGTAGATTAGGCACATCTAAATCAAATTCGGAGTAAGTAAAAAAAAGTAAATAAAACTAAAAGTAAATAAATACAAAAATATTTTCGTTTATAGAATCGGTTGTGAAGCAATTTGGTTTTAGTATAGAAAACAGGATTTAATTGAATTTCAATTGTTTATATAATTGAATTTTGTTGTTTTGTTGTTTAGCATAATAGTATATCTAAAATAATCAAATTTTATTAAATAAATTATTATATTCAGTAGTTTTTAAATGCAGATATATCTTGTAATATACATGTTGTATATATATTATATCTGGCTGATAAGCCAGATATAATATATATACAACAAAACGATAAGACTTAAACGATAGTTTAAGTCTTTTGTACGGCACAATGTTTATTATTAAAAAAATATTTTATTTATTTATTTATTTAATTCAGCATTGTTTCAACAGCATTTTTTATATATACAGAATATAATGGAATTAATTAAAAATTTAATATTAAGAATTAATTAATTTTGTCAATAATAATTGACAATATTTATATGTGTATTAATCACAAATTTTACTTCAGCATGACTGTCTTTTGATAATTTCTCAAATAATATATGAAATCATTATAATAACAATATCATTAAGAGCTTGAATGTTCTGGAAATTTTGTAGGCAGGTAGACTATATTAGATACAAAATGCAAACATAGTTTTAAATATATCCTCGGGTAACATAGTATAAAGATATAAAGGCCTTGTGAATAATTTAAACTGAATTTTAATGATAATGATAATAATACTTTATATTATATGAATCGTTAAAAACAGAAATGAATCATAAGCATCATTCAAACTAAAATTTGTAGAACACGACCTTTCGAAATTATCATGAGTTTATGTATGATTTGTATACTTCATAATTATTTTTGTAATATATAAATGGTATTATATAGTATATTTATAATTGATATCTATTAATAGCACACTATTTCTACTTTATGTATTATATAACTAAGGCTTGGGTTGGCTGGTAGAAATCTCTTTTAGAGATAAGCCGTGTTCGTAATACGTATGAAACCGATAAATCAACCTGTTTTCAACTTTTACAAAAGGTAAATTTTATAATACAATAATAATTTATGATCACTCTTGATCATAAATTATTATGGCATTGGAATATGGAACAACTTTAAAAGATATTTTAGAATAATTTCAGTTATTAAGTAAATAAATAATAAAAATCTTTATCATGCCAAGAACAAGGTCCAAAATAAATTGCAGTCCTGAATCCTCAACTAGAATAAACTGTATTTGAAGAGCTAGGTCCTTCCCAATATAGTTTACAATAATATGATTCTAAAGTACACTAAAAGACTAAAAATAAAGTTACAAAAACACTCACTTGGAACCTCTGTGTCCGAATAGGCACGAAGTCTCTGCGCTTCACTGCACGGTACTAAGTCAGCTTCGAATGGAACGTCAGATGAGTGAGTGAACGGGGAACGTCAAGTGGGGGTTGAATGAACGTTCGAGTGACGTAAAGGTCGCATCACTAGTGAATGTAAATACTGTTTAGTACAGCGACTACTGCGGTACAGACTATGCGATATTAATATCGTATCTACGTCTTATGAGTCTGATTTTTTATTAATTTTATTGATTAGGACAACCAACAAGGCTCTCTAGTACATTTAACTGTGAAATACATATCGTATTATTGTATCAGTGCAGTCTTAATTGAAGGTTGTCACAGCATGCAAATGTTGTCTTTTCTTTTCAGAATAATGTTATAACTTATACACATTTACTCACTTCTTTTAAATCTATTTAGTTTGAAATAAGCTAGTCGTTGTGCATACGAGGACGACTCATTGGCTTTATGTGTCTGGTATGTAAAGTGCCATAAAAACCTATTTTGGATCGTTCCAATGCGTTTTTATGAACATCGCATTGAGCTACGTGTCTACAATTCTTAAGATTAGCTCGAATTACTGATAAAACAAAATCTCAGTGAAAAACTTTTTAAATTTTTTAGGTTCCTCGATACAGAAACCCAACATTTGGAAGTCCTTTATAGTAACCTGTTCAATATGTTTATGTAAATGCAGTTTTTTATCCAGAACACCTTACCAGCACACGTATTCCCTCCTTATTACAACATGGGTTCCTTTAAAAGAGGCGTGAAAAAGCACTTTTTGGGCCGGCAAGGTGAGGATGGCTAGGGCAGTATGTCGCATGCTTCACCAGCTATCTTCACATATGGACTCCTCTAATGCTTATCATCAGGTAGTGTCGACTCCTTTGCTGAGCTTTATATAAAAAAAAAGAATCACACCTAAATCACGAATCGAATCAACCTCTTTCAAGGTGTGACCATTGATGCTATATAATGTCGTGGGGATATCTTTGCATCTTGTAAATCTGATGCGTTTAGATATCTAATTATTAATTATTATGCGAAAGCTAATATACATTTTTAAAAATTTACGGCCGTCACTTGATTTAAAAACAATTGATTGATTTGACTTGATTTGCAAACTTTGGTGCTGGGACTCTGTATTCTTTTTACTGGAGGTGGGCGTTAGTGTCTGCGACACAGTTTTATTTTAAACTAATGTAGCCATTATCGTTTACTTTTTTATGTATACCTATTTTTGTTCCAATAAATGAAAAAAATAAATTTTTCTTGGCATACCTCTGTGACAAGCGTTCTAAGCTGTCTTATAATAAAAGCGGAAGATCACTATTTTTAAAAGCAATAATGGAAAATCTGGGGTATAAAAAAATATTTGGAATATCAGAATTTGTTTATGGAGTGGTAAGTTTGTGTTATCAACGGTTTGAGTTCGACATTAAGCACTGTTGGTGTTTGTGTGATGAACAGGAACATTAAAGAATAGAATAGAATACATCTTTATTGCATATCAACTAATTCTTTATTGGAAATAAAATTAACTAATTCAAGCAATTACAAAGTATAAGAAACAGACATCGCGACAAACAACAAAAAATACATGCTAATGGTGATGTCTTGTTAAATATAATACAATAGTACAAACTGACATGCTAAACATTAAAACAGTAATTCCTTCCATGGCTAGTTCGGGTTGCTTTTAATAGATGGCGTTGGTTGTAGTTGGTGGAACAAAGTTGACCGGGTTATTTAATCTCTTAATAAAGTTATCTGCTTAATATAGACCATGCAAGTGAAGCCAGAAGCTAATTAAGGTATATAACTATAAGCAAGTATATCCCCAGAAAAGGCTCTTATTCGATCTAATATTTTTATTTACTAAAATCACTTGAATCTGGAAATATCGATGGAAATGACATATCGCATAATTTAAATTGATATTTAATTTTTTCTTATTACAAAAATTAAATTTTCTTATGCCCTTATTAATGCATCAAATTTCCTTTGAAGTTAGTCAAAAACATAAGTTAACACGCACTTTAATTTTTAACCGACTTCAAAAAGGAGGAGGCTCTCAATTCAGTTGGTTAATAAATTTTTTTCGATGCTTTATAGTTGTCATTTGCTCTCTTAAAAATTGAATTCTGTTTAGTGCAGTAAATTTAATTATATTAGTATTTTAGTTGACTTGGACGATTTAATTCATGATACTTTGTTTCTAAAGCTGTTCAACTATTTTATCCAACGACAAACAGACATGGAAGTCGACAATAATGAACACCCATCTAACTTTGACCTTAGGAACCTACCATTCTAAATTGTATAAAAAATCTTTTAAAAATAACTAAAACCCGACTTTTTGGAGTAAGTTGTTTTGTTACTTATATAAGAAATGTATAATTTTATCTTTATCTTTACATCATGACAATCTGAACATTCTTAATTCTTTTTTATTTTATTTTAAATATTACCTTATTACATATAGTGTCTTTTTAACCACAAAGTTGACATGTTCCGATAAATTAAAGAAACCTGTCCAAACAACTTTTTATTTTGCATAGCAACTTATTTTACAGATTTATTTCCAAAGAGTTATTATTTTTTTTTTTTTAAATAAATTATTACTAATATATAACAATAATCTCGACAGAAAAAAGTCGATTTCGAGATCTGCGGCGTAGTCTCTTAACAACTCGGCTTAATACAGTAAGAAATGGATATGGGTACTTCTAAGTCCACGTTATCATATTAACATTATACTATGGAATCCTAATGATAATATCACAAAGAAAATACTCATTTAAATAAGTACAGAATCATTATAATAGTGTTCAATACAAAATTGCTGTTAAATAGTTCTCAATCAAGTCTACGTACAGTGGTCTTCGTAAATAGGTAGTTCTGCAATTTAAAAATATTTATGAATTAAAATATCATTAATTTATTTGATATATCGCGAAAATTCATTATTATTCCATTGAGTTTCTCATCTTTTCATTACATGCATTCGTTTATTTAAGTCTCTGCCGAAGCGTATTGAATCGAGGCGGTGTCAACTGATTCAGGTTAAGAAGTTGATGTAATTTTACAAGCTTTTATTCAGATTGTTATATATGTAAGCGTTAACGTAAATTAAGTTTAAACTTAAACATAAATAGAATATGGAAATAGACGTGGAAAATAAAATTCTAGATGAACAAAAACAATTAGAGGGAATCAAGTAATAGTTTGTAAAACCTAAACAATTTAGGATTTGATTACGGGAGATAGCGGCGTACACACAATCACTTCCGCCTTACCATTTGATTACCAATGGATGTAGGACTTTAATAAATAAGTTGATATAATTGTATGTTGCCTATTTAGTCGACTGGCATTATAGAGTAATTATTACGCGCAGTGTACTCCGATTAGTTCAGTATTACATTAACCGACCACATAGCCCGGTCGAGGTTGACGCGACTGCAACGTATTTCTAGTTACCTGTATTGTGATTTATTATATATTATATATTTTATCATCGTGCTAAGGATCTTTTAAGGTAGCTATATCTATTTCAGTTAGTTGGTCGAATAAGTTTTGCTCAATTGTTAAAAATGCTCAATCTGGCTTTGGTCAAATATTTCCTTTGACAATATTTTTTTTTTTGGATTTTTGGATCATCAACCAGTATGTTACCATGTTATTCAAATTAATAATTAATATTTTACATACAGTAGACAATATTTGTACAGTAGCCTTATCGCTAAGAGCTACCTCTTAGAGAAAGGGGGATGTTGGCGACATAGGGACATACTTATAGAAAGATAATTAATGACTTTGATAATAAAGCTTAGATATATATATTTTACTATCTATATTATTCTAGTATCTATATCTGCTATCAAATTAAGTATTGTTAAGAACTATTTCTATGCATGTTTGTGTGTTTGTGTGTCGCAGCAGCATGAATGTATCTTATATATGAATTCCACCAACCCATGGTCCTGCCTACCTTTCGGCATACGGATCGAATCACGGGAGAGCGCGAAGATACTTGCATAGAGCTCTTTCCCCTTCAGCGCTGATCTGTGCTCCCTACAATTATCTTTATCCGTCCCTTCTGTCGCCTCTACTATATCAATTGTATGTTTTATAAATTATGTTAATAACTATAAATGGATAGATTATTCCGCTTCGATTATTATGCGAGCAATCTCAATTACAGTACGCTGTAACTAACATTGTGATATTAAGTAAATAATGTATATATACAAAACTAATTTATACTTATTCATGAATTCGCTGTTCAAATTTTGAGCGTTTGACTAGGGAACCTTAGAAGTAAACGTATAGACAATTTATTCACACAAACGTTAAGATTTATCATCATCATATAAAGCCTATTTAGTTCCTAATGTAGGGTACAGCCCTTCCTATATAGGAGAAACCGATGAGGTTTTTGGGTCATTACACTACCACCTTACAACTGTATAGTTTTATCCATCTCTAGATAAATATTCTGTGAACATTAAAATATATTCATTGCTAAATTACAGACTGCTCGTGAAGCAATTGAGAAAATGGCACTTCCAGGAAAAGTGGGAGAGTTTCCTCTAGAAGAAGAGTACAAGAAGAATACCCTTATCACACCTGCAGATGTGCAGAAAATAAGAGATTGGGTCAAAACTCAGCCACATTTACCTGCTGAGTTTATCACAGGTAAATATGGGCTTAGTATTTTATTGCTAAAGTTATATCGAAATATTACCAGAATAACACAACTAAGCCACAGTTTTATCTAACAATGTTAATTAACACTAGATTTACCAGACCAGTCATTTAGACTGGTCGTGCAATTTCAATTCAAAATTCCTACTATATTACACATATTTTTTTCAGAAATGATGTTATGACTTTTGTAACAAATATAATTTTTGTTGTTGACATATATTCAAATCGCTGGTGTGTGTTAATTTAATTTTGAAAATATAAAGATTATAAATAAGCTTAAGTTGGAACTGCGAGCACACAGTAGCACTGGCTGGCGAGCAGCATTATATCTAGTTAATATTTTTAAAAATGAATTTAAATTTTTTGGCGTTAATACAACAAAAGAATAGCTGTCACAGCAGAGTAAAATACGGGAATGGGCAGGTCAAGTTACACGTAAAGCAGTTACGTGAGTGAACTATGGCATTAAAAAGATTCGGAAGGCATCAGATGCGTTGCTATGACGATGCCAAAAGGACCGCGGGGAAAAAGTGACTCCAACTTGCACAAGACCACGATGAGTGGCGTAAATAACTATCTTCTGCCTAAAAGGAGGTCTCTTGTCAGGCAGACGTTAGTTAACACCATAAAATCAAACACTTAAGGCACTTTCCCCTTGGACATTGTTCACAATAACCCATTAAAAGTGACCACGAGTTCGCGACTTGTAATTACATGAGACGGCACCAACGTGACTCTGATGTGTAATTTCTAGATATATCTAGCAATTAATAATAATTATGTTAGTCAAGGACAGTTCCTCATCCGTCATTATAAGTTACTTGCAAAATACGAAGAACTTACATCTTTGCAATTAAAATTTTTTTGCAACAGGTTTGACGGAAGATATATTTACAGTACTGTATGTACAGACAGCGACTGAGATGACAGTGGCTATACAAATGCCGCTACTCTTGCGAACGAATTAAGAACTGTCTTCAGATAAAACTGTTAAGGTCGATATGCTGTTAATTGTACTAGTACAATTTTGCTGTTCTTTTTATATTAAATCTCCATTTTTATTACGAGTTGTTACTTCGAAACGAAGATTTTTGCAATGATGGATGAAATGGGTTCATGTTGAAGGTAGCATTACGTTAAACAGAATTAACCAGTGTCGGAGAGTCCCAATGGTAATGGTTGAATTTCCAGATCTGGATCTTATTTTGACGTACCACTGCTGCAACCGAAGTTCTGGCGTCACCAAGGAGGTCCTCGATCTTAACTTGACCCTCAAGACGCTGTTCACGAACTTTTTCAAGGATCGGACAGTCAATGACCAATTGATTAGCACACTTAGCAAAGTGTAAGTAACAATCTTAGAAATAAAATATAAAATAGTTTGAGATGGGTACAATTTTGGCGAACTGTTACAACTCTTCCAAGGCACCAATATTTAGATACTGAATGTACATTCAATGTAAAAGATTTATGATTCTATCTCTCAATCTTCATTTTATCACCATCGGAGTACAGTCCATTAGTTTAAGCGCCTCTGTGATCTATGGGCAGATAATACCACTGAAGCAGGTGGTGGTAGGCAGTGTCAAGGAAGATCCAGAGTTCAATCGCCAGTGGGGGCAGAAATTTTCTGTTTATTCTAGTTGGCTTTTTCCATCTTACCGAAGTCTACCACCATAACAATAATGTTAACAACATTGTTATGTTCCGGCAATAAGAGATAGGCAGTTCCGATTGAGGAATCAGGGTGCAGTCCAATTTCATATTTGGCCTTATCTTCACTTACCATCCGATCAGATAAAGGCCAAATCTTGTATGTGAAACACTCACAAATCAGGAACAATAGATATTCTTTCGTATAATAGCACCGACAGTCTGTGAAAGATCCAAAATACAACTAACCACATGAATTTCAGGATTATGTGCATCACTTGGAAGCAATTATTTAATTACATTATCATTTCTTATGCAAACAGCCTTGCAATAAATCAAATTTCAATCTTGCGAGCGTCTTAATAAATTTTCAAATCCTATTTTTTGAATTCCAGATTAATACTGCCCTTGGATATACGAGCTCGTGATGATTCAGCTGTCATCTACTGTCGCCTTATAGATTACGACTCCAAAAACTTTGTTTTGCACGAAGCCATTAGGTGAGACACTTACTAGCGATGTAGATATCGTTACATCATATCCCTTGGAGTTCCTTGAGATAGATGAATAGATTTTTAACAGCGGTAAAAATCATTCCATTCTGTCTCAATTAAGTCTGTCTGTGTTAGAGAAACCGGTTAAGCAAGTGATGACTGGTCTTCCTCTAATTAATGAGAATGAAAGGTAACAATCGTAAAAAAGATTATATTAAAGTGTCTACTTACTTATCAGCCAATTATCCAGATATCCAAGAGTCAGATTTAATATCTTACAAATAAGGCTTACAAATGGACAGGACACATTGCGCCTATTAAATAGAATCTATGGAATACTAAGTACTGCTCAAGTATTATGACTGCCTCTTGTGATTTTTCGTAAGAGATACCGATAATATATGATTAAATGTGGGTTCAAATAGATGGTAGCAAAGCAGAAGAGGAGCTCGTTTGTTTGATGGTTTTTTAGGCGTTATAGTTAGAAGGGCGCTTTAGATTTATTACGAAAACAAAGTCGCATCCGCAATGGTGGTTGAATTGGTCAATACTATTTATTACCTGTAACTCTTTCGTATTTGGTACTAGATTTTTTTTTTGCATAGTAAAGTAGAGTTTTTTGCGCGTAATGGCGGGGGGCGGTTTGGTGCTGTGTGTTTTATTTCATATATTGTGTAGTAGTGTTGTATTTGTCAGGAGATTGGTGTAGTTGTATGGCAAAAAGGATCGTTAATTCATGCAATATATGAATTACATCATTCAGCGTTGATTAGTGACTTACGTGAGATTTTTAAGTGTTTCATTTCCATTCATTCATTTGTAGGGTAAGTTCATTATTTAAAAACATTATATGATTTCATTCTCATTTACTTATCATTTCGTCGTTATCATTACCATAACATTCCATTTTCGTATCATTTTATCATAATCGCTTACATTGCATTCCATTTTCATAAAATTTCTCGTAAGTCATTAATAAACTAGCGATGTCTACCATTAGTCGCCAAAAACTCCATGGGGCAAAGGGCTATATTGCACCAGTATCCTGGAGCCATAAATAAAGATAAAAACTACATTAATGAAGATATGGCTTAAAGGTCCTAGTAACCAGGCCAAAAATTAAAAACAAAGGTACTTGGTACTAAGACACGTAAAGCGTTGCGTGGAGTTAATTCAATCTCTTTCCTAGGGTCGTTTTGATGGTGGTGGATCTGTGGCAGTATCAGGCGGGGACGTGGCCAGGATACGTGATTGTTATAGATCTGGACCGGATGACGCTAGGCCACCTCGCCAAACTCGAACTACAAACGATACAACAGTATCTTTACTACTTGCAAGTAAGTTTGGCTGTTCTATATTAAATGATAGAAAACGAAAAAACCATTGAAGTTTCAAAGACAAGAAAGTAAAACTATTTTACTTTTTGATTAAAAAATCATTCGATGAACCCTAGATTTATGAGACACACAAGACGTACGTCTTGTGTGCTGTGGTAGAATCCAGTAGTAAAACATACGTATTTATTCTGTTTTTAGGAAGCAATGTTGGTCAAACTTAAAGGCCTGCACTTCATGAATGCACCATCCTTCATGGACAAGTTGATGATGCTTCTGAAGCCATTTTTAAAGAAAACTCTCTTAGATGTACTGCATATTCATCAAGTTGGTTCCAAGTCTATTGACCCCTTCGTGCCGATGGAAGGCTTGCCTAAAGACGCTGGAGGACAGTTCAAGACCTTTGATCAAGCTAGAGGTAAGTTCAAAGTGAAATAATCGTCATTTAAAGGTTTACACAATTGGGTGTTTACGTCAGATTATTATTTTTTAAAAAAACATCAACTGTATTTATTTTATTTTATTTCAAAGAATGTCTTTTTAACTTCCTTCAGATGATATTATAGCGTGGATCAAAGGGAGTAATCAGTTTTTTATCGACGAAAATAGAAAACGGGTAACAGAATCTAAAAGACCTGGCAAGCCCAAGACTATCTCTGACATCTTCGGCAGTGTAGAAGGCTCCTTCAAGAAGCTGGATATAGATTAATTTGTGGCTAAACAAAACAAAGGCTGTTTCGAATCGCAGCCAGTCTATGGTACAACACAGCAAGGCGGTTAATCTAATCGTAATAGTGTACGCTTAACTGGTAAAACGTGCATACATGAAACTTTAAACATTTTTTAAGAATTTGCATAAAGTTATTAATAAAATGTTTCCTTGTAAATGGCTTTTATTTCTCGCATCTTATTAAACCTGGTTTTTGTAATGTTAATAAATGTTAAATTGTAGGTAATATGATTGATTAACTGCATCTATAAATTGATGGTTACTGCTTGATGATAATAATACGACAATAATTATTGTACTTATTTATTTTACTTATATGTTTTTTTATAAGGTGTCCTTAAGAGCTTGTGTTATTAAAGATAAACGAGAAATATAGTCATATATATTATATTTATATATCAAAAATATACAAATATCTACCCTACCGGGATACTGGACATGTGACATTAGTGAATGCAATCAACGTTCAAGAACTATTAATACGAATTTATGTTAACGGAACGAATTTTAATATTTAGATTCTCTAGTATAGTATTTTTGCTTATACCAAATATCCTAGCTTGGCCATCCAGGGACGGACTATAGTGAAAATTGCTTTCGTTATAGAAATCAAAGCGTTCAAACCACTGAGGCAACGAGTTCCTCCTAAAAAAGGTTAGTTTCCAAAACAACAACACAAGAGAAAAAAAAGGAAACTTAGATTTTAATGTTGAGATTACAAAGTCTGACTTAAGTTAACTGAAATATTAAGATAAGATAAGATAAATTTTTATTAAAGAGATCACAGATAACAATATCGAGAAGAACTGTAAACACTTCTGTAGTAGGGGAGTACGTTTTAAAAATGACACTGCACATAAGAACAACTATACTTAATGTTTTATTAGCACAGAGCCAACGAATTTAAATAAATAAGAGATTCCACTCAAACAATATAAAGTTGAAGGTCAACTACTGTGTCATTTCTGCTAACCTGTCATTATTAATGTTGAATATCACGCAGTAGGTAGTGCTGTTAGTGCCTCGGGCTCTGGAATCGATGCTTCAACAGTCATCTTGTTCTGCAAAGAAGGCTGGTGTCGTGGGCAGAAATGAAGGCAAGCTTAACGCTAGAGAGAACAAGAGCTTAAGAACTTTAGGTAAAGCTGGTAGAAATCATATCATTTTCATAAGAGAAGTCGCCAAAGACGACGTTAAACGAATCATTAAAGATACCACCAAAAAATTTGAGACGCCCTCGTGAACAACGCTGGTATTTCTTGTTGGAACTGTTCTTAATCATATGACAAAGTCTTGTCTTGTAACCTACGCAAAGTCATCAATTTAACTTGCACTCACTTGCCACTTTAGTTGCACCTCCCTAGGTCAAACTAAGGGAAATTAATTTCTGGATAAATACTACACTTTTAAGGCAGGCTTAGACAATTTTACGTGGAAATTTAAATTGAAATTGGCACAATCTGGAGTTAGAGTCAAGCCTGGAATGGTTAAGACCTACATACTAACTTATTCTGGACCACGGCTCAATTTCAAAACCTGCTTGAAAGAATTCACGGTCTGAGTAAATTGGTAAACCGATTCTGTTATATATATTGAAAAACATAATACTAAATTTGTTTCTAAAATAATAATCTATCTACCAAGCACAACACTAGATTTTTTTTAATTAACAGTGCCAGTAATTCTAAGTAAATATTGGTAATTTGCGTTTCATAAGCATGCTAATGCGTGACATTAGGATATAAACAAATATATATATATCTCACCAGTTGTTCAATTGTACATGCGCTAAAATGATCTTCGCAAACAAGGTGGTGATAGTGACGGGTGCTAGCTCCGGCATTGGTGCTGCGACAGCCATGATGTTCTGCAAGGGGGGAGCCAGTGTCACGTTGGTGGGAAGAAACGTGGACAAGCTGAGGAATACCTCGGAAAAATGCTCCAAAGCCGGAGGAAGACACCTCACAATCAAAGCAGATGTCTCTAATGACGAGGACGGTAAAAGAATTTTCAGGGAAACTTTGAATAAATTTGGAAAGCTTGATATTCTTGTTAACAACGCTGGTATTGTAGCTTACGGCAGTATATTAGATGGTTCAATCATGGGCGCCTTTGACAAAATTATCCCAATCAATCTGCGAAGTGCTGTATATTTAACGGCTTTAGCTGCACCTCATTTGATAAAGACGAAAGGAAATATCATCAACATTTCCAGTATTGCAGGACAGACAGTAGCTAATACTAAATTTACATCATATTGTACTTCAAAAGCTGGATTAGATCACTTCACCCGCTGCAGTGCAATGGAACTAGCAGCTTCAGGAGTGCGAGTAAATGCTATCAGCCCAGGTCCTGTGGAGACAGATATATTCATAAATAGTGGTACAACTTTCAACGAGGAGTTTTCTGGATTCACAACTCCGCTTGGAAGAGTGTCGCAGTCAGATGAAATCGCAGATTTAGTTAAATTTTTAGCTAGCGATAAGGCTAAATCCATTACTGGTTCTATATTCGTAACAGATAATGGTACTTTGGTAAGAGGTATACCGTGAGTAAGCCACGAGGTTACGTATCCTAAGATAGATTTACGAACAGAGGGATTTGATTGATGTTCAATAAAAGAAATTATATGTACCAAAGTTGAAGTAAATATTTTGACTTTGCCCTGACCATATACTGATTACTGATCAATTTTGCTATACCCAAAAACTGCAGCAAAGAAAACTTTGTTTATTTATTTACGGTACACAGATTGTTATTATCCGAATGGTGCCAAAATGGCGACTAATTGAATATCAAAATTACTTTCAAGCAACCAACCAAACAGCAATATGATAAATATGTGATACAAGATATATTAAAGAAATAAGACTTGTACATTTTTCCTTTGTACAATTTTCTGTTTTCTGTTAATTTGTTGTGTAATTATTGATTATCTTTGTGTGTACATAAATTAATAATTAAATAAGACTTTTGTAACATCTTATTAATGAATCTTGAGAAACACAATTGACTTATTGGAGGCAATCAGAAGAATGGGATAAGATTGCCTCTCTCGCACACTCCAAGCGATATATGTATCGCTTGGAGTGTGCGAGGCTTAAGTGGTGCTATTACTGGCCACTTTGGCACCAATAGCATGTTGTTCAAGATGAAACTTGTTGGATCGCCTCTATGTAGTGCCTGTAGGGAGCACACCGAACAAATGGAACACATCCTAAGTAATTGTGATGCTCTTGATAGGAAAAGAATGGGTCCCTTTGGACTGGGCTATCCCAGTCCTGAAGATATAAGGCTGCTGTCTCCGGGTTTACTTAGTAAGTACATCTTGGAGGTATTCCAGGACAGGAGTTAGTAGGATTAGGGAAGCACAAAAGATCCCATTGGGTCGACGTGCTCCGGGAGTAATAATCCTGGCCCTACATCAAGATTAGATTAGATTAGATTATTGGAGGCGTGTTAAGACGTTATTTTGTTATGTTCTTACCTAAGTAGTCATCTATTCTCACCATCACACTAATGTGGATTCCCATGTGCGACATTTGTTATATACCCTAAGCCATGAAAGGCTAGGGGAACTAAAGCTCATATATTCATGTCTTTAAATTTTATTATTATTATTTTTAGTTAGTAATTTCACCTTCATTAATGGTCCAGGACAGTCGTTTAATGATTCTTTTCTTTCTGGAGTTTTTGATTACTTATGGTAAGCGCCGCCATTTTGTTGATGACGTAAGTTATATAGATGCTGGAATATATATTCCATGTATTAGATGACATAAAAAACCTTTTTGACATGAAATTAAGCCATTTTCGCATAATATATTTATGTAAAATGGCTTAGCACTTAAATACAGTATACGAAACAAAATATACACAGCACCCAACCGACGCTAAAATTACCAGCCAAAATCTCTGGTTCTAAAGTTGTCCATTAGCATTTCACCTTCTTTTAGCCAGTTTAGAAGTATTATGAACAAAAACCAAAAATGTTTGCCCATATCTAGATGATAGATAATGATATACAGTGGTTACAACCGTTTTAATATTATATTCTGTGTAACACCTAAACAATATGCTGAAACTTGAAAAATTTGTCGTTGACTTTATTGACGCTATCTATCATGCGAATATTATTAATTTTCGATTCCTATTTAATTTCATTGTTTGATTTACTGTGCCATAGACTAAGTTTTTATAGTATACATTGCAGAGCACTTTAAAAACAATTATTTTAACGAGAAGAGACATTTGTATTAGCTTTGACAGCTGCTGTTAAAACTTGCTTCTTCTAGAGGGGTAAGTCGGTTCCAATCGTGTATAAGAAGATTTTGCGTATCATCACAAGAATCAAATCTGTGTACAAATGAATATATCATCAATAATATTGAATAGTTTCTTAGATATACCTACACCGTCAGAAGGGATCAAATACCTAAGTATGTTAAAAACTAATACAATAACCATTTAAACTTGTTAGTGCTCACTTATCAATAATTGTGATAAAATAATAGAACTTATCAGCAATGATATCTATAGTGTATCATTATCTTAGAAAATAAATGTTACATACCAGGATTAATATTAAAATTACTAACCTGTTTTACCTACCTGTACATGAGCCCTCTGTGCACAATCAACTTTCGGTTATCCCGGGAGCACGTCGCAACTCAACAAATTAATAACCATGTTATTTAAATAATTATTGTTTCAGGGTTTGGGTGTGGCAATGTCCCTAAAATTACATTTAATATATAAATAGAGAGAAGGACTTAAACGTTCGAGAAATTTTAAAATAAACAATAATATTATTTTAAATATTATATATTCTCCCTAATAAAATAGGTATCGAGGTGGGGCAGTGATAACGGTGGTGAAATATTATAACATTGATTACATTGATAAGTATCCATTGTCTAAAACATAGTTGGAACCTGTGATACCCCGAGCTTTGTCACTTGCTAAAAAGAGAATCAGATCAGCTACCTCTTCAGCATCTGATACTCTCTTTAAAGCTGTTAAATGCAAGGTCTGTTCCCAAGTGTAAGTGGCGCCGGAACTCTCTAAGATATCAGTCACAACAGGTCCAGGACTTATTACATTCACTCGAACACCTGACGCAGCTAGTTCAAGAGCAGCTCCTTTAGAGAAATGTGTTACAGCCGCTTTGGATACACCATATGCCATTGAGTTAGGTGATACAATACGCATGCCTGCTGCACTAGATATGTTAACTATATTGCCTTTGGTCTTTACGAGATGAGGTGCAGCGAGAGTAGTCAAATAGATCACAGCACGTAAGTTGATGTTGATGACAGCATCATACGAATCTATAACATCACCACCCAAAATTGTGCCATACTTTCCAACACCAGCGTTATTAACCAGAATATCTAGTTTTCCAAAATCTGCTACAGTTTGGTAGATTATCTTTTTAGCGTCTATCTCTTTGGAGACGTCTCCTTTGATGACCATGTGTTTTCCTCCAGCCTTAGTGCACTGTTCGGATATGTATTTCAATTTGGCTTCGTTCCTGCCCACCAGAGTGACGCTGGCGCCCTCCTTGCAGAACATGATGGCTGTAGCCGCCCCGATGCCGGAGCTTGCGCCCGTCACTATCACTACCTTGCCCGTGAAACTCATAGCGATGCGTTTGAATATCTAACTAAAAGCTGAGCTATCGGTTTTTGGTTTTATACCGCGATGTATATCGTGATATGAAAAAGAAACAATTATCAAACTCAACAACTTGTTATCGATAAATTTTGATAGATATTGTAATACTTAAGCCTTTTGAAAACTGTGGTAAGACCGTGATTTTTAGATTCGGTGCATATTTAATTAACGTAATTACAAATCGTGAACAGGCATTTGTCCACACCTAGATATTTAAATAGCGACGCACAGCGCACGTCCTACCAAGATGCCTAGATTAGCATCAGTAACTTTAACTGAGAGATAAAGTATTTATCGTTTATCTATTGTCCTTAGATATACAATATTATATTACGAAATAGGCGCTTATCTATTAACTTAAATAATTTTATTTCAAATATTGAGATATCAAAGTGGAAACTGTTACGATAAATATATCATATGTAAAATAAAGACAGCATAGTGGTGGCGGCACTATGAAGTATTTATATAAGATAGACATTGAATTATTTTTTTATATGAAAGGCTGTTATTAATTCAAAACTATATTTAATATTAAATAGATAAGAATAATTATCAAAGAATTCATTGCTTGCAAATTCATGGTACATGTATGGCCCCAGTCAGAGATTCATGGTACATGCATGGCCCCAGTCAGAGACTCGTGATACATGTATGGCCCCAGTTAGAGATTCGTAAGGAATACTTTATCTTCGGCGATAATAATTCTATTCTTGTATTAGCTTTAAAAGTTTGTTAAGTACCAACATTGATGGAATGATTACGTCTTGTTAAGTTTTTCACACTTAGCCTTGTCAGGTATACAGATAATCCTTGATTACCTTACATATGAAAAACTTACGCTAAAAATTTACATTATGTCACAAAATGTAAAATAAATATTTATTTTAATGAAATCAAGTTAATACAAACAAACACGGGTAGTATTTATAAAATGTCATCATTTAAATATTTCTCTAACAAACAGTTAGTAATATAACTTGTCTAATAATATATTAGATTTTAAAAATAATAGAGAATTTAACAAGAATGAACGAGATTCCAAAGAATTAAAAGTAAATTGTAATTTAATACAAAAAGATTTCATAAAATAATAATCTTTACTTTATGAAGACAAATTTGAAAGTGCCCCGGCCATTTTTTAATGCTGTTAAAATATCCCAGGCGAAACCGTTTAATTTTGAAGCTAATGATAATAAACATTGAATTCTTAAATTAGTTAGTTTAAATTAGTTAGTCTTAGTCAATTAAACTTTTACATTAAACAATTAATAATATATAATTATTTATATTATCACTGATGAGAGGAGTTTCTTTACGGAAACTATGGTCTCAAATTCAGTAGGTCAGTTGAAGAATTATTTTACTTACTACTTAATTAAAAATCCGTTATCAATAACAAAGTTAGAACCAGTAATGCCACGAGCTCTGTCACTTGCTAAGAAGACAATCAGGTCGCCTACTTCTTCAGGGTCTAATACTCTTTTCAATGCAGTATGGGGTATTGTATCCTCCCAAGTGAATCCCAGATTTGAATTCTCCAAAATATCAGTCCTCGTTGGTCCAGGACTCACTACGTTTACTCGAACACCTGATGAGGCTAATTCATAAGCAGTTGTTCTTGTGAAATGTATGAGACCGGCTTTAGATATCCCATAAATTGACGATGTTGGTTCATTGTTTAGTAATCCTGCAATACTAGATATATTTATAATATTGCCTTTTGTTTTTACGATATACGGCGCAGCTAAAGATGTCAAGTAGATTGGTGCTCGTAGATTCACTCCAATTAAGGAATCGTAGGCATCCATTATGTCACCGCCCAAAATACTGCCGGATACGGTCGTGCCAGCATTATTAACTAGAATATCTATTTTCCCGAAATTTGATATTGCTTGTTCTATTGCTCTTTTAGCGTCTGCGTCGTTGTTAACGTCAGCATTGACTATGATGTTTTCTCCTCCAGCTTTTGTACACTTCTCGGAGACGTTTTTCAACTTAGACTCGTTCCTGCCCACCAGCACTACGCTGGCACCTTCCTTGCAGAATATGATTGCTGCTGCAGCACCGATGCCGGAACTTGCACCCGTCAATACCACCACTTTACCAGCGAAACTCATGTCGATGTTTTTAACAAACTAATTTTGTTCGAGGCTTGTTGCTTTGTTTTATACTTAACGTTTGCAATGAATGGCAAATGGTCGTATCTACAAGTTCTACAACAGTTAAGTGCATATAGAAAAGACGAACGTGAGTTCAATTGTATGAATGGGTTACGATAAGGTTTTAGAGCTAACCTTCATTTTAATGTTTATATTATTATAAGAAACATGGTAACATTTCTATTTTAAAGGTATCGATTAAAGGAGTCTACTTATTATATTTTTAAATATACAAAAACAAGGTAGGTATATAAGCAAAAATCTATACATAAAATTACGCATTTATTCCCAATGGTGTAAAAATATGTGTATAGTGTAAAAAAAACACCAAAAATAATCGACAATTTATTTAATTAATAATTTATTGTGTACACATAAACAATGACTTATGTCATTGTAAGTTATGATAGACATTAGACACATTACATTCAAGTAAACTGCTGTCACCGACCACATCGTCGCCGCCTGCGCCGGCGTCGTAAATTCAACGCATGCCGCGTGGACATCGCTGCTGACCCACGTGACCGCCGCAAAACTGCCACTTCGTATCTTACATCGTTCGGGTCAACTTAATTAATTAATTTTTGTTGTAATTAATATTTTTTAATAAATTAGTTAAACAAATTTTGTTTAGGCACTCAGCGCGTGGAATACTTAATTAAATATCAATATGGGAACAAAATCACAAAAGGTGTGGCTTATTTCTAACAGAAATTTCTTCCAACGCACCTGTGATAGGCTAAGTGATTGGGAAAAAAAAGTTGTGTATACTGATAAAATAACATAATAAATTTAAATAACTAGTTCTACACAAACCAAATTTATGGGTCGTGTTATACCGGAAACCTCGCAACAATTAAAACCCAATTGTCTGGATTGTATGGCTTACAGGAATAAATAAAATACATTTTTTTAAATATTGCCAACCCTATTCGCTGCTAATTGCAATGTCACTCTTCAAGAGGTAGGTACTGCTAGGTACATACCCATTAACATATATTCGTGACATATAGTCAATAAGTAGCTAATAAATATAAATAATAAACAATCCGTAATTACTTAACATACATGCCAAGATCTATATTAAAAACGTATTAAAACATATTAATGTTATATTTTAAAATTTCTAGCATTCTTTTGCAGCTCATTTTGAAGTAAATTAATTTTATTGGCAAGTGTTTTTCTTTTATATAGGACACAGGAAATGACTAAACGCCTAATGGTATTAAGATTTTATGAAAAAAAAATTAAGGTTTTCACATTTATATAAATAAATCTCAAAAAGTTACGTATTTGATATGTGTTGGCGACTAGATGCCAACATAAAAACTCATTTAAGTTTAACTTTTTTTTATTAATATTTTTTGTTACGTTGCTTAGTTACGCTTGTTATTTTATTTTATTCTATTGTTATTGAAAAAATTTCTTGCGAACAAACGGGATTTAAGGCATTGTGCACTTTAAAGCGACCTTTTATTGTTATATTATCAAAATAGCACAGTCCGCTCGTTTTCGATATCTGATTATTCGTGGGAACAATGACACGGCATAATTTGTATCAAATATTATTGAAACAGATAGAAATAAAAATACCATTTTTGATCCAGAGTTTACGGAAGCTGTTTTCGTGTTCGCGGTTTAGAAGCGCCTGCCTGTGAGAGGGGACTTAAGTTGGTTTTTAACTATTCGTTTAAATTTATATAATTCGTAGTCAGCTTTCTGTATTCGTATTAATTATAAAAAATGATGTACACATAGTTTTTTATATAAGTATTTATTCTATATATAAAGCATATTAAAGTATTAAAAAACCTAATAAAATATAAAATATGTGCATGTTTGTGTGCGTCGCCCAAAAATTACTCGTTTTTGGATTTACTGTATTTCTGTTTCGCTTTAGGAAAGCGTTACGTGTAACTCATATTTTAATAAATCCCAGTATACTTTGTCGAAACGTATCAATTAATAATATTTATCATACCTTCACCTAATAGGCTAAAATGCCTCCAGTATGACTTTCAATCGTATCGCAACGTTTCAATAGTAGTTACGTTCAGTTGATTGTCGCATATTTAATATAAAAAGTCGTTTCCAATACTTCACATGTTGCGCTGCTATCGTTTTCTTACAATTTGACAGATGACTTAAACGATTGAGACTTTTCTATTCGATTGGAACTCACACTAGAGTTAATGATCGTACACTTAATTGTATAACATTAAATTAAGTAGTAGGAATAATATTGGTGTAATTTCTCAAATAGGTATAAAATATTCTACTCAACTGTTTATAGTCTTTTACATCGTCTGTTTTGTTCGCAACGCCTTCAAGTTTTCATTTCGCAAAGCTGCGATTTCGCGTCTTAAGATGCGACTCCCTAAATACAATGTAACGATGCAACTCCCTACGAAAACTCCGGCCACCAATAAAACTCAATCGTAGTTTCAATATTCAGTATCGCGTGCTTCTCTCCAACAGAAAATAGCATTAAAATAAATAACGTAAGTCACATAACATAAGTATAAAAATTCTGCTTAGCCAGTACTAATTAATTGTCTTAATTAAGTATTTGCAGTATTTTAATACATATATCTCGATTACTTATAGAGATATTCGTAATATTCTCAAAATAATACAGTATTTTGAAAAAGTATCGCACAAAATCCAATCAATTATATTTTTTGTTTTAGACAAATTTTAGTAGTATATATAGCAAGCCATTTACTTAAATTTCACTTGGATAGGTTGTGAACGGGACAGAGTACTCCTTTACAAACCAACTCATATTTAAGCAGCTGTCCTTGGAACAGAGTATTGTATGAGTAGTTCTTTGATCCTTGTTTGTTTGCGTCTCCTACTTCGATAATAGATACCGAACGAACCCCAAAATAGTCCAATTTCTAAACTTAAGCTGTTACAATACCGTAGAATTAAATTATTCAGCCGCAACGTTCCGGGGTATCTCGAAACATTTAAAGATACTGCTAATAAGTTGGTAATGTTTTAGATAGTAGAAAGTTATTCAAAGGTTCCCAAATATAATTAATTATGTTGTTCCTAATATTCAATAATTACAATTAATATAGTAGGTTTGGAACATCGTCCGCAATGGGGTTGACATCTGTCAAAGTCGCGCTACATACGTTTGTTTCAAAATAAGTAACAAAACGAAGGAGTTTAATTCTTTAGATTTATTTTGGCTCTACAATAACTCAAGTGTAACTATGTAATCGACTCTAAAAATTGGAATTTACTAATTCACCAATGATGTTACCATCAAAAAGTTGTAAATAAACTGTTGGAACAAAACAGTCGGACTTGCTTTGATAAGAATGATTTTTTAAAATAAAGCTCAATAAATGACGACACCACCTGATGATAAGCAGTAGACGAGTCTATATGTGAAGATAGCTAGTGAAGCATGCCACATACTGCCCTAGCCACCTTCACCTTGCCGGCCCAAAAAGGTATGGAATTCCATGCTCCACCTGTGCGACAGACACAAGAGTTACCAAGATCTCATAGAGTATATTGTAGTACTTCGTAGACGATGATGATGACGTAATTTTTACCTACATAAACGAAAAACCAATATAATATGCATATTGATAATATGTAAACAAGCATGCTTAAAAGTTTTTATCATAAATTGAAAATTATACTGCTGAAATTTTATACTAAATATGTTTGATAAGTGAATTGGTTAGTTTCTGTATTGATAAAATAAAATATAAAACAAAGTATATACTAAATGTATGTTGTTAACTTAGCCTATCAGATAAAAATTGCCCAGTCACCATGACAAAATTATCTTTCTTAGTTGGTGTGTATCAAGTATTGCAGCACTTACTTAATCTTATATCAAATTTATTTGCTTACTATTGAGTAATATAATATGTTTGTGCAAAACAAACTTGTAGGTCCAAAATTTGGACTGACTCTTTCTGCGATTGGGAGTTTTCCTAACATTACAAATCACACAATGTAATATATTTTACAATTTACTAACAGTTGGTTCCAATATCAAGACAGAGCAAGGGAAGCTTACTTATTTTTTTGCCTAGCATCCTTCATTTTGTTCGTTGTTTTTGTGTGTTGTTTTTATTGTTTTGAAGCTAAAATATAGCAATTTATTTGGTATTTCCACTAACATCATTTGTATTATATTCAAGTACTTTTTTAGCTATAGATATAGAAGCTATGATATTTAATGAAGTTATTTTATGTTTCCTTGTGTTGAGCTGTGTACATTCTTGTTGGCCCCGGCTTCTAATGTACCAAATAAAATAAGTTGATTTTCAGTTTTGTTTCAAGCATTAATGCATAATTTTGGTGTGGAGTGGTACCAATCTAAGCTCAAAGTTACATGGAATATGATAGAATTTTCAACAAACCTGTCTGTTAAAAGTTGGTTTAAATAAATATACAGAATTAAAAATTATTAAATTTAAGAAGTTCTTCAATTAAAATTACTTTTTGGAGTTGCAGCTTCACTATGTATTGTTTCCAGAAACAACTTAGCACCAACTACACAAATAATATATATATTAAATCAGATAACTTATAAAATTAAATCTCTTTTGCCTTTTCAGTCGGATTTTAATATTGATTTTAAAAAAATTGAGTGGTATGTAAGAGATCACCTCAGGAATATACTCTTTCGTATACAAAAGAATTTACAAAATCGGTTCACTGTTTGCAGAGGAAAAAGGGTGAAAATTCATAAAAAAAATTTATATAGCACCTCCTTCTTCGAGTCGGTTAAAAATGATTATATGAGCTAACCAGAATTATCAGTATCGATTTTATTATACTTATAAGTACTTGTCTAATCTCATTAGATACAAATAGAAAACTATTTAATCATTAAACGATTGTCAAACATCCAACATTAGAGCGCTCAGACATGAAGTGTTTTTATTTTTATATATAATATGTGCATATGTAAAAAGGGGGTACATATTTTGTTCTATTTGTGTCTTGTGACAGTAAATGTAGGTACCTATGATTTGTATATTCATGATTCTATGATTCATATATAATTAACACATTTCGATATTAATGTAAAAAACATGCTGAGTAAGCATTAAAATCAAAAAATTTAAGACAGTTTGTGATAGTAGTTATCTCGAACGTAACATTCATGACTCCGCCCAGTAGTCTTGAACTTTAAAGATACGTATATAACACACCCAGCATTCAATTTAAATAGTCAGTATCGCCGCGACCGGGGCACGCAACGGTTGTTAACGAGTAGTTGGGTTTTTCATCAAAATGAGTTTCACAAACAAAGTTGTTATTGTGACGGGCTCTAGTTCCGGTATAGGAGCCGCCGCAGCTGTAGCCTTCGCCAAGGAAGGCGCAAACGTTACCATTGTGGGCAGAAACGAAACCAAATTGAAAGATATTGCTCAAAAGTGTGCAGTTTCCGGCCGAGAGCCTCTCGTCGTCAAAGCAGATGTGGCAAACGACGATGATGCTATACGAATCATTCAGAATACTGTTGATAAGTTCGGTAAAATAGACGTCCTTGTCAACAACGCTGGGATCGCTGGATTTGGAGCCATAATGGACGGGTCTATAATGAAAACGTACGAGACTATAATGAACATTAATTTACGAGCGATTGTGCATTTAACGACGTTAGCGACGCCCCATCTGATTAAAACGAAAGGGAATATCGTTAATATATCAAGCGTTGGGGGCACGTTAACCCCTCGGTCTCCTTTCCACGTGTACTGTATGACGAAGGCGGCTGTAAATCATTTTACCAAAGGAGCAGCATTGGAACTGGCGCCGCAAGGCATAAGAGTGAACGTAATAAGTCCAGGGCCTGTAGTAACTGATATTATAGAAAATGGAGGATTCTCGGCGACGTGGGATGAATACGCTGAAGGCACTGCTCTTCAACGCTGTTCGGAGCCAGCAGAATTAGCTGACCTGATCTTATTTTTAGCCAGTGACAAGGCCAAGGGTATCACTGGCTCGAATTACGTTACAGATAATGGTTATTTATTAAAAACATAGTCGTATAGTTGTTTATTTTGTGTAAGATACCTGTAGATTGTTTTGTTAACAATTAAATGGTTGCTCTCCGTATTGTTGTTCTAAGAATAATTTATCGCCTACAAGTTTCATATCAACCGTACTAAAGTGAAGCCGACAATTTTCAACTTAAGTTATCAGTTTGGCTGAACGTACGTTTCTCGGCGATGTCATTATATTAAAAACTACAAATAATTACACTTTTATTAAAAGAAGTTAGTATATTTATAAACTTTTACCAACCCACCTAAATAAATATATGATTTCAAACATATTTAGAAGTTATTAAATTATTGACATTTATCTACTACCCACCTCCATTTTGTCAGATTACAAACAAGCAATAAGTATTAGGTTAATAAGTAGTTGATAAACAGCTCAGCAAATGACTCGACACCACCGATACACAGGTAAACAGTAGTGGAGTCTCTTTGAAAAGACACATTATACTGAACTGTAAATTGACTGACTTTTACAGGACATAAGTAGATATCTATTTCGCTTATCTGTCTATCAAATTCTGTAGTACATTTAAGTGAGGACTCTTATCGATGGAGCGTCCCGACCGTGGTTTGGTCCCATCTTTTGGTACTTTGCGGGGGATAAGAAAGGAAGGGCATGTAAGACAGGACCGCCCTCACCCCATATCATCCGGTGTTTGAAGTCGGCGCACAGTGCGCAGGTACGATGACTGGGCTGTGCAGTCCAGGTAACAGCCCCCAGCCGTGCCCGAAGCCCAACGGGTTACGGGGGCATAAGAC